>SCLH01000689.1:222469-251889 GCA_004367855.1 Oikopleura vanhoeffeni | reverse complement strand
TTTTTTTTATATTTCTCGCAATCACTATTTCATGCTGATTTAATGCGCGCCATTATTATATTGATTAGGCTAAAAATTGAAATATTGAAAAGGCGCAAAAATCTGAACAACTATCATATTGAAATACTTTCATTTAGAATTACTTTTTCTTGCGAGTTGTTTTTTTATTCTGAAATGATACCATATCTAGAATTATTTTCCGTTTTTATGCAAGTCCGAAACGATATTTTTTGGAAATTTTCTAGAATATTGGTCAAAAGTTTCCAATTTTATTTTGGTCTGAATCTCCGTGAAAATTGATCACTAATGGGTTATTTTGTTTTTGATCATCTGTCATTATTCGGGCATTTCAGTTAGCAAGCGATTTCAATGTTCTAGAAAAAAATATCCAGAAATAATTTGGCGTTTTTTTTAATTGCAAACGATTCCCGAGGTGCTGTATGGTCAGGTGCAATTGAAAAATACCGAATTTGCGACCGTGGTCGAAAATAACTACTGCACCCACAATCCCCTTAAGCGTCGTAAAATTCAATTAAATGATTAATGGTCACAACTTGCCGGAAATCGAGTCTACGAGTTAAACTACGGCATAGTTAACTTCAAATGATTTTCTATCGCTCGGTTTAAAAATAATTATATGCTTTTTACAAAATTATCTAGTAAAATGACTTTTAAATTGTTATGAAATATTGATTAATTGATTTGAAGGACACATTTTCTTGCTTTCAGTTTTGTAGCTCTAAAATACGTCCAACTAAGAGCTATCATTGTTTCTGCAAACAGGAGTTAACCCTTGGAAGCTCCGCACCACTTAAGTGGTGCAGAAAATGTAAATCCACTGAAATCGGATACAAGAAAAGTTTCGGAGATTTATGAATCAAACCCAACATAGAATTTGCCATGAGGAATTCAAAAATGGAAGTTAAAATTTTCTAGGACTTCTCGTTCAAAAATTATTTAATCTTACTTTTTTTGAAAAAATCTAAAATGCGTGCTGCTCAAACAATTTAAACGATAGATAAAATCTGAGGAACTGGGTTTTTAGGAAAGTCTTTTGAGTATCTTTCAACAGAATAAAAATAAAATTTCCGCCATCGAAACTCTTTTTATTTTTTCGTGAGTGATTTTTTAATTTTTGAAAAAAATTCGAAATAAAATATGCTTCAATTTTTTTGAAAGTAGGTTCAAATGAAAACTACGGAAACATTGACCAGAAAGTTGACTTATATAACTTTTTTTCAATTAAAAAATTGATTTGTTTTACAACGTTTCGAATATTTTTTTATTCATCATCAGGTATTAATGAAAAACAGAACGAAAATTTAGACGGAAAAGTTGACACGAAAACACAATTTGGTACGAAACGGGCTATCCAGATTGTACCAAATTAAAAACCCGTTTTAGGTTATATGATCACCAATCAGACATTTACAGATGAAAGTCATTTTTTGATGTTTGACTTGTTTGTTAATGTCTGGTTGATGTAGTGTAATTAACAAACCTTCATACAGCTTTCTGTGATAAGGATTTGTTAAATTGTTTTCTAAGATTTTAAAATGATTGTGAATAAATTCCCGACCCATTGCAGCAAATTTGTTTTTAGAAGGTNTTCATCTTACTTTTTTTGACAATTTCTCTCAAAAAACTCTAAAATGTGTGCTGCTCAAACAGTTTAAACGATAGATGAAATCTGAGGTACTGAGTTTTTAGGAAAGTCTTTTGAGTATCTTTCAAAAAAAATGAAAATCAAATTTCCACAATCGGAACTCTTTTTATTTTTTCGTGAGTGATTTTTAAATTTTTAAGGAAATTATGCTTCGATTTTTCGAAAGTAAGTTCAAATGAAAGCTATGGCAACACTGATCAAAAAGTTGACTAACGTCCGAGATAATAGTTTTGAAGTCTTAGCGGTAATTATTAACAAACTTGTTTATAACTTTATTTTGAAATAAATACTTTTTTAATTTAATTTGAAATCATGAAACCATATAATATAAATCTTTAGTTCCCTTCTGTAAAAAAGGATTTATTTGATCATCGCAATGATGAATGGCAAAGAACTATCTTTTATTAACGGACATGCGTAACGCCTCTAGCTGCCTGGGAAACCAGATCTAAAACGGAAATGTGGTAAAAAAATTGTATCCTCATTGCCACGCTACGGTCAGCTGGCCGATTCGCGATGACTTTCCTTTGGATCCCAGCTTGTGCTTAAGAGCTCAGAATTTTATTTTTAACTAGGATACTATTTATTCATTCTCAAAATATGATTTTTCACAGCGCAAACTGTTTTTTCGGTTTTTGATCAATCGCGCTGAAATCGTCTTTTGACTGAGGAAAACAAAAAAGTGAGATTACAAAATCTAAAAAAAAATTGTTGAAAGCCAAGGTTCGAATTATGGAGAATAGACAAAGAAATGATTGATGTTAATTATTTATGTTTTCGATGGCAAGGGAGTGATTAACCAATTTTTGCTGCTCCAGAATTTGACAATTTTTTTAAAAAAATTACTAATCCATCTAGATAAAATTTTTAATTTGAGTCTTTTGTTCAAAAATCAGACAATTTTTATGGTGATAAGCGGATACATTTTGTTTATTCTCAAAATATATTTTTGTACAAACTGCAATTTTTTTCGTGTTTTTGATCAATCGTGCAGCTAATCGTCTATTTATGAGAAAACGGGAAGATAAATTCAAAATTAAAAAAAAAATTGTGAAAGCCAAGGTCCTAATAAGTGCGAAAAGAGAAAGAAATATTTTTTAAAATATTCCTGTTTTCAATGAGAAGTAAGTGATCAAAGCCCAATCTTTGCTGCTCAGTTTCGGCTGATTTAAAATAAAAATTTCAAAATCTGGACTTGATTACCTCGCTAATTGGACATATCTTACAAAAATAAGATGAATTCACGGCTTTTTATGAAAATGTATTTATCCGTAATAAGGCCTCAAAGTCGTCCCACTAAGTGGTGCAGGAGCCTCTTGCCGAATAAAAAAACAATTTGGAGCTTCCAAGGTTAAGGGGTCCTAAATTGCGATTAAAGGCCATTGCGCCACGGATGGCGCAAAAGACACTACGGGAGTTTAAATTCAGACAGTACGATATGACAATAGCTATTTTGATAGACGCTGAAATGGTGTCTCTGCGTAAGGTTTTTTTTCAGATGGGTCATATACAACGGTTAGTAGCTCGAAAGTGGCACATACGATCTTTTTGAAATTTTTGTTCATAATTAAACTTACTTAACTACGTGACACAGCACAGTTTTCTTAGATTTCCCGTTTTAAACGGATATTTGCCAAAAATTATCGAGTTTTCGCAAAACAAAACAAAAAATCTTGTCATAAATCGGCTCTGCAGCGAAACGCACCTCGAAAAGTTATATCATTGGCCATGAATCATGTCCAAAAAATTAAAAAAAATCGGACATAGATAATCATACCGGGGTTTAGGGTTAAAATTAAAAAAAACAATGAAATTAAATTCTTCAAAAATCTTAAAGCTTGAACTTGAGATTATATTATTTCAATGAGAAAGGAGATAAAAAGGTCCAACCGAGATTTGAACTCGGGATCTCCTGATTACTAGTCAGGCGCTTTAACCAACTAAGCCATTGGACCCCTGTCGAGCTTGCAGATCAGAGTTTTAATAAACTAAAAATATATTAAACCTTAGATTAGGTAAAAACACTTATTCACAAAAATTGTAAGAGCTTCTAATTTATTTTTTGGCAATTTGAACTAATTTTTTAGGTGCCTATTTTCGAGTATCATACGGTTTGTTCTTCGATATCAAATCCTACTTCATCATACGGATAATTGATATTTGAATAATTCGAGCGATCATTAGCACGATTAAAATTTTGAGAAATTACACCGATCTAATAACGCATAATTAATAAAAAAAATTATTTCAACCTTTAACAACAAAAGTATAGCCTGATTTTGGTTCAATTCTCACATTTTTCATTCCAGGCGGCTAGACAGTTGCAATTAACTGACTTTTGGCTCAAATTTTGGCTGTCTTTCAGCCCAGATAAAAACATGTGACAATTTTTTTGAAAAAGCTGTTCAATTTGGTTTTTGTCACAATCAATGCGTCCTTTTTGAAACACTTTGAACAATATTTTCGACTTGGTCAAAACAATAATTCAACGTTATTTCTTCAAACTTTCAAATTTTTGCAAATGGGTTCCAGATTTAGCGTCACGTTAAAATTTGTCTACTATTGAGGACGCAAACTAACTTTGATTGCAACCTAACATTATGTGTTAAACCCATGCAATAATTCTGTAAGTTCAATTGATTTAAATTCACTGTTCGGTTGGTTTTACTTCTGCAGATTATGCTTGTACATAAATTTTCTAAGTTATCTCCGCTAAAACGTTTTTTTAACTTATTGTTACATATTATTTAGTCAAACATAATTACTTCAAAGTTCGATAAAATAAGCCTTCTTTGAAAATAAATATTTGAAAATTCAACAGATTTCACGTTTCAAAAAACACAAAGATTTTTTATTAATATTTATTTACAGTCAACTTAAATTGTATGGAATCAAACTTAATTTCAATAGTGCATTGTACAGACAAAAAAGATATCGATTAATTTACAGAACAACTGTCTCACGGTTCGAAATTTCGTGATCGTTATATAATTAGCAAATGTTATTTTTCTCCGAGTTTTTTCTCTTTTCATAAAAATTAGCAAATTCCAGTTTCTTCGACAGTCTGATCAGAAGCACAACAAGTATGAGTAGCTGGTGAATAAGGAACTCTTAGACCAGGATATCCGCAGCATTTTGGAGAAACACCTGTCGATGATGATGGTGGTGGTGGTGAACAATGTTCATCCCAATCTAATGGAGCCTCCCAATTAAAGACACTATTACCAGCATTCCATTTGGTATCGATTATTGGCTGAACGCTCTCGATGAATTGTTTGTCACATTCGCAAAGAGATTTTCCGCAGTTGCTTCCTCCACACGTGACATCGTTACTTGAAACAGTGAACTAAAAATTATTATTTGTGAGTTTCAAAAACTCGAAATTGGATCGAATAATCGTAATTTCAGTAAATTGTGCGATTACTTAGTTTACTGTAGTGTTTCAGAATAAGTAGTATTCGGTTTTACTCTTTACCCTTCAACTTCAACCTAATTGTTTGAATAATGTTCAAATAAATTTAAATCAAAACAACAAAGAACATTTATTTTTACTGTTTCGTTAATCTATTTCCTCCGTCATCTCTTGAGATAAGTTATTATGATCTTCATCAATTTTGCTACAGAACGCAGATAGTCATATGTGAAAACTAAAAATAACACTTATGTAAAATGTATTTCAATATGTAAATTTTATAAATTAATCAATTTAAATGTGATTTCTTACTCACATTTTGACAAGGAATTCAAAATATTTTGCTGAAACCGATTTTACTGTATATAGCGGATGAATGGCTTTTGACTATTATTTGTGCCTACCACTCCCTAAAACAAAAAAAACTTTCCACGTTTAATATTTTGTCTTCAGTTGGTGATAAATTACTTTCCTAAAGTTCTCATCACAGAAAGTCAAGCGAAAGTATGCTACTTGATTCGATTCAAACTATATCATATTCACGAATCTACGAATGATCCAGTGATCGACCAAATTCAGGATTTGAGAAATGTATGAACCGAATTTAATTATCTTAATTAGATCGACTTTTGTGAACTTACTGTATATGCTTTAGTTTCAGGCGTGCACCCATTGATATCAACTCCTGCGCATTTATTACATGTACTCCAACTTTCGCAGAGCTGATCAATTTCATCTCGAGCATCAACTCCGTGAGTTGAGCTACTAAGTGGGCGATCTCCAAGATTCAAGCAATAACATCCGTATCCGTGGAGATTCAGCCAATTTCTTTTGGTATTTCCGAGTTTGAACCACATGTCGGCAGTATTACTATAACGTTTTAAGCGAAAATCGGTCTCGATTTCTGCCTGTGATTTCAGAGGATAACCTTAAATATATTTAATTAAGTTGAATTATTGTGTATATGAACAGAGCGCAAAATTTTAATATAATAAATTTAGCTTAATTTTTTAACGAATTTATTTTAAGACCAATAAACCGTTATTGTTATTTATAAATTCTCATAATCGATAAAATTTTGCAGTTCAACAAATGAGCATTTCTGAAAGCGAGAGTTTATCCGTATCAAAAATATTATCACCGAAAAACATTTATTTTTTACTGGTTGGGTTTTTATTCTATAGGGTTTTCAGCGGGCCGAAAAAACAGGGAGGGAGGATGTTTCAAAAATTAAAAACTGAACTTGTATCTTAAAAGAAATTATGAAAAATTTAAGCTTGTTTTTTTGAGTTAAATATGTTTACCGTTAATCATAATTGATTCTTCTCTTTGCACACGAGCGTTGACAGAATAAGCAAGAGCAATAAAAGTTGATTTCATCATTTTTATTGAATTGGTTTATAATATATAGAAAAGTCACTTATTTTATAATTTTGAAAGAATGTTAATCTTGTTTTATATACCTGTTTTATTTTTAATAGAGGCGCCCCCGAGACTGAATATTGGCTGCACTTTAAGCCAAGATTATTGTAACAAACAAATAAGAATGTTTAATAAAATTGTTATCGACAGTAATAGACCTTGAATTGTAAACGTAAAGTCGTGTTTCACCATTCCATCGTAGTAAACTAGACCTGATGGGTCATTGTTTTTGAAATGTAAAAATTTAAATGGGCAGATTTATTTTTTCGTCAAATTCACTGCAATATGAAGCAGGTGGTTTTGAACTTATACTCAGTGGTTTCAGATTTTTAATATTTAATTAATTGTCTGAAACAAATTCAAAAGAGAACCCAAAATACATGTTTTTAGGGTCAGACGCAAAAATTATTTGAGGGAGTTGGCGCTTAGAGACAGACCGGTCTTTTTTTCTAGATGGTAAACTTTGCTTCTCTGGAATATCTTAATAATGGAAGTTGCTTAAATCATTCAACACTTTTCAAAATGTACGTTAAAATGTATGTTTAGCAAGAAAATGTGAAGCAAACAGACTGAAATCAAGGGCCCATATTAGGGGCCCTTTTATAGCATCGACCCCGGAATTTTAC
Source organism: Oikopleura vanhoeffeni (assembly GCA_004367855.1). Taxonomy (NCBI): domain Eukaryota; kingdom Metazoa; phylum Chordata; class Appendicularia; order Copelata; family Oikopleuridae; genus Oikopleura; species Oikopleura vanhoeffeni. Next base: position 244,763 of record SCLH01000689.1, on the reverse strand, counting down.
CTTATCTCAAATACAGTCATCGCTCTCTAACTGGAACACTTACCGACCTAAAAAAATGTTCCAGTTAGGGCGCACCCATATACTTTGCTTAGAAGTACTTAGAAATACTTAGCTACATTGCAGATAAAAATTGCTTTATTTCATGGTTAAGGGTATGGTGGTTCCTAATTTGACATATTCTTGATAAAATATTAGCCAAACAAGGCTTCAGGGATATAATTCGGGATCCAACTACCTTGGGCTTTCTCTAATACACATCGAAAGTAGAGCCTATATCCCCTATTCACACTTTCGTGAATATCCCGGCCCTACTACTTAAAAACACACTACGTTTCCTAATCAGGGCCGGGATATTAACAAAAGTGTGAATAGGGGATATGGATTACCGGACCTCAGAGTACAAATCCTAAATATTTGAAAAATGCGAAATCTGAGCATTTGATTGGTTGATCCTTTCTCAACCTGACCAATGAAATCGGCCTATTCCGCAATCAAAGGTTTCGATCGGGTGCTAATATCTTGCATTGTTTGTATCATTCAAATATTTCGGATTTGTACTCTGAGATCCGGTAATCCATATATAGGATCTGGTGCCTTGTCAGATTTTTTTGTTTGCCCTCGCAGGGGTTAAGCAAAGTTTGAAAAGGGGATATGTTACACTTTAAATTTTTTGGTTTTATGATTTTTAATTCTGAAATGTTAAAATCAGAAAATTAATTTTTGGCTGTTATTTTATCCCATAAAGACTATAAGTTATAGTTGTCAGCGAAAATATAAGCAAATTTTCACTCTTTCACTTTGGAATTATGAAGAAATTACGTTTTTCTTCTTGCCATTCATGACTCCAGCTGTGATAATCTGTAATAAAACTTTGATCTGATGCATGAGTTTTTTCAACTTTAAGCTCGATTATGATTTTAATAAATAGATTGAAAATCAATGAGAATTATTTGTACAAAAAACTTGTCGTAAAATTTTAACTGTGTCATCAAGGGGCTACCCATCGGTGTCAGAATTATTTCCAGAAGCAAATTAAAGAAAAGTTCAAACACTCAATAACTCGTATCAAACATAATAAGAAATCCTCAAACGTTACTAACATTACGTTAGCTATCAACTAAATAAACTTATATTTTCGAAAAAGATGAAAATTATGAATAAATGTCGAGGAATTTTTGATAGCAGACGATTGTTTCTTTCGTCAGGTATATTCAAATTTATTTTATTTCAGAATTTTTTGAATTCTGAATCAGTAATCGACGAATTCAATGTTTGCCTCTGAACAATTTTAGTGGTTATTTCCTAAATAAATTAATTTAATTTTTGGAAAATGTCATATTTTACCCAATAAGGAGCTTGGCTGTTATCATTATTACCAAACATGTTAAAGTTTTAAAATCTCAATTTTTATATTTTGAAACGTTTTCTTATAAAGCAATGTAGTCATTTTTATTAACGATAACAAAGATTAGGCATGTTAAAATACGGTTACACTCAATAGAGTCTAATTAAAATGTAATAAGGAACTCATCAACCAAATGACAGTTAACTAAACAAAGTCTTAACAAATAAACATGAAGCTCGGAATTAAAATATATGCTTAGATATATCCCCTATTTACACTTTTGTTAATATCCCGGCCCTACTACTTAAAAACACACTACGTTTCCTAATCAGGGCCGGGATATTAACAAAAGTGTGAATAGGGGATATGATTCATGCAGTTTTTGTATATTTGCCATAAAAAAAATTTGGTGCGAAAAAACAAAGGAGAAATTTTTTTTTATCAGAACGGGGCTTATCAAATGATGTGGGTCAGTAAAAACTGGTTATTTTTGTTTCATACATGGTTTAATGCTTTTGGAACATTAAAATGATAAGGAAAATAATAGAGCATAAATTAAAGTATTGCAAAACAACTTTTGCAGCAAATATTTGGAAAAACATTAGGTTCAAAGTTGAAACAGTTAATCGTGTTATTTCTTGTAAAATGTTTAAGTTTTGATTTTCACTTGGGATAGCTAAATTTGAGATTGAGGAGAATGACCAATAAAGAATAACAGCAGAAACCCAGTTTACAGTTCCAGAATTTGCATTGTAATACATTCCAGCACATAGTATCTTAAATAAAATACATTTTACTTTTAAGATCCAACTAAAATAATCATTCTGAGATGTCATAAATCGTCATTATGGCATTTTTATGGGAACTTATCAGTACAACTTTTTAAAGCCCCTTGATAGGTCATGGGTAGTGGTCATATTTTAAAGTCACTGTTTTTGTAAGTCACTTTCGGAGCAAGATTATTTCCAAAAAATTGCCGCATCCAACAGCTTTTTACTGGATCTCCGTTGATACCGGAAATTGACCACATTGTAGTTGAAATTAAAAATTTCGGTTCTAAAAAACGGCACGTAACTTGGACCCATTTTAGCATCTAGTACAAGTTATAGTACAGTTATATTTAGTAAAAAGTTGTTTTGTTATCTGACAACCCTTAAAAGTTTAGAAAAAAGCGGAAAATCTGTAATTTGACCAATAATTTGACCAATAATTTGACCAAAATTAATCTAGGATGTGCGGGCTGAGGGAGCCAATCCTAACAGTCTTAAGGGGTTGGTGATAGTGATTTTTGGGATTTGGGAGGCTTCGTACGGCTGGACCGATTAAGATGATAAATTTCTGAGGAGTACAAATCCTATCCTTAATCTCGAGATTCCATTTTGACAGACGTACCACTTCGACCAACCATCTGGTTAACGCGGGTTAAACAAGCGTCCCTCAGCTTTTTTCAACGAAACAAGGATTCTAGGCTTACATCGGAAATTTTTGATATTGAGGAGTCAGGTGAAATGTGTGTTTTAACTTCCAGAAGCTATTTTTTTTATTTCGCCCTCAGGGCCAGCAATCGGGTCGAAGGTGACGAAAAATGGCATTTGTGAGACATTTGTGTCAAAGACTTTTTCTGTAGAAAAGCTAGAAATGCCATTTTTGGAATATAACAGCTTCAATGTATCCCGAAGAGTTCAGGAGCTTTTTTTTAATTCGATCTTATAGGCTGTCAATCGTGGAAAAAGTGCGCGAAATCGACAATTTTGAATATGAAAGTGAGAATTAGAAAATTTAAATGCCACCAAAATATTCTTTTTGGACGGTTTGCTGGAAACGATATTAGCAACTATAGTCTGATTTTGAACAGAAACGGTGCTAGAGATCAAAAAATAATTTTTATGAAAAAGTTTAATTTTTTTCTAGAATCTGCATACGAATTTTCACGTAAACATGTCTACTGACTTGAAAGATGATTATACTGTAATAAGTCAGTTTGAGAGGTGTCAGATTACAAGAAAATTATCGCAAAAAGTTTCGGCAAAGAAAGTTGTACCACTGACTTGGTACTAGATGCCAAAAAAATGAACTTCAGAAATCACCGGTGGATTTTCGGTTTGACCGGATTTCCGGTTACTAATCGAAGAAATTGGTCTAAGGATGTGGTAACCTTTAAATGAAGTAATTTCCCAAGCAAAACCTCTTAGCAAATTTTTGACCGGAACAGAAAAATATTTAAGCTGCTGTGTTGCTCAAAATCGAAAGATATGCTCGTTTTTATACCATTCCGATAATTGTAATTGTGGTTATATAAAAGCATTATTTACTACGGTAAATCATTTTTTTGATGAATTTTGTTGAATAAAATCTGTTTAATTTCGATGAAATAAGAAAAATTTAACTTCATGATAGACCGAAAATCAAGACCAAATTTCATCATAAAATGCAATTCAGTAGTTCAAGAATTTCAAAACAGCATTCTCGGCTTTTCCTGCACCGTGCCGCACGGTCCGTGCGTGTAATTTATTATTGCCACAGTTAGTAAAAACAATAACTAGCGTGGTTGAGGCTTGAAATGTTTTGAATACAAATTTGAATACGAAATTGAATTTTATTGATCAAGTTTGAAATTAAACGTTACTGAGTGAACGTTGCCAATATCCTGTTTTCCAATATGTTTTAAATCTCAATTTCATTTCAATTAAATCACAATTATTGCTCCCTAACTCACGGAAGGGCATCCGAGCAAATTATGAATATCGGATCGGATCGGAAATTTCGGGCCTCAACATTTTTGAATATCGGATCGGACGCGAGGTGAAAAAATAAGATCGGATAGGAAGCCCGATTTGAATTTTGCTGATCGGATCGTTGCTCGGACCTGATCGGATCGGACCAGCTCGGATTTTAACAATGATTGGCGAAAATGCGTAGATACTAAAATTTCATATGATTTATTTAAAAATGTAATCGAATTGAAAAAAAACGATCCGATCGGCCTGCTCACTTTTTCCCGAGCAGATATTTTAGCTCGGACGCCCATCCCTGCACTTACTTTCACAAATGCCGAACTCGAAAAATTGTATCAGTCCCGAAACGTCCCTATACTTTTGATGAAATCGCTACATCGCTATTAAAAATGCTTCATTTGTAGTTTAATTAAGATGATAAGGTCGACAGTTTATGCATAAGACAAATCGAATAAAAACCGGCAATTTCATACAATTTTTTACAAGAACTTGTAACTTGAAATTTGCTGTGTTTTTTGAATATTTATACGGTATAAATTATACCGCGTGAATAAGTGTTCATACTAGAAATTGCAATCATATCGAAAATTTTCCTCGAAAATTACTCGATTTCCGACTTTATTCAAGAATCCCGCGATTTCATTGGTCACTTTCTCAAAGTTATGACGCCTGCTGAGAAATACCCTATAAGGATAATGTTTAATATTCCAGAACTCATATTTTGAATCTTTTTTAGCGTTCGGTATATTTAATATATGAAAAGTTATGAATGATATTCTTATCGCGCACTTAAAGGGTGCTATAAACTCGGCAGACTGGAGTCAATATAACTTAGGAAAATAATAACTTATTTATTTTTTATGCTTATGCTGAACCGATATAACTATGTTTCAGCTTAATAAAATTATGTTTTATTCATTTTAGGAAAGATTTGAGTTCGAGTTTTCATTCTTGAAATCCTTAAAATTTCAAACAAATTCAAAACATTATGAAAATTTTCCGCATTTTTCGTCCAAAATTTTTTTTTATTTGTTTATTAAAATATGTGGGTAAAAAAAAAAGAAATAGCCATTTGCAAAATGCAATCAAATACTATAAATACAATATAAGTTTAGAAAAAATATATTTGGGAAATTCAATCTTAAAAATGACGTCGTTCGTACCGCTCACGAAGTAGTTAGTTGAAGAAATCTCGAAAAAATGCGGTGTTATTGGGTATCTTCCTAAAATCTTGAAATTGCGTAGGTTTTTTTAGAGAGTAAAGAGTTTGTACCAGTTAAACGTGTGCCAGTCAGGGAATTGGTACCAGTTAGATAGTGAGGACTGTACTTCGAAATATTAAATTTTCGTGACAATTGCAAAGAATTGAATTGCGACTAGCTCATTTAACTAACCTGAAACATAATATAAATATTCAGCATCCAATTGTTATCTACATTCCATCTTTTTTCCGTTAATTTCTTAATAGATGGAATTGCAAAATATTTCTGTTTTTCTATACTCCACCCAGGACCTTTGAAACATTTTTGAAAAGCTTGTGACCAAGTTGTTTTTGCATCAGAACAGTAGGAAATTATTTCTTGATAATAAGTACTTTGGATAACCATAGGATGGTATGATTTCATAGGTTTGATCAATCCAAATACTGGTGGGTCATCAAGGCGCTCCTCTGCAAATGTTCCAAACATTCGGTCCCAGATGATGAGAACAGCGCCATGATTTTTGTCGATACTTTTTATGGTTGAAAATAATCTTTTGCATTTTTATGAAACTGTAAAATATCTTTTTTAAATGGTATAAAACGACTACACTGCTCAATTTACGAGTTAATTTTACAAATAAAAGTATATAAAACGAAATGAATGAAATAAAAGGGTGTTAATTTATAATTTAGAAACCATTAAGGATTAGATTATTTTATTAAAACATGAACTTTTTATCCAATAGATAAGTTCTATTTAAGAATTGCAAATCACTTGTGATAATATTTAATTTGTCACATAGTTTTGAGTGTTAAATAAGAAAAATTTAAGGCATAATATGAAGGGTTTTAGTGATCAAGGTTTTAATAATTGATTAACAAGGTTCAGTTTAAAAACGATAAACCGATGAAATTTTTGTTGCTCATGTCAAAATTATTACAGATATCACATTTTTGCAATATTGAAGATTCAATTTTGAACTTTAATTCATTATTTGAAGAAATTGAAGGCTTAATTCAATAACAGGCAGCATATTATAGGCTTGATCAAAAGTTTTATTTTTCGATTTGTTTTAATCAATATCTCGTATCCGCAACCAGAAGAAGGTTTGGAAAGGGATGCATGCCCAGCCGACAAAACTATATTTTTCGACATCACTTCATAAATTTATTTACACCTATTAACAGCTTATCTACAATCTCAAACCGAAACAGTTGTGCTGACAAATTTATTATTAACATTGTTAACATTTCTGTATTAAATGAGAATTCTGAATAAACAATTGTAGCAATTACACAGGTTGAAGATTATACTTTCAACATCAAAACTCTATTATAAATATTTGTTTGACATTTATTACCATTATAAACGGTTTTAACAACGCCGAAACGTTAAGTTTTCATTATTAAATATTTTTTATTGGTAACATTGTTAACATTAATTTACCAAACATTAATTTTGCATCTAAAATTCATTTAATGACCTCTGTACAGACTATGTTACATAGTACAAAGTACAGTACTTTAAAAAACAAGCTACAATGAATTTCGACTGAATGAGCCCTTCAAAGTCTAATCAGCTTTAGCATTCTATCATTTTTTTCATCGTTAGTAAAATATTTGCCACATATTTGTAAAATGTCGACGTTTCCAAAAATTATTATAATGTCAAATGTCGGAAAATTTTCCCAGGAATTCCAACATTCAGTACCAACGGCGGTGTGAGTTAAAATTTAATAGAAAAGTCGGCATTTTACAATGTCGACATTCTTTTGTTGATCCTGATATTTTTAGTCAAGAAAAATTGATATAAGAATTAATATGAATTTTTTAGAGGAATGGAGGAGATCACCCTTAGAGTGGCCGAGGTCTGAAGCATTTTTAGGAAAGATTAAAATTCAGAAAAAAATCAAGATAGCCATTATGTAGAAAATTTAACGGAGATGATTTTTGGAAATTTTCAGAACAAAATTTCCATTTTTTTGGCGGTTCCTGATTGGCTGAAAAATAAAGTTGCTCAAAAATAATTTTTGACTCCGGAAATGGAATAGCAGGGTCAAGTTACATCAGAAAAAGTACTCTTTAAATTTTAAAAAAGTTTTAAAATTGGCATTAAAGGTAAGTGAAAATGGCAAAATTCATAATTTTTTGACAAAAGACGTTTTCTTTTAAATCGAGCTGCTTACTTCTAGTTTTGAGTAAATATGGTAGCCCCCACTTTGTTTACTATAATGACGCAGAAAAAGTGTTCCCGGACCCCGGCTCAAAAACTTATGGCAAAAAGTCTTACTCTGACGTTGTTTTTTAGTGGTACCTTTTTGTCGCATCGAATGAATTGAAAAACCAGAAATAGAATAAAGTTGTTTGGTGGCTCATTCGAGAGCTAATACTTGAAACTAACTAACGCACTCAAGTCTTGACCATTACCTATAACTCGTTACCGTTAATAACCGGTCAATTAATAACCGGCTACAATAAAGACTTATTAAAAAAGTTTATTACTTGACATGTTTCAGTTTTTCACCAGTTTTCAAAAAATAAAGATTTGTTCCAAGAAAAATTAAGTAGAGCTTGAAAAAGTTTTGTAAAAATCTAGAATGTCGGCAGAGAGACTGTTTTAGTAAATTTAGGGCTTTAACGTTTTTATTTGTACTGCCCATTTTGGAGAAGAGCGGCGAAAGTAATCATCTGAATGTGAATGTTCAAATTACTTGGGCGTTGTGTTTTGATTAAATAACGCCTCGGTTTTGCGTTCAAATAATTTTTGAATTACGAGTTAATATTTTGAAATGTGATTTGTAAATGTTCGTATATAAGTCGATCTTTTGTGCTGGTTTTAAAATACTGATATGAGTTTCCTCTTTTCAGTTCGCTTAAGACTTATCTAAAGACTAAAGACTAAGACTAAAGAAACCCTCTCTTTTCGTCGCCTGCGCGGGGTAAACAGCACTTTTGAATTTTTTTGCCTATTATTCACATCACGACAGATACAGCTTCACAGAGACACGCCTATTTCAAAGTACACACCGAAAGCGAATTATCAGAACGAACCCTGTCGAAAAAGCCGAGAACTGTCTTCCTTCTTCTCACTAGAGATAAGAGGATTAAAAGAATCAGCGCTCCAGAGAGTCCTCGGTTTCTACCCACGGCAGGCGCCCCGCCCGCGTAAAAAAAACCAAACAAAGAACTCTGCGAAAAATGCACATCAGCGAACACTTCGTAGCGATCTGACGCGAAATAACACACTCCATCCATCTTTCCCATAAATAAACCCATTCAGGTTAATTCACCATAAAAGAGGGGAATAATCAATCACGATCTTGTTAATTTTTCTCAACACTTTTTAAAAAAAAAAAGTCGGAGAATCGACATCGTTTGGACCTGAACCAGAAAGAACTTAAATGATAACTTCCACGCAGGATGACCTAGAGATTAAGTTTTTAACGCCCGGGAGGGAAACAATATCCCTTAGCGGGAAGAGGGGGTGGACACTAGCGTGAGAGGTAATCAAACCTATATGCGCAAAAACGAATAAAGGTACTCTATTTTCCAACGGGAACGCTGCGACAACGTATCAGAAGGTACAGTCATGTTATATTACTGCGTACCATCAGCGCAACAAAGTAGTCACACTGACTTTTCTCAATTTTTGAGAAATGCCAATGAAGATCAGCAGAATATAACACAGCTGTTGAAGCTGGGGCATGGAACGAGAGTATATATCAGAATAACCACTAGGTGCCTCAAACGTTCGTACATTTCCTCTCAGTCTCAGCAGCCACAATTCTTTGTCAGCTCTCAAAACTGTTGAGACCAGAATTATCATCGCACCTTGACCCCTGGGGTGCCACACTGGTCCCATCTCGGGGAGCTTGATCTGCCAGGCTAAAACTTTGTTTCAGACTTTTGAACACTCTCTGGGGACAGTTGTTTTGACAACACCCGGGAATTTACAAGAATAGTATTACGTTCAGCCAAATGAGGGACAGCCAGATGGTCAGTACTTGTGGAACATAATGATGAGTGGAGCAGTGCAGAAGCAGTTCAACTACCTCAACGCAATCTGGGGGATTATGAACCTGTAAGCAGTACTCTAACAAAATAAAATGATTCGCCCAGAATACAGGAAGACATCCCTTGCTTCAGTCACCAGAGGTAACTTAAAAAATCGAGTTCCCAGACCAACCAGAAAAACGACTGAAGTCGAAACAAAAAATGGATGCAAAATTTAGCCAGCAGGGACTGTAGCATTCATCGAAAAATCTGGAGCTGGAAGAAAAGACAATCAGACATTAAAAAGAAAGGGCGAATCAAGCATTTAAGAACTTTGGCATGAATAACCCTGGGAAACAGTGGGACTGTATCAGCGGTCGACAACATCACGGTCGAGCACACCGGTCAATGAACATTCGTCTTTAGGGCTCCTGAACATGTCCAGAAAATGGAAAGCAGCAGATTATTTTATCTTATCTGGTAGCGGAAGAAGGAACCAAGAAATAGGGCAAGTAAAGAAAAAAATACTGCGGCTGGCGGAGACGAACCAAGATGGAAGAAAACCACTGGTCCAAGGGATCGCCTGCTCTCAAAAATCCAAAAAAAACCAATATGGGCCCTCCAAGAGCAGACGGCTTCTCAAGAAAAATTGGCCCAGTCAAACCAATGGGTGTTCTCGCAGTTACGGGCAGCAGGAATCGCACTGAAAGCTTTGCGATCACACACAGCAAAGCAAGGATTCCAGACAAGACGATCCCATTGAAGGGAGCGTGGAGGGCCAGAAGACACCCAGCGAAAGAAACCACTGTTGAAAAATGACCGACAAGCAAATTCCGATGGAGCTATCAAGTCGAAGACTTCGGAAGCCGTCAATAGCTCGCTGATCTCACCAGCTCTGAATATTCGGTGGGTGACCTGTCTGATCGCAACCAGAGCAACCCACCAAGACACCAGGCAGTCGTAAATATGGACACAGGGGAAGGCAAGAAGAAGATTCATCTGAAGAATGAAGCGAATCAGGGGGCATTGTTTTCACTTGTTCCACGAGACCCGCCGAACCGCATACAACTGCCTGAAGAAAACACCAAGGAAGAAAAAGAGTTACAACATGATATGAGGTAGTGTTGTGATTCATTTACCTAACCCAAGCGACGATCCGGGCGGGAACTGGAGGGCATGAACACGTTCTGCTCTCGGGCCCTCGCCGGATGGTCGCTTAAATACTGTTTTTAGCGAAAACGTATTAAATAGCAAAGCCAAGAGGATCTGAAAAACTGAAACTAACAAAAAAATTCGCATCATTTTCCAATACATCAATGTTTTAACAAAACTTGTATCACAACCTACAAAAAATATATACTGCACATCAAGTGGCTTTTCAGCAAACAAATTAAGTTTGTAAATTGTTTCATTGTATTCATGAACAAAATGTTGTTTATCATCGACAAATCCTAGCTGCATACTTCTTGCGGCGGCAGAAAAAATGGTCCCAGACGTTTCGAATAAAGGCTTTGATATATTTCCTCGCAATAACGGTTATTTCCACATAGTCTTAATGATGCACGAGACGCGGTAACCCGAATAAATATATGTGGAAACATTTGGATCAGGGAGAAAATTTTCTCTATCCTCTAAATCATATTATGACGCATGCGCGGCTGATAAAGACAAAGATGAAAGAGAGTTTTTTCTCCAGATCTATAGTTCTCTTCCGTTGCGGGCGTTCCGCGGCCATCCACTGAGGTGGTGATAAGAAGGTAATGGGGTGGATATCGATAAAGTGGTTACACCAGGAAAGATCTAAATCTTAGAATGGTTGACTCAGTTTTAAGAATAACGACCCCCGATCGGCGAAAAAACCACTGCTTCTTTTGCCATCTCGATCGACGAAGACTCGATGAGATGAGGAAGAAATGAACACTGTTAATAGACACCACGAGTACTCGTGGAACCGACTTGTCTAAGACTGATGAGTCAAGACTTAAACGACCCAACCTATCATTTGACCCCTTTAAATTAATAAACTACAAAAGTGGTGTGAGTGGCTCGAACGTAATTAAAAATCGCACAAAAATTCCAGACGGTCATTTCCAGCAGGGGAGCCAGTGGTGGAGACGCACACGGATCATAAATTTTAAAAATAGTTATGTCAAAATGTGCCTCTCCACCAATGTCTCTCCAACTGTGACGTTTTCTATAAAATCGTGGAAAATTTCCCATAAAAAGAAGAAAAAAAACAAATAACGAATATAGGGCTCTGCGAGTTATAATATCAATAGGACACACGGAAATACGATTGTCCCTAAGGGTTACTGTTTTTTTAGAAAATGGTAGAGGCACATGATTTCCACCGCTTTCCTACCGTAAAAAATCATTAAAAAATACGTCTCTCTATTCGCCAAATTTTTAAACAACACACGTAATCAAAGTCAGACCGGGGGAGGCGACAGGAGGACTACTTTTTCTTAACGTGTCTATATCGTAGTCCGGCCCAGGGCAAAAAATTTTTGGAACAGCATTAATGTGTCAGCACAATGAATACTCAGAAGCACTATTCAAATTTTTTTTCTAAAAATTTTAAAAAAAGTAATTGTTATGAGGCGACCTAACTACGATGTACGATACCACGGTATCACAGAACTTACAGAAATGGGAAGAAGGACGCTACGGCTGAACAAAAAGTCAAACATCGCTCAACGTTAATTTGGTCAGATAGAGGGACTGGCTGAACTCACGGCCGTGTAAAGGTCAGATAATTTCACTAAACTGACGTGTTATTGGTGAGTAGCCGACTCTAGTTTATTAATGATGTAAGTCCATTGAACAGATGCTGCGATAAGTTCGACCATCGCCCTCACAACTCCGTTAACAATCAACCGTACCATCTTCCATTAAAAACACTCGCCCGCCGCGGAAATAATTAGCACAGGGGTTAAATGTATCGGGAAATCATTCGCCGAAACAAAAACGACTAAGAGATATTTAAAACGGCTTCCAGTCTGTTTGTACTGACAAAACAGAGGACTATTCTATAATTATCAGCGATATGGGATGGGGGGATAGGGGGGCGGACACATAGTGCAGAAAAAGTTAATGATACTATTATGGATAGTGGAGGAGGTAAGCCAATAAAGAAAAAATTGTCAAAAAGTGGGGATAGCACAATTTTGTCTTATGTATTTTATATCACAACTTAAAGCGTGAGACAAGCTTATCTTAAAAAATGGGCCCCAACGTGTCTAAATTTCCTGCATTTAGGTCTATTAAAAAATTAGAAGGGCGGCAGAGGTATCAACAGAATCTCAGAGCAAGTCAGAGGTTGAGATCGCAAAAGGAGAGGGGCGGTTTTCAAGTATTTTCGGAGAGCACAATCTCGATAATGACAAAATCAACTGGTAAGATTTCAAAGCGCTTTCAGAGTTTGAGTACGATTACGTAAGAAAAAATCTAACTTACAGTAATCTTTTGCAGATCTGGCAAACCTTTTCACTCAGCAATGCGACACGTTACTTTGAGTTCAGAACTGCCTTTGATTTGAAATAGCAAAACAGCCACACTGACATTATGTTGGTAATACTCCAAAGTCCGTCCGACTGCCAAAAGCTTGACGGGGCCAAGCAGGGCCTTGTTGAAAATCTAAATAGTGAGGGTTTGAGTGCCCTAAATAATACTCGTATCCACTATTTTGTATTAATGGAGATTTAATATTAAGAGAATTTAGAAAATTAAAGGGGTATGCCAATTTTCAAAAGGGGACCCCAAGACTCGGTTCGGAATTACAGACCTATCTCGATAAGCAATGCAATCGCAAGCCTCACAAGGCCCAGTTTTTCGGGGCTCAACTGATTAAGGGGGGCAGTTGGAAAAAAGGTCAATTACAAAAAAATATTCGGTTTTCTAAAAGACAGGTATCGATAGGGGAGTGTGTAACAAAGCTAGGCGTTACCGACCTGTCAAACCTAAAAATCACCTTGTTCTAACATTACCTTACTGCCTGTCCAAACGCCCTTCGGGTCCAGTGAGGTCGATTAATTGTCGACAAACATGCAGCCATAACAGGGCCGAAGGCGTTGCGTTTGCTAAACCAAGTTTTTTAAACCAATCAAGGTTCTCTATAGAGACCCATTGGTAGCGAAGGTTGAAAGGGACAAGTTTCGGTTCGTTAAGATTCGGGGGGGAGGGAAACAAAACAAGTTATAGAGGTACCTCAGGGATCGGCGATTTATCACCGCAACTGTGTTGTGTTGCTGATGTTCAAAAAAGCCACAGCCCGCCTTTACGTGGAAACAGAGATTGGAGCTTCGCTGACGATCTGCAGACTTGAGCACAGTGGAAAAGGAATGGGGCGCCTTTAAAAATAAAAGTCAGGGGCCTTAGACAACTTCTGTGGATTTCTGAGAGGAATTCAGTCTCAAACTTACCCCTCCAAAACAGTTCCTGCCAATCTAGCGGCTAATGTGCAAACAGGATAACAATTATATGACTTGTTTATTGGGGGTGAAAAAATAAAACAGCGAAATACTTTGAATATTTGGGGTGAGAGTGTAATGCGCTACATCGGACCACATATTAATCAATTTTCTGAAGCAAAAAAGAAAAGTAAGGTGTGGTAATGTCAGAGACCATCTAAAGAATTTGCTCTAACGGCGTTTCAACAAGGTTGTTTGATCCTTGTCTCTCTGTCTTGGTTCGGCCTCCCACTGTAAACAGTTGTACCCACAGAATGAACATAGGTTAGACAAAAATTCAGTAGCATTGTGACCTTCAACCCTGAAGACTGAAAATTTTCAACAAATAAGCCGAAAAAAACTTGGAGAAGGGAATTTTTTGTTAAAGATACCTCACATATAAGGTCCTAAACAACGCAGTGACATGTTAAGCATAGAATAATATCCGGGTGCAAAAATTGTGCAAACTAAATAACGTCCCTAACACGGGTCTGCAGCCAGAGAGATATTGATGATAATAAAAACATTAGAGGGGGATGGGTAAATGATAGAAATAAGGGATCGGGAGATTATACCCTAGGCTTCTGAAGACCCAGGGTCGATAGGGACAAACCAACAGATTACTTCTCGACCCAGCCATTTGAACTGTTGACAACTTGCTTAAACCAAATTACCGCTAAGCTTAAAATCGAACTAGCACCGTAAATTTTCAGAGCAATGTCACGAATTTTTTTTCGGGCATTGCCAACAACGCGGAATACACAATGGTATTTGGTGAAATTGCGGCAACTAAGGAGTCTTTTGGGACAGGAGGGTTCTCAAAACAAATTAAGGAATTTGCAGGTATGCGGACTGTTTCGGTATGGAGAAGACCGAGAGTTGTAATCAAAGGGGAAATGATAATCGGTTCTGAACTTCTCGAGAGCAATTTTTAAGTTAATACCGCCACTTAACACAAACTGGTGTGGACAACAATGTCCATGAGTCAATGCTAGTCTTTCTAATATTACCCCAGAAATCGGATTTAAAAAAATAAGGGGGGTTATTGAATTCAAAAAAAGTGACCCACCAAATAAGGGGGGGGGGTAAGGCTGCGACTGCTCTTTTTCTATTTATATATCTTCAGAGTTTAGTTTTGTTCACAAATTTCTGAACCAGCGGTTATTTTGCGAAAAATTGAGAAAATCAAAAACCAATAAACATTGATTCAGGAGCCAAAAAGCTGCTTAAAAAATCCAGAGGAATTCTCATCGCGATCCAATCCTGCCGAACGCACTGTGCTTCTAAGGTAAAGAAGGGGTATATCATTACCTATGGGTATGATGTTGCAAAAATTTTGTTTGCCTCTCATTTGCCCGGTAGCTTTTTTTGAAAGTTTTGTTTGTCAAATATACCAAAAATTTTTTTGAAGGGAGCCGTTTGGCTCCTAGATTAAGCGTTTATGGGGTTCCCTTTATTGAGGGAAAGGACAGAGGGGTATGACGAAAGAATAGCAGAGGAATCTACTATTTAAAAGGGCCGCCCTTTTCCTATTGTTTGAGAATGATTTTTTAATCACCCCTGGTAACTCTTTTTCTTAATAAATACATGCTGTGTGTGGAAGACTATGTTATAGTCACCAAAAACTAGTCACGGGACGGTTCAATAATATCTTCACCGCTCAAAATGGCTTCCATTTTATTGGCGTATGGAAAACCCGTTATTTGTTTCCACTCACTTTTTTTTTTCAACTAAGTCCATCCTCCCAATAAAGGAATGAAAAAAAAAAGCTAAGGCCCAAAATGCGGGGGTTCGAGCCCCGATCCCTTCTTTCTTAGGGTGACCGTCCTATCGGATAGAGAAAATTAAACCTATTTTTTTCGCCTAAAATAAAAATCCAATCGCAATGGGAAAGAGCGAGATAAATCTCATTACGATTTATTCATTTTTTTTCTAATGATTCGGCTTCTCTTTTGTCCTGCTGCAAAATTAATGGTCTAGACACACCAATCAAATCTCCTAAGAGGGATCTCAAAGTTACAACTTCGAGGTTAAATTCTGAAAAAACACAGTCCTTAAATGTGCTAAGTTATGGTATCGTGTCTCGTAAAAAATAGCGCTTTACCATGTAGCGGACAGTTGGGGATAAAAAAGTGAGGTTTTCACCGAGAAAAAGCTATTATTTTTAAGTTATTTATATATATATTTATAATAGAAAGGAGGATTTCCTGAGCCAGGCCGGGGAGGGGTGTAAAACACTATAGGAGACAATAAATGTTTTGAACTGGATAACTTTAAGAACTAGAGCAAGAAGTTTTTGTTCAAATATATTAGAGCTACTAATCCAAGATTACGAGAAACACGTTTTTACTTTTTCAAAAGGTAAGATGGGGGTATTCATTGTTAACTCGCAGATTTTAAATATTGGCGAACCCACGGTTAGTCTTTTGTTTGAAAAATTTGTAAGTACAAATACTTTACAGCAAAAATAATTTTTTCTGGCGGGAAACCAGACGGTTCCCAGTGAACATTCATGGTGTCTAACATAGATAAATTTATCTATGAATCATAAAATGGTTAGGGACTTCTTTTTTTATATCTTTTTTTGGGCGGTACAGAGGAACCTCTATAATTAAACTATAAATTAAAGCGTATGGTAGGGCGGTTAGGAAGTACGTTAGTTCCACTTTCTTCCTATCGCTTGTCTTCTTTTGGGAGAGGGGGGATGGGGGGGCGCGGGGGGGCGAGCAACTTTTTCATCGGACATTTCTTTCCTCTGCTCTTTCACAGTGATACTGTATGTGAAGGCATGATGACGGTCCTAGTCGCTCCCAAAGCGATAGAATGGCAAAAATCGCTTGGCAGACCGTGGTACGGAAGTCATGCTTAAATAAATAAGCTTTAAACGATCTGGCAAATTTCATAAATCTCTCATTTTTGCTTGTCCCTGTCGCTCCCCTGTCCTTTTTTTTTTTCTTTTTTCTCGCAGGCGGCAAAAGGGCGTTTCATTCAAGTTATTTTCTTTTAAGATTCCAACAAAAAAAACCGCCTGCGGGCGGGCCCCCTGGGCAGGTGGATTTTTTCGTTTCATCGCTTTGAGACCAGTGAGAACATGGAACCACCAAAGACTCTCAGAGCCAATATCGAATCAGGAATATCTAATTAACATCTGTGTTCACAATAAATCGTATTCAAAAAATAAAACTCAAGAAATTTTTCATTTAAAATTGAAAGCCCGAGCGCTTTCCAAACCTTCCAAAATTTTTTCATAAAAAATAAAAATTTACCGCAATATATATCAGGCCAAAAAATTTAAACGTTATTTGTCATACTACTCGTTTTTAACTCCTACCATGTACATAACTCCACTATTCACAATTATTTGCGGAAAAAAATACCTACGCGGGGAGTCCGGAAAAGCCGGGAAAATTGACTCTCAATTTTAATTATCAGAAAACAGGCTGGTTAAGCAAAATCCCGAGCGTTTCAGACATTCCGATTCAATCCACTTCGATACGGGAGATATCAAAAATTCATGCTTCACCCACTTGCTAGCCAAAGGGTAAACCACTAATTACTTTGCGTCAAAACAGGGATTAACTATGGCATCTCGTGAAATTAATTGCAGATGAACTTGATACAACCGCGTTCAATATAATATGTAAAAAGTGGTTATTTGTGTCACTTTAATAAAATGTTCCATTTAAAATGTCCATGTGAAAACACCTTCTGCAATAATCGGTTGATAAAGGGTGCTCGGACCGAGTTCTTATTCCCTACATGCCCTGAACCGGGAAGGGATTGGTCCACAGGTAGTTCGTGCGTCAGGAAGATGTCCTCAATCTGCTGAAAAACTTTTTACAATTCTGGGCCCGCACAGGGACAAATGGAAATACCTTAATAATTTAACTGGTAGGAATGAGGATGTCAGTGAATTTCGAGCAAAAAAAATCTGATGCAGAGCTAAAAACACCATATGGGAAGAGTCACGCAGCCGCAAAAAATCCAGCAAACTAACATGATAACACCTGCCCCAGACCGTACCCGGAATACAGGTTTCGAGCTTTAGATATCAGTTGCCAATTCTAAAAAAATAAGATTTTACATTTTGTCCAGGTCGCCAGGGTGTCTGATCTCATTAAAAGTAAAGATTAGGGGAATAACGGTGAGGAGTCAGACGCGAAAGTCGCTTGAATCTGATAAAACAATACCCGGGTTTTTTTGCGAACAGGGGATTAGGCGAGCTCATGACGTAAAGGGTAGAAATATATCCGGGACTCCGGGGTACAGGGCCGGTTTCCTCAAATAACGTCGCCAGACCGCTCGCGTCGGTAAATCCACACCAGTTCGCTTTGAAATGAAGCTTATCACCGGATGGGGTTGCACTAACAGGGGGACTTCTTTATTTCTCCGCAGTGGATCGGCAGATATCGCACATTTGGCGTGTTGGACGTGCGAGTACCACCTCTATGGCAACAAAAAACCCATGGCGCCGAGTCAACAGCTCTCGTCGTTTTTATTTTCTTTAAATTAATTTCGAAGGTGTCGAAGGCATCCAACCTGGATGGCCGGTTAAAATGGGGGTCCCCGAAGCTTGTGAGTGGGCTGCAGTATGACGGACAGGGCGGTAATGATTGTGAACTGGACACAACGTTATACCGGTTTGAGTCAAAATGGGGCAGAGAGAAGTTGTTCACCTATTATAGTCCCCCTTTGTACGTATCGCCATTTGAAGCTGCGCAAAGTTACTGTGTCCGTTGACGACTTTCGTCAATGATTTGGTGGGTAAGGTTTAACCAAAGAAGAGGGGACGGGCGATTAAAGACCCGATGAGGGACTACAGCTAGGTAAGCGATACTCTTTTCCTGGCACAAGGCAGTCGGGTTCTAGAGGTTTTAGCAGCTTAGCACCTAGGATGAGATGGTCGGAGTATCGGATGTGACTTCTTCTCGCTCCTCAAAACACGCGAAGCTTTTTTAGGGGTGGCCCTTGTGTCTCAAATGAAAGGTGTTTCTGGAGGAGCGAGTTTTCCCTAGAAAAGCGCGCTATCCAGAGAAAGCCAAAATATGGGGCAAACATAGTTTATTGGGTTGCCGCCCAGGCCTTTTTGTTTCTTACAAAGGGAGTCCGACGACGGACACGACAGAGGACCCAGAATCTGTTCATCATTTTGAAGGTCTTTGAAGCGATGAGCACCAACTTCTGATCTCAACAAAGCACTCCTTAACAAGGCAGTTTCGGATGAGCTTCCCAATACGGCGATGGAGAATGGAGCCCTCTGACTTAACTCCTTTCACTCATGCCCAGCAGAGATCGGATAATACTGAGATCAACACAGCAATTCCAGTCACAACGCTGCCAGAGCCCCACCAGCTCGCGATCAAGTCATCAACAGGCTGTTTCCCAAAGTTGCTCGTACCCATCCAGGTTGTTAAAAAGAAAACCTATGATAAAAAAAGTTGCGCAGGTGATAAAAGTATCCGAATCATAAATGCATTCCAGAAATTAAAAAAAGGCGCCGGGAATGGAGTTTCGAAACGGGGACCTCAGGCGTTGTACGCTACCCTCCCCTATCTCGACTTTTTGGTTATTTCCCCGACCCAGAATGCTGGGAATTGCCGCGACCTTTTAAATTAATAAATTGGTTGTCATTTCGAATATTTTGACACGGTACGGTAAACACGGTACGGGTCGGAGTGAGATAGGGACGCGCAGAGTGAGAAGGCGTAAGGGAATCACGTGCATAAATAAGAAAATATTAGAAAAAAAAATAGAAGCAGCACGGGATTGAACCCGTGGACCTTCCCTTCAATCAGATATGAAAAACCGTTTTCGACCACCGGGCTGTTTTTTATAAAATGGACAGACAATCACCTAATACTATATTAGGATGAACTTAAGAACAAAGTTCCAGGAGGATGCTCTGTCCCTCTGGTCGTGCTTGCAGCAGAAATCCTGAGTTGGTCAACGGGGCGGAGTCCAAAAGGGCGCTGAATCAAGCACGGCAAAACGGCGGCCTTTGCGAACAACGAGGAAACTATATGTACACTCCTTCGTGACACCCCGACCAAAATACATCAATCAGATCAGAAATGCGTCGCTCAACCAAATGAGGAACTGACCTCCTTAACTACACTCACTAGTACTCTGGCCCAATTCTTCCGCCGAACTTCACAACAGTTCGGGGAGCAAGGAGGGCGGAGCTTCGGGACAACGGGAGGCTGACAAAAAAGGGTATGCTGTGGACAAACCATGCTGAATACTATCACCCGTCTACTACCCCAATTTCTTTAACACTGTACAGGGTAGAAGGACAGCGGGCCGAAAGTGCACCTTCCATCTTGACTTCAAGAATTGACGGGGAGTTAAGCGTTTATTTTAGGGCCAGAAAACGGTAACAAGGCAGATATATGTGTGCTACCATTTTTTGAGCGCGTTCGAACTCCCCTGCAAATTCGATCCAGCGTGTGTGGCGAACGAGTTTCGGTGGCCTCGGCCTCGGCGATTTTGGGACTTTCGTTTGACTTTTCCAACGACACAAGGTTTTCCGACCTCTAAAAAATGAACCTTATTTCGTATAAAGGTCGGTACACAATGGGATCCCGACAGTTAACATAGGGGAGGGATTTTTCTCCCATCGGAGTAACATTTTGGACACTCCTGTGCACAGTGACTGTGCACCTAATCTTTCACTATGGTCAAACGAGAGAGGGATGCACAAATTAACAAATAAACAAGACTTACCTAGCCATGTGATTCATCAGTGAAAATGAATACTCGTATTTATCTCGAGCGCTTCGACGAGACGATTCTCCAGCTTTTGGATCCGCCGCCCAGAAATGATTGGGAACGCCGCTCGATAATAATGAAATTGAAGGGAAGAAAGAAAAAACTAACGCAATCCCTGAAAACAACCACGAGGGTAAAAAAACATTCTTCATAAATGAGACACGAAGGCAAAACAGACCAAGGTCAAAAACTAAAAAGACTCGGTAAACCACGTGGCCCAAGTCAGGCGATTGCCCAAAATGAAGTCGAGCACCCACGCAGGGAAACAATGAAAGACTGTCTCAAGTAAAGTCTTGGCGACAAAAACAGCCACAGCAGCCAATATTAATTTCAACTATATTTATATAATTAATTTCTGTATAATTCTTTATTCTTTTTTAATCTTTCCCTGTCATTTTAAAATAGACCAGTTTTTTTTACCTTACTTTCTAAAAAACAAATCTTTTATAAAAAAATCTTTTTGCCCCAAAAAAAATATAATCAACAAAAAAATATTTCCAAAAAAAAAAAGGGGGCAAAGCAAAAAAAGTGTTTCATTTATAGCCGGTACCTATTTTCATAACCTTTTCTTTCTCATCAAATTTTTATATATAACTGAAGCCTGGAGGCAAAAGACGAAGCTAAAGTGACAAGTTCACAAAAAAAAAGGAAGAAAAAATCCGTTTGCCTTTGTTTTTATTCACCATCCGCAAAAAAGGGATGGTGCCACTATAGAGCATCATGTCTCCGAATAACCCCCTGTCTTAACTGTATAGGAAAAAAATTGTGATGACTAACAATCAACTGTGAGCTCTTAATTTGAGAGCTACAAATAAAAAACAAACAAATTATCTGTTATCGGAGAATGAAAGTAGATAGGAAGTCGGTTTTAACTGCAAGAGACTTGAAATTTTTCGGCAAATATTTTTCGGGGTCAAATTTCAAAATATGACCCATTTGGGGGCAAATTACAAAATGACTGATTCGGAGTCATGTAACATATCAGTCGATAGAGAATTTTATTGTGAATTTGAATCTGCAAAAATATTTTTTCAAAAATGTAATTACACCCCAGATATAAGAGAATTTGCATATTTTACAGAAAAATTTTACTACATAAAAACATTCATTCTGCATTATCTAAAATTCAATCGAAAATTATAAAAATAAATAAGATAAATATTAACTTCGTCATTTGATTTTCATGTTCCGATTTTCCGATGTTTCTGATTTTTTTCAGAATTTTGCGCTCATTTTCTGAAAAAATTGAATGAAACATATAAAATACGCTTTTATGGGCTTTCAGCCGATAAGGACTCATTTTCCAAAAAATTGATTCAAAAATTCAAAATTTTTCTTAAAAATGTGACAAATTTTTGAAAAATTAATTTTTTTCAAATTCGTCAATTATTTCAAAAATTTTAATTTTTTATGCATTTAAAATATGTTTGACTTGTATTTTCTTTCCATGTTGTGTATCATCTTTCAAATAAAAAAAACCTTTTAGAATTTTTAATTAATTAAAACTGATATATACTTTAAATTTATTGTCAAATTTCTTATGAAATTGAGAAAGTTTAATAGATATAGAAGTTATAAGAATTTCTTATTTTTAAAAAAATTTGTAAATTTTCTTGATAATAAACAAAAAATAATCAGTTCTAATTGATTATAAAATTTTGTAGAAAATTGTTAATTATGACACAAAGTTTTGAGAAAATTATCTTATTTTTTAATTTGAATGAATATTGTCATTTTTTGATAAAGTTGTCAAAGTTTAAAAAATGTAAACTACAAAGGCAAAATTAGAAATCTGAAAATAAGT
>SCLH01000689.1:198326-222346 GCA_004367855.1 Oikopleura vanhoeffeni | reverse complement strand
TATAAATTTAAAACATTTTGTAAATCAGAAATTTTTATAAAATTCCAGCGTTTATTAAGGAGCTTAAACATTTTGAGGACTTTTGACAACTTAATCGAATTATTTTGACAAATTTTTTATTTATTTTGACAAAATTTTAGATTATTTTGATTATTTGATTTGTTTAAAATTTGACAAATCTTCTTAAAATTTGACAAATTTCTTATAAATTTGACAAATTTCTTTAAAATTTGACAAATTTCTTTAAAATTTGACAAATTTCTTTAAAATTTGACAAATTTCTAAAAAACTTCTTAAAAATTTGACGAATTGCCTTAAAATTTTTCAAATTTCTTAAAAAATTTGTGAAATTTCTTAAAAAATTTGTGTAGTTTCTTAAAAAAAATTTGTGAAATTTATTTAAAATTTGTCAAATTTCTTTAAAATTTGTCAAACTTTTATAAAATTTCTTTAAATTTTACAAATTTCCTTGGAATTTAACTTTTTTTTTAATTTGACTAATTGCTTTCAAATTCGACAAATTTCCTTTAAATTATTTTGACAAATTTTTCAATTATTTTGACAAATTTTTCAATTATTTTGACCAATTTTTGAATTATTTTGCCAAAGTTTGGATTATTTTGAGTATTTGATTTGTTTAAAATTTGACAAATTTTTGAAAAATTACCTTAAAATCTGACGAATTGCCTTAAAATTTGTCAAATTTCCTTTATAAAATTTTTCAATTTTTTTTAAATTTGCCAAATTTTCTTAAAATCTCACATATTATTCCAAAATATCACAATTTTCTTCTAAATTTGACAAACTTTGTTTTTTAATTACTTTAAAATTTGACAAATTCCATGAAAATATCCAATTTAAAACGTTAATTCAAAAACTCTTTAAGGGGGTAGTCGTCGCAAATACATTTCGCTTGAAAGTTGAGACTATACTAAATCGGCCAAAAAATGACAATGAGCTAGGTCTGAGATTTTTAGATTACATGTTTAACCGCTAGATGGCCTCAAAAACCAAAACTTAAAAACCTGTCTCCTCCTTAAATACAAATAAAATCAACCCAATTTTTCGGCTCTGGCTGCAGTACGAAAATATCTAACTTTAATTTGAAGGTTGATTTCGATATTTGAAGTTTTTTCTATAAGTTTCAAAGAATTTAATAATCCGGCCTTCTGATTGGTTCAGAAGTCAATCTTTAAGAAAACTCGTAGATTTATACGAAAAATGCCGTGAACTCTTCGCAATGCCTACCAATTTGATAATAAACAAAAATAAGATGTTATTGCCAATAAATTTCTCAAGATAACATGCATTTNATATAGATATTTATAAAATTAAGCATATATCAAATTTGAAATCAAAAGCCGAAAGGCATTTTTATCACCTAATTCCGCCAAACCTCGCTAGCAGGCTTCCCTTTTACAAGCCTGATTTACCGATTTTACCCCTTTATCACACTTTTGTTGAGATCCCGTCCCTGTGTGGTAACGTGTTGCGAAATTGTATGTGAGTAAGCCAGGTCAACCAGCTAGTTTCTACACAGGGCGGGATCTTAAGAAAAGTGTGATAAAGGGATATCGATTGTTATTGCACGAATTAATTGTTCATCGGCTATATTCTTTAATATTGGATTTTGCTGAAAATTAAATCATTGATTTTCAATTTTATTATGAAAATAATAATTATTTAATAATATTTTCAATAATTTATCAAACAACGTTTCGCTTTAGCGACTTAAGTAAGCATCTTCAAGTTTCTGACAAATAGTTTCAAAGTCGTTTCAATATTTCAAAGTTTTCAGAGTCCAGATAATCTTTCAAGTTTTTAAAAAGTTGATAATCAGTTTAATGATCTAATCTTTTTTTCGGCCATCTTATGAAAGAATCTTACGAAGTAAAATTATTTTTCTGAAACTTAATAATATAACAAATAACAATATGTCAAATAAGCATTGCCGACCCCTAAGTGGATGATCTTTGTCATAAGTTTATTTAAAATTATTGTATTTTCAACCATTACCAATAAGGGTTTCTACCATGATGTACTCTGTGATGACTTGGTGTATTAAGAATAAATTCTATAGGCCACCACATTTTTCCGATATTTTGAGTATGAAGCCAAAATTGACCAAGAATACTGAATTCTCGATGCAGCAAAAATTGCACTGGTGGAATTCCCAAAAATGCCATCGGTAGATAAGCCGGAAATGTAAAATATTTGTGCCACATTGATTGTCTTAGAGCAGTCGTTAGATTATATTGTTCAGATGAATGATGTGTAGAGTGAGCTGAATAGTTAATTTAAAAATAAAATTTTAGTTCTGGATATCACGGTTCCCGCCAGCAGGATTGTAAAAAGGATGGCTTTTGCGTGGATTTTCCATTCCCTTTTTGCGTGGGTTTAAGCAAAATATTGGCAAAAAATGGCGATGAGGATAAACAATCCGGTCGGGGATGATCCCTTTTACAATCCTGCCCATCAGAGTCTACACTTGGCATTATAAAACGGCTAATCCGAATGTGTTCTTCGAAATTAAAAAGTGACTAAACAAATTCAAAAAAATCTCGAAATAAATTGGTTAAAATCGAACCATTTTTTCAATTGTTTCTTCAAAACGTTTAAAGTTAATAAAACTTTAATTGTTTTGAAAATATTGTCAGATTCGGACCAATTTCATATTGTTTAATTTTTTTCTAAAATTTATCATATGTGACACATATTATGTGTGGTCATTTTAAGGTATCTTAGAACAGAATCGTGTGAGTCGTTTCCAAAGCAAAATTGTAAACCTTATTTGGTATTGAGAAAATAATGTGTTGAAAAGTTGCAAGTGAAATATCGAAAAAAACGTGCTTTTCAAAACTGCGCTAACAAAATTTCGAACACTTCAAAACATAAAAAATTGTTACAAATTGCTGTGATGGGTTTTCACTGATAAGTCATCACTGATGGCTAGGGCCTAAACGTGTTAAACCGGTTATCGGTTTATGCTACCGGACGTGAAATAAAAGAATGACTCTTAATTTCAATAGTTCCACATGTGTTAACTTCAAGCTATTTTAATTTGCATCATCTTTAGTTCTCACATAAAGTACGTCATGTCCATAATCTTTTGTACATTTTCACTTAACTGACAATAAAATAGTTTAAACATGTAAATATGACGATTAAAGTTGGAAATGACGAAAAATTACTACTCAAATAACTTAAAATGTTTCACCGAAATTAGTCAAGCATTATCTACCGTGGTTTTTTTAAAACGCAAAGTCAGATTTTAAAAATCACCAAAGACTAATCCGTATTCTGAGTGTTCGAAGTTTATAATTTTTTTTGGTTTAAAGTTTTTTTTTAAATTTAACGCGGTGCATTTTTACTACTGTCACAAAATGAAATTACCTGCCCATCCAAAATTCATTTCGTGACTGAGTCCGATGAGTGAAATACCATCCCAGATCATACCGATAGCTGCTGCTAACCAAGCCCAGTTGAAAACTTGCTCATTTCAAAGATATGATTATAATTGTAAACAGCATAATAAGTCATCATTTCGAAACCATGTCGCCAAGAAAAAAGATAATCTTGACATCAAAACGCAGCACAAGAAATAGAAGCTGAAAATTTTTTCACATGTATGCTATAGCTGCGAAAAAGTTGGCCAATAATTAATATAATACTAACGCTTGCGTTTATCTCACCTATCAGGGTTTGAGTTTAACGTGCGTATGTGGTAGGTATTAGAGTCAACACGGTCAAGATCACTCTCAAGAGGAGAAGTAAAAAATGAATTGTGATGGTCTCGCGGTCATTCGAGAACAAGTTTTCCCGCTAGTGGTCTTTATAGACTTTGACTCAGAGTGATAAATTCTGGTGGTTTCAACGATT
Source organism: Oikopleura vanhoeffeni (assembly GCA_004367855.1). Classification (NCBI taxonomy): domain Eukaryota; kingdom Metazoa; phylum Chordata; class Appendicularia; order Copelata; family Oikopleuridae; genus Oikopleura; species Oikopleura vanhoeffeni. The sequence goes on along the minus strand of SCLH01000689.1, from coordinate 218,467 downwards.
ATCTATCATTTTCAACATTTTTGAAGTACAGCAGAATCTACTAAGTAGAGATCCTCACTGGAATTTTTTATGCACATCGAGAGTCTCGATTCGAGACGTAACAGAGCAAACATATAGCCCCTATTCACACTTTTGTGAATATCCTGGCCCTACTACTTAAAAAGAGACTACGTTTCCTAATCAGAGCCGGGATTTTCCCAAAAGTGTGAATAAGTGAAGAGTTTGAAGTAGTAAATCACGGTATTTCACTTATGTTGATAGAAAATATCCAATTAAAAATAAGACTGAACTTTGGTTGATTTGTATTTATTGATATTCACGTGCTCATTAAAATTCTAGCTACAAACTTAGATAATTCGATTGGTATGTCAAAATAAAGCCAAATGTATACAGTGAAATTATTATTAAACAAAATATGAAACATTTCTTCAAAACATTATCTTAATTGTAATTTTTACGTTATTTTACATCATTTGGCACGTGAATTAAAAATAAGCAAATAACAAATTATCTCACTTGAACCGCTTAAATAATTTAAATAATTTTGTCTTCCTCGCGCGTTTTTACTCATTTAATAAAATAAAAAGTATTTCATAATTTAAATGTCCACGCTTTTGAAGCGAAAGCTCATTGGTTGACAGTAGTTCGATGTTAATTATTTTTTATAACTGATATCACATTAAATATAACCGTTCATCATCATACATCAACTGCAGAGTATTATAATTTCGATCAAATGTTCTTACCTGCGGAATCTCTCAAATCATAAGTCTGTTTATTTCGATATTGTCCAATCGCACAATCCAGAAAAATTAATAAATAAAACCAAGGAATTGCTCTAAAAGTATAAAAATAAGCATTTTCACTTGAAATCGCTTCATAACTTTCACTGGGAGGAACCATATAAAATAAGGCTCTCAGGCCGACGGTTGACCTCCATGCTTCAGAAATATTCATCTTGGCATAAGTTATCTCAAAAAATTTGATAAACTAATAAATCAAATTTTTAGTTCTTTTTCTAATATTAATATTTCTATTGTCAAGTGAATACACCCGGAATATTGTATTTACTCAAAAATAGCATAAAAGATAAGAATTGACAATGTAATGACGTTTCAATTCGAAACAGTGACGTAACACTCTGTAACATTCGCTGCATATCAGTCAATTATGTTATAAGGGTGTTGTGGGTGCAAATTGTTGGATAGTCGGAGAAATATAAATCCTTTTGAGACTCAAAGATCTTTTGTGAGATTTAAGTAAACAGTTTTTATTCAATGTTTATCAAAGTAAATTTACTTTGTATAACAAACAATAACATTTCTATCATTTATCTTGCGTTTCGGACATAATAATAATTCACAATTGTATTTTTTGATTCAAAAAAGTGATATTTTTTGGGTTTCGACTAAAACATCATTTCCAGTTTTCAGAGATTTGTTTCAACTCCAGCTTTCTTTGTTGTTTTGCAGCGGAATTTCCGCGATAAAAATTCAAGTTGAACCAAATTTTGTACATTGCACACCCAAAATTTATTTTTAGTCGTTTTGCTCTCTAGCGCTGGAACAGTTCAAAATTTGACTATAGTTTAAGATATCGCTTCCAGCAAAATTATACTAAGGATTTGTTTGATGCTACTTTAAATTTGATACGATAACTTTAGTCAAAAAACTTAATCAATCGGTTGGTCTCACAAATAACGAAATGGATAGGACAAAAAAAATATTTGGGGGAAACCGAACCATCATTTTTGTAATTTTCATAATGTTTTTTCATAAGAATGAAAATATAGGTTTTTTCTAAAAAATTAGGGAAATTAAGAAATACGTATCGCAGGTTCGCACATAACCTTTGTCACTAAGCAATATTCTGCTTCAAATTGCGCAATTAATAAAATAATATTCAATCTAAGAAGTCTTCGGACTCCTTTCTTCAGAAAAATTATTCAAATCAATTTAATATTTCAAGAAAGTGTCTAATGACTTTTGAAGTTCAAAATTTGAACTCAGAGTTTTCTTCATGCAATATTTTTTATTCATTGCGCAATTTGAGGCATAATATTGAAAATTCACTTATGTCACTTAAGTTATGTGTGCACCTGCAATGCTTTTTTCACAATTTTTCATACTATATTTTGTAAATAAATCGAAGACATGAGAAAAGTTATCAATTAAATCTATTGTTTTCAAATAAATTGAATATTTATTGTGACATATATATTTCGACCAACAAATTGTCATCGTCAGTGCTATTTCAACAGTTTTATATACAGTACTGCATTTTTATCGAAAATCTGTAGATTTTAAGCTGTAAGTCTTAAGGGCCTCGATGCATTTTGACAGATTTGCACTTTTCTATTTTCTTTTCGCGTGGAAGGAAAGTTTTCTCCACTAAAAAATTTTTGAATAAAAACTTTTTCGAACGGAATTTGTCACTTTTGAGCTCACTTTGTATGATCTGATTTTCTTCAGATCGATTGTTTTTACTTTATAAATCGTCTTTTGAAAAAACACTCAAAAAAAGCACGTTTGCTATCAAATGTGTCCAAATAACAGTAAAATTTATTATTTATTTTTAATTACTTACAACTCCTAAAATACGGTCTCGACCACCAGCTCGAATTTATTTAATTCAATTTTATACGATTTCCACGTGAAAATCGAAAATTTAATTTTTTCAAGAAAGACGAGAAAAACCGAAATTTTAGCACATCGAAAAAAATATATTTCTTCATGAGTTTAATTCATTAAATTTGACGTGGTGGATGGGTCGGCTTACAAATTGGACAAAATTAGGTGTGATAAAATTTCTTTAATTATGGATAGAAAAGGGCTTTGATAGATTTCTGCCAAACCGTAGTTTCGTTTCAAAAAGTATGATTCAGAGTATAAACAAGAGCGAAGAAACAAAACAGGGGCATATTTAAATATAGTGAAAGAAGGCATTCCCAATATTTTTAGCTAAGGATCCAAAAAAAATAGTTTGAAAATTTTTGAACAAGAAATGAGAAAAATTTTCAGAATATTTCTAATTATTTTTACCAAAAATCCTGACCCATGTGATATCATTTTTTGAAGAGCATATTGAAAATACAAGGTCACCTAGTGGAAAGTCAAAATAGCCATTTTGTAAAATTTATTTTTTTGATTTGAAAAAAATTTTAAAAAAACTATTTTGAACGGAAAATAAGGCATTTTTTCATAATGTTCGGAACTTTTATTGAAAATTTTCTAATAATTTGTCGAATTTGAAAAGTTTAATTCGAACTCAAAATTTTCTTCAAAAGCCATAATGCAAAAATTTGCTAGTTACAAAAGTTGCCAGAGCTCGTATCCGTATCTGTCAAAATGCACCTAGGCCCTTAATCCAACAAACTTTTTTCACTCATGTTAAAAATTCAATCAAAAATTATATTATAAATGGATGTTTTTATTTCTAAAGACTGGTTTCTCAGAAACTTTACTGTGAAATTTCGAAAGAAACTCTCAAGGAGGTTGTGGGTGTAAATAAAACAAGCGTTGAAGAAATTTGTTGTTTTATTCTTGAATTAAACTAAAAGAAAATAATTCAGAAAACACAATATTTTAAACCAATCAAATTAATTTATTTTGATTTGTTCTCGCGTAGGCGCGGACGTTAGATGACAACACATGTAACCCTCTGCTGGAAAATTAAAATAAATGAATCCGTTTTTTCACGCTTAAAACCAACAGAGAATAATTTTTTTAACGAGCTTGGCAACATATATTCGAAAATTATCATACGTTTCATAATAAGTCTGATTTATTCAATTTCAAAAAAAATTGACCAAGCATAATCCGATTTAATCAGATTTTCTGAATTTCATTTTTACCGCCTAAAAACCTAAGGAGAAATTTTTTAAACCAGACGGCGCATAATGCGCCGCGCATTATCTTTTTAAAGACGTCGTATTTTTCCGCAACATCTTTGTTAGATTCAATTTAAAGCAAAAATTAACGTAGAATTAACTAATTTAGTGAATTGAGAACCTATTCTCGCCGGGTTTTCAGTACGGCACCGGTGAGCCACCCTTCACCAGAATCAAAAATTTAACTTGCAATTTGATATTTTTTTCTCATTTATTCTTATCTGCCCATTATCGACCCTTCCAGTCCAGCTGGAGGATAGGGCTATTTCCCAGCAATTCAACATTCTACACCCACAACCCCTTAAGGGTATCCCTGCTCCTAATTTGACATATTCTCTATGAAATATTAGCCGAACACGGCCCGTCGAGGATATCATCAGATTTAGCAGCTTTGTAGAACTAGCCTTCAAGCTTGCGAAAAAAATTTGCCGAAACTTTTTTGCATTGAATATACACTCCAACACTTAGCGAAACAAGGAGACCGGAAGCCAAAACCGAAATTCCTACTCCTCTTGAGTTATATTTTGAAATAAACTTAAATTATAACATAACCTGTAATTAGGTATACAAAACTTTTACAGCTGGCGGTTTTTGTCGAATAAATGCCTATAGTTTTTGTAGAACATGCAAAAAACCACCATTTTGGACATTACGCCCGCGAAAAATTCTGACTCCTGCCCATGTTAAATTTGCAAATTAGTCAAAAATTTCTGCAAAGCCTACGTTACGAACAAAATAGAAACTTCTTACAGTGTCCTTTTTTTGCAATTTCGACCCCAAACTCAAAAATATGAATTTTCAAGGTCACGTGAAAAAAATTCCGGAAAAAAAGAGTACTACTCGATTTGTTCGATAGTAGCTCAAACGAAAGCTGAGAAAGCATGAGAGAAAAGTTGGCTTACGGCCATACGAAAATTTGAAGTTTAAGTGGTCAAATTTGAACAAACGTTATCTTTGAGACATATTTTTGAGAAAACATCTTTTTGAAAAAAATTCCAAAGAAAAACGCAAAAGTTTCGAAAATTTTTTTGTTGTCATTTGGGCTTGTTTTATTGCGTTCAAAAGACATTAAAACAATTTGATTGGTGGCATTTTTATGACATATAATAACTGCGCAAAATGTAGGAGCAGGGAGTACCCTTAAGGGGCGTACCATAAGACCGCAGATTGGGTACATTTTTTCAGAGCGATAAATGAAAGAAAAATTTGTGAAAATTTTTATTTTTTATTTCTTATCTACAATAAAAGTGTTATTCTTGGAATAATATGATTTTAGACTTTCTTAACACTTAACTAATATCTGGAAAAGTATAAAAACCCACTTTTCCACTGTTCATCCATTTCCAACAAAACCTCACTATAGAATTTTCTTTGAAGACGATATAAATAAACTTCAGACTTTGTTGGGTGTACTGCGCTAAAAAGTCTTGTTTAAATTCTGCACAGTAAAAAATTTTCTTGATATCAATTTTTTTTTCATCAAAAATGGTCAAAAATTGCCGAAAGTAGAGAAAAACAATTTTTTTGAGATAAAAATTGACCTTCAATTGCGTTTTGATACTAAAAAGTCATACTATCTGAAAAATGGCGCCAATTACACCCGCAATTTCATTGGGAATTTTTTGCTGGCATAAAGTTCGTATAAATTTAGTGCCAAATGGCACTTATCGAGCGTACAGCCGAGTGATAAAAATTTCATCGATAGTTGAGAAATGATAATCGCGCGACCAACTAATAAGTTGACATACGGAGATTCAATAGATACCAAAAAATTAAATGAGTGATTCTGTCTGATTTTTTATAAAGAATTTAAAAAACCCCTAATAAAAATTTTGGTCTTGATTTGCAGAAAATTTTCATAATATTTCTAAAAAAGTTAATATAAAATGAAAAAATTAAAAATTTATGATTTTTCAAACAGCGGTCAGAATATATGTTGGCAGCCATGACAAAAGTCAAGGTGGCTTTTTTTGGTTTATACCCACAAATGTAAATGGACAAAACAGAAAAAATTTTGGACAAAAAATGCGGAAAATTTTCATAATGTTTTGAATTTTTTTGAAATTTTCACGATTTCAAAGATGACAACTCGAACTCAAATCTTTCCTAAAATGGATAAAAATGATTATATAAAGCTTAAACATATTTATATCGGTTCAGCTAACTATAATAAGCATAAAAAATATACTGACTTATTATTTTTGTAAGTTATATTGACTGCAGTCTTCCGCGTTTATGGCACCCCCTTAATATTTACGGCAAAAACCCCTTTATATCAACGGAGTAAATTTAACGCTCACGTTCTTCAATTATCATCTAAACACTGAAAACCGTCGCAGAAATGAAAACTACAAAAAAACAAATTCAAGAACAGAAAATAAAATGAAATTTAATGTTATTCGTATTACAGATTTTGGCTTTCTAGATTATTTAGCAGTTTTTGAGGCAAACAAGAATATTCCTAAACTTTAATTTTAAAAATTGAACTTTTGGCCTATCCGTTTCAAAGCATTTGCTTTGAAATATACGGGGTGTAAGGTTTATCCCTTATTTTTTCGGATATAATAATTGAACAATTGGATAGACTTGATTTCCGCGATTTTGATTAGTTGAATCTGAGAAAGACGTAGGTTTTTGCCAAAATTAATCGTTTTCATAAGCGTTCTCATCGCTCTCCAATTTGGAAAAAAGAAAGGGAAAATCTTACACCCTGAAATTGTTATACAAGAAAATTATCAATAAGTACACAGGAAATAAAAACTTTTTATGCAATTTCTTGGAAAGTACCCCTGAATGAAGCGTTATATCGTCAATAATAAATTATAAAAAAAATCAGAAAGGTTAATTATTTTCAAGGGATATTTCGATTTGATATAAACAATAATCAGTCAAATTATCTCCGAAAATGAACTGAAAAAATCTTAAACCCTTTTCTGAAAATTTAAAACTAAGGTTAAATTTGGTCCGGAAAACGTTTTGTTTATTCCTTAAGAGCTTTCGAATAGGAAACGTGTGTATTTATAAGAACATCAGTTTTATGTCTGTCAGCGGTAATAATTAATGTTTTGTTATGAAAAACAGTCACGCTTTCAAGCACAGAATTGTTTAGCATCAAACACTATTTAATTTTTATAATTTATTTTGCGGCCTTAGAAAAATAATATATTTATGACTACATGTTACATTTATATAATTTTAGCTCTCTACCATTTATCAATGATGACTTAAAACTTCAGAATTTCTTTCGAAAATTTAAAAATGTCTCATACGTTGAATTTGACATAAACTTTGATTTGTTTCTAAGGATTTTCGCCGAAAATTTTAACAAACGTGATAGCGCAGCTCTATTGGCGCTTAATAAATTTGAATAATCATAAATTAACACCAATAATTGGGTTTTTAATATTTTTTTTTACATTTTTTACGAATAAAATTTATTTTCCTGTATTTGTACTGAAGAAACAAACTATTTTAGTCTTTTTTTTTGTCCAAATTCAAATTTAAAGTTGGGATTTTTTAACGGATTTGTCAATGACCAGCGGAATGCATTTTGATTAGACTGAGTCGAAAAATGTGTTCGATGGAAAAAAGGATAAGAAAAAAAAGACCTTAATGGTTAATTTCGAGCACATGTTGGTCAAATTCACAATTTCATTTATTTTCAGCTCCCGCGCTTCTGATTTTCGGAACACAGAGCATTTAATTTGATGATTTTTCTGTTATTTTGAGAATTTATGAACCAAAAATTTTCGAATAAAGTTTTCGTTATTCATAAACTAGTTTTTTAGAAAATGAAACTAGGTCGATGCCGTCTATTGAGCTTGACTTTAAAATAATAAATCAATGTGATTTTTGGATTCTCAGTGGGTTAATTCAAATCGATAAGAATCAAGCCTGCGATCGCGGAAATTTTCGAATATAAATCATATTTGTGGTTCAGCACAAAATTTCGCGTATAAAGTTTCATTCTAAAATTTTTCGGATGCTTTGCTTTCGGACAATAACAGTAATTTTTTATTATTTTGCTAGTTATTAAAGTTTGGTTTGGATTTTTTAATCTAGAATTCTCAAATGTAAAAATTAAAAACGTGCTGAATTTGTTTTTTCAAGGATATTTCAAAACAATAATAATTCGACAAAATCTGTAAAACAGATATAATTTATCAAAAAAGTGTGTTTTCAATTAATGTTAATGTCATATAAATAGTGACACATTGACTGACCCTGAAAAAAGTAACAGTCAGGGCGTTTTGTACCAATAAAGTTTGTCTCAGTTAGGAAGCGGGGAATGTACCGTTCACAGAAAGCCGATGATTTCGCATACACTCCTCTGAATGTGTTCCCGCAAAAGAGGTGTCATTACATTTTCTAAAGCATAGGCGTGTGAAGTCAAAAGAAAGATTTTTGTAGGCCCAAAAAGTGGCTAACTGCGCAAGAAATATATGGAACTGTATATTCTTCCTACTGAATTATTAAAACATCATTTCGACAAAATAAGATTTTGGCGATTCAGCGCAACCTAAGCCAAAATTCAGAATCCGTTTCTCGAGGATTTACTTTCATACAAAAAATACTTTAAGGGGGTAGGTGTCGTTTTTTTTTTAGCCCTTTATATAATTAATTTATGATAAATTAATATCGGTTATGACTAAAGCTGACCCGAGGAATCTCATGGTGGAAATTTTTTCATTCAAAACAATCTAGAACAAAATCTAGAATTTTCAAAATTCGAATATTTTTTAGCTTTAGCCCACATAAAACCGGTATGTTACCATGATCTGAACATTTTTTATTGGTGAATATGACCCACCTAAAACAATGCATGACATTAAAATCATCAAAAATGTCTAAATCGAATTCTAGAAATTTCAATTATTTTTTAGCAAAAATTCTAAACCTAATTATCGAATTTGATGCTGATTGGTTCAGAATTTCGATAAGCCGTTAGCAGATTTTTCGATCAATGAACTCTCAGCTTAAATTTGGTGGTATTTTAGTTCCGATCAGACGAAGTTTTTTTTTCAAACTTTTCATTTCTGGTTTACTTATAGTCATATTTCTAGAATTCTAGGATAAAATTCTGAAATTCGAGCCAAACAAATTTACGACACTATATTTATCTACCTGAGTCGAAAAACGGTCTTATTCTGAACATTCGTCTAGGAGAAGTATCACTTTGAAGACGAGAAAATTGTTAAAAACGGCGTTCAAAAGTGATTCTAGAAAATACAAGAGCGTAATTTAGAAAAAATGGCCAAAAATATTAGTAACCTCACTTTCCCGTACTCTGTGTAAATTTTCAGACGCTTGTATGTTGGGCCTAATAAGAAGTATGACTTTGAAAAACGCTGGGTGTTCTAGAATTGACTCAGCACCTGGTGGTGTGATGTAACAATTTTGAGTTTGAGATGTGTAATCTTTAGACGAAGGAATAGATCACAAAACATGTATTTCCAGATTTTTCAACAACTTGCCTGGAATTGTTCTGAGGCGTGATTGAAAGGTACCAAAAAGCGACACCTACCCCCTTAAATACTGTTTTATGATGCAATAGTCAATTCAAACCAGGGGTCGGCATAATCCGCGTCATAGTATGTTATTTTATTATCTGCATCAAACTCTCAGCTCGCGAATATGTTAAAACACTTACATTAGTGCGCCAGATGAGAGGCACAGTTTTTGCTAATTTATTCAAAGTAAGATTTGGTCCTTTTTCTGCCTAAAAATGACAATTTAGTTAATCTGTCATAAACCGTCGGCGTTAATTTTTTTGAGAAATTAAAGGGGGTACTTGTCGCTGGAATTGAATTTTCTCGATTAAAAATTAGCCATACAGGGCTTTAGGATAATATTCGGATTAGCTAACTTGTAGAACTATTCTTTATCTTCTGAAAAATAAATCTCAAATTTGTTTTTTATGCATACACTCCGTCACACATCACCTCAAGAGGACCTAAGCCAAAATGTTAAAACTATCTTCTCTTAGGTTTTATGTTGAAATTGGCTGAAATTTTGACATAACTTGTAAAAGTGGTGGGCCAAATTAATCTGAGACGAATTTGCGAATTTCGATTTTTTTTAGGATATGGAAAAAACCTCGGTTTTTGGCAATTATCTGTCGGAAAAACAATCTCCACCTAGAAAAATTTAATAAATTTATTCAATTTCCTTTATAAGCTACCTCATACAAATACAAACAGTATTCTTTGAGTCTTTTTAAGATTTCGACCTCAAACTCAAAATATGATTTTTTGAGGACCAAAGAGAAAAATTTCGAAAAAAAATGTATCGATTTTTATGTGAGTATGCTAAAAAAAAGCCATTGAAACACTGATCAAAAAAATGATTAACGTCAAGATGATATTTTAACGTTTCATTTGTTAAATTGAAGCAAACTTAATTATTTTAGTTCATTTTGTTAACGGTTGAGACACCGTTATTTCTACAGAAAGTCAGTTTGGTTGCAAAAACAATACGCATTAGTTATGCTGCATAATTGTTCTGCTTTAAAGTGAGTTAACTAATTTAACAAATGTTTAAGACAATTTTTAGCGAGATATCCCTGTATCACTTTTTGGTTAGATTGCGTTGCCACTACTCCTTTTAACATGTCTTTTTAACGTTGTGGCTACGCATTCTAACCAAAAAGTGATAAAGGGATATACCAGTCTCAAACCGATCCAAACTTTATTTTATTTTCGGTCTGCCAACCTATGTTTCGGTATTTCTTTTCACACATTTTTTTATTATTAGTTTACTCTCTCTCTCCAGCTCAACAGTGAATTACTGCATTATTAAGTAATATTACATTCGATATTTCGGAACTGTAAACTCCTTTGACGAGGTGCCATAAGTCCGAAAGATTTCAACACCTTTTCAGAGTGCTTTATCCCTTTATCACTTTTTGATTAGAATGCGTAGCCACAATGTTAAAATCACACGTTAAAAGAAGAAGTGGCTACGCATTCTGACCAAAAAGTGATAAAGGGATATAAACAAATCAAAATTTCAAAAATCGTATCGGAGAAGGGTACAGTTTTAGCGGTATCTGATCGTATCGTATCGGAGAAGAGTATAATTTCAACTATATTGGATCGTATCGGTACCGATACGTTCAAGTTATTTTTGATACGTATCGGTAAAAATACGATTGAGTTTGTTCGTTGCAAATAATATTTACAAATTTAATGAGTCGTCACTTTGTAGCGCAGAAAGTCACTTTGACTGGCCAAGTCAGAGAGATTTTGACTTGAGTTAAGCCAAGCCAGAGTACCTTTGGCTTGACCCAAGTCAAGTTTTTTTTGGCTGGGGGTGGCTTGACAAATATCTTTGACTTGCCTGGATTCGATATAAATCAAAAATATTATCGAAAATTACGATTAGTTTTTTGCTGTCATAACGAATACAAAGGTGTTTTTAATTTGTATAAAAATTGTAAGTCATTGATATAATTTTAACTAGGAACGTAAATCCTGTTGGTTTCACGTTATGATATATGTTATGATATATGTTAATTTTTAACTAATTGCTTTTTTCAGATTAAATTTACAAACAAAATATCTCAGAATTTAGTCGTCTAAAAATTTCATTTTCTAAAAATATCATTTTTTAACTCTCAAAATTGCAGACTATTTCTAGACCCATAGTTACATTTGGTCAAGCGTGACCAGACGTTTTACATCAAGCGTATTACTTAAGAATAATAAGCAACATATTGTTTTTAATGATATAAATTGAGTAATTTCTTATAATCCTTTGAAAACATTTTTGAAAAAAAAATATAAAATAATCAAATAATAAGTAAACAAAAAAACTCTCTCATGACAACAATTTCCACAATTAAGTGCATAAGTGATACTTATAAAGGCTTAATTAGACATTTTGAAATTTGTATTATTAAACCGCTAACACTTTGCTTTTGCACTTTTCAAATATAATCTAATGTTTTATCAAAATTTTCTTGGGAATCAGCTTCCTTATCATTATATGAACACATAATGTGGGAGATGTTGAAATACTTAATTTTGCTTATGTTTAAATACATAATGTGGCATATGTTCGAAATTTCAATTTCCGCATACTCTGATAATTATTCATAAAAAAAATTGATCGATAATATTCATTATGTGTTTTTTAACAAAAATCAAACTCAGCTATTTCAGTATTAGATAATTAAAATTATACGGTTTTTTTACAAATTAATTTATTTTAGGTTCTTAAAAAAGGTGCGCACTAGACTATCTATATACATAACAGCTTCCAGTGTACACACATATCATACAAACTTACTTTTAAAAATCGAATTAGCGCACCGCCACCTATCAAACCTTCAAGTTTTGATTTTTCACATTCTTGAGAAAACGCCATCATAACATTTTCTCAGATACATTTTCAACCTTTGCCATATAAGCTTTAGCAAGGAACGCAGGCACATAGCGTACTTTGTGGCAGACCATGGTGACGCTCCGTTTATATTTTTTAATCTCTTAACATCACACTGTAAACTGACCTATCTGTGAAATAACTCCAAAACCACTTTTCCATTTCAACTCATCTTTAACTTAACCCTTGACATAGAACTATTTTATTGAAGGCCGATATATATATAAACCTTCAGACATTGTCGGGTGTAATGCGGTAAAAGAAATCATATGTTTTAGATGTGACTATTAAAAATTTCCTTGATATAAAAGTTTTTTTATTCAATGAAAAATGGTCAAACAAATGGCACAAAGTAGAGAGAAACAACTTCTTTTTGAGATAAAAAATTGACCTTTTGCTTTTTGATATCTCATTTGATATTTGACTTTCAATTGCGTTTTTATATCAAAAATTTTTCTTACTATCGTAGAGAATGGCGCCTTTTACAGCCCACAATTTTTATTTGGAATTTTTACCAGCATAAAATTTCCCAATATTTAGTGCCAAATGGCAGCTTATCGAGTTACAGCCAGAGTGTTAAAATTTCATCGATATTTAGAAATGAAAATCGCGCGCGACAACTCATTAGAATTCACATACGGATCACTGATAGAATAGATACATAGAACATAAATAATTGACTTTCCTACCTGATTTTTATGATAATATTCGAAGAACCACAATATAAAAATTTTGGACATGATTGTGCGAAATTTTCATAATATTTCCATAAAATTCGACCAGAAGATGAAAAATAAGAGTCTATTATGATTTTTTCACAAACGGCTGTCAGAAAATATATAGGCGTTTTGAAAAAAGTGAAAAGTGGCCATTTTTTTACTTTTTTGTCACAGATTAGAAATATAAAAAACAGAAAAAATTTCGCGAAAATACTGAAAATTTTCATATTCTTGCATTTTTTCTCAAATTTTTAACGATTTCTACCAAATGAAACTCGAACTCAAATCTTTCCGAAAGAAATAAAATATATATCAAGCTAAAACATATTTATATCGGTTAGCTAACTATACTTGAGCATAAAAAATATACTGACTTAATCTATTTTTCTAATAGTATATAATGACTCCAGTCTGCAGGGTTTATGGCACCCCTTAATGACAAATAGCACAGAAATCTTGTTTGTACTGTATTTCAGAAGTAATATTTATTAATTATTATTAGATTACACCCAATAAGTTAGTTATATTTGAGGAAGATTAAGTATTTTTTATTGACTTTTCGTCTCATTAAGACATAATTTATTTTGGATTTCACAACTTAAAGCAAATCAAAAATGCATTATGAGGAAGTTCTCTCTTTGAGAAGTATTAGGAGGTGCATCGATCCGGAGATTGGTACATTTTTTCAGAACGATATATGAAAGAAAAAAATGGAAAATTATTTTGTTTTTCTTAAATTAAAGTGTTCATTCTTGCGAACGTTTTAAATTTCAATTTATTAACATTACTATTATATGGAAAATATAAAAAAACTAATTTTCACTGTTCATCACATTTCCAACTAAACACTCGACTAGAGATTTTTCTTAAAGACAACTTTTTTTGAGATAAAAATTGACCTTCAATTGCGTTTTGATATTAAAATGTCCTGACTATTACAAAAATTGACGCCTTTAACACCCGCAATTTTATTAGAAATTTTTTACTTCCATAAAATTTTCAAAAATTAATTGCCTTATTAAGATCCTCAAGATTTTTTACAAGATTTTAAGAGAAAAACATTACTATTTAGATCAACTTTATTCTTGAATATATATTTTAAGAAAAATTAAAACATAGTCAGAGAAAATACCAAAACCAGTTTTTATTTTTACGCAGTCGCTGAAAATTTTATAGATTTCTTTTTATACTGAACTTATTTTTCTTCCCGGGCTACAATTTAATGATTATTTGAAAAATAACTAACAAAAAAAAAACTTTTGCCGTTCCTACCTCAGTTCATGAGATCATACAAAGTTGATCTTTCGGCAATTTTGATTATTTATTTATTTTCCGGAGCCTCCTCCATTATGACAAACGCCAAGCGTACAGGTTTGTACAGTTTTATATCTTACAGTAAATCCAGGCTTCTTCTTTGATTTTTCGCATGTCACGTCATAAATNGTCCAACCATTATCACTCCACCATTGTTTTTGATGGCAAACAGTTCCAATTGGCATATCGTAACTTAATTGGAAAATTCATATTAAAATCAAGAAATTTTTTTTCGAAGATGCACTCTGGTAGGACTTTTTGAAAATAAAAAATCATTATTTTGGGAAATTATTAAAACAGATTTGTTTTAGAAATACTGATAAACAATATTTGTATCAAATATGCAATTTTTATATGAATTTGATGTAAAATTTGCTTCTAAAAAGCAAGAAATTTAATTCTTCATATAAATTTGTTAAGTTTTATGATGCGTCATGACGCCTGAGTCCAAAAATTTTCATTGTGCTCATATTTTTCGAACCATGCAATGCGTCATCATTAATTTTGAAAAAATTGTTTACTTATAATCTACGCATGCAGTCGACTATTCAGGTAACTTATTAAGATGAATTACATATGAGAAGTTTGGCGGGGCTAAAATTTTGCAGCCAATTTAACTTACGGCACATTGACTTTTTCATCATGACTCTGTTTTGAAGAAACCATCTCGATGGACAAAAATTTTAAAGGCTAAAGCATAGTCATCAAAATATTTTTTTATGAATTTATTTTCTACATTGTCAAATAGAGAGTCTTTATTAGTGATAAATTCTCTTATAAAAAAATTCAGGGACAAAAAGTGGTACCAGATGAATTTGTCATTAAATCAATAATATCAATCTATAAGGGTTGATAGTTAAATGTGAAATCACAAATTTAACTGATCGATGACTAAAGTTTTAGTTCATGTGGTTTAAAGATATCAACAAAATCAGATGATTCAAATTATTTGGAATCCAGTTTTTCAGGATTTCATCGAATTTTGGAAATTATCATCCAGCGCGAAGAAAATTTTAAAATTTCTCCTGATGGAGGTTTGATATCTGACCATGACGGTAAAAATTGACTGTGATGTTAGTTCTTGAAATTTATGTTTGATTTTTCAAAAGTGAAAGTAACGCATCTCGATAAAATATTAGCGAAACACGGCTTCAAGGATATTATTCAGATNTTTGCCAAACCTTTTTTGTATGACCACACACCTTCACACGTAAGCGACACAAGAGGACCTAAGTCAAAACGGTGAATCTATCTCCTCCCAGGTTTTATTTTGAAATAAACCTTAATTTTGACATAGCCTGAATAATTAGTATTTAAAACTTCTGAAGAGAGTTTTTGTCGATAAGTGCTATATTTTTTCTGGAATATGCGATAAACCACCGTGTTTTGAACTTTAGTCATCGAAAATCTATCTCCTCCTAGGTTAAATTTTAAAATTCGGTCAACCATGCACGGTGATATAACTTTTAAAATATAGACAAATATTGTTTTGATCGGTGATGGCATAATTGTTCGAAATAGGCGGGCACTTTAAATGGGTTCTTAGTAACATTTTGAAGGAGGTACCTGTCATAAAAACGTGTTATGTAATTTGTGAAGCTCCAATAACTGGAATATTAACACATTTTAGGCCCACCTAGTTTAAAATAATGTGGATATTTGAACTGGAATCTGATATCATGAAATATAATTAACAGATCACTGATTGCTTCGCTAATAATCGAGACGAGCTTCAGAATGAATGTTATTTTTTTTCTTAAAAAGCCTACTGCGCTCTTGAGTTTTTAGGATATAGAAACTGTAAAACGAATTTCATGTGCTATGAAACGTCCTAACCTGTGATGCGTAGAAAAGAGACAATTTGACCGATATCTTTATTGTTAGAATTCGAATATTTATTATAGTTAAAATCGCGGTATTTATAAAAAAATGACCGCTAGCAATGGGTGCTAACAGATGGCGAATATTGGCCTTAAATCAAAGCTGAGCGTAACTTTTAGTATCTAAAAGTGCCCATTTATGAGTCATAAATATGACTTTTATTGCACGCTGATAAGATCAGTGACCTACAAAAGCATGATTTTATAGAATGTAATAATATCATTTCACCCCAACCTCACACGGGAAATGAGTGAATTTTGTAAGTTGAGTACAGGCGAAGGATAGTAAACAGTAAATGAGAATTTAATACAGTGTAATTGAAAAAAAAAACAAGCGAAACAAAAAATTGTGTGCAGCTTCAGATTTTTTGAAGAGTTCATCACCTCTGGGAAACACTCCCGGCTCCAGGTACCTTGGATGGCTTCCTAGCGCGGTACTGGAACATGCAAAAGTCATAAAACTGCCTCAAAATTAAAGCCAACTTCATATCTAGCTTGGAATTTCAACTTTTATGATAACAGGATCGATACTATCTTTATACGAATTGCTCACCCTGCCATTTAATTTACTTAAAGTGAATTAGTATGAAAACTTAAATTTATACACTTTCCCTACTCTGCCACTGAATTTGGTCTAAAATATCAATTTTAAGAAACTTCACAGACATTTGCAATTTCGTGTTCGTATTAATCGGCAAAGTTCCGTTTGATAAATAATTTTTTTAAAACGCTTTGTTCTCGTAATGTTTAGAAAATGAATAAAATTATTGTAGTGTTAAACTCTTTTCTTGTGCGCATTAATTTTTCAATAGAAAATTTTTTCGAAATAATGTTGTAGGAATTGATCTAATGAGTTATCTGATGAAAATTTCAATATTTTTGTCTTAAAACTGGTTGATTCTGGGGTCGACACGTTGGAAAAATAGATTCAGATGTTTCATCATTCTGTGAATTTAATAAAACGTTTCAATTTCTGTAGGTTTTTGTGCTCATTGACAATTATGGGCTCAGATCTGCTACAGTGATTTAAAACATTTGTAGCGCGTTTTAAATGAATTCCTTGTAAACCTACTATTGAATTTATGAATTTTCCACTCTTATTCATCTTTATGCGCATTTCTTCAAATGTGACCACTTCTTTTGAAATTTTTTGGTAGTCTGGATGTTCTTAGCTCTGCACTTTTTTATTCGATTCAAAATTTTCACTCGGATTTTTTCGAGTGTGATTTGTGTGCTCTAAATTTTGATATGTTTGGACACAGTTTGTCACTTGGTAAGTAAGCTCTTTCTGTTGTTCATTGTGTAATGAGCATTTTCTTTGAATGTTGAAGTTATTTGAATTCACTTTCTAATTTTTTTTTCTTTAATTGTCTTCTTCATTTTGTATTTTCTGGAAAATTTCGTGCAACTGTTTTTAATTCTTATGCCCAATTTGTTTACAGAAATGGCAGGCTTAAAATATCTTCTTGAATTTTCAACGTGTTTTAATTGGTTGATGGTTCTAAGATCAAGGAGCCATTTGCTTCTCGTTCTCTGTCCAAAAGAATTTTCGACAGGGTTCTTCATTTCAGTTAATAATAACTGTAATTTCTCCAAAATATTCTATCGTTCGATCCTGATGTGATTTCGGAGGCCTATATCTTTAAATTAAATAAAAAATACGACCGCGGCCAGCTTGCGCTGGAATCTCTGTCATCATTCCAATAAGAGAAATATCCTTTGCCCAAAAAAATAGCAAACTTACAGTGCGCGAGCGAGGCGTTAGGTTTGTGTTCGAACAGTCACCAAGTTAAAACGAATTTCATGTGCTATGAAAAGCCGTCTCAAATCCTGTGATGCGTAGAAAATACGAGGACAACATTGACCGATATCTCTTTTATTGTTAGATTCGATATTATATAGTTTTAAAATCGCGGTATGAGATCAAAAAATACCGCTAGATGGTGCATAAGACAGATGGCGCATATTTGGCCTTAATCAGCTGAGGCGTAACCTTTAGGAGTACTTCTAAAAGTGGTCCATTGATGAGTCATTAAATTATGATTATTGCACGCTGATAAAGATCAGTGAGCCTATCAAACAGCATGATTTTATCAAATAATGTAATCAAATACATTTCAAACGATTATATGCCAGATTTTATGTTATAACGAAGATACTACGCTCGGCCTGTGCAGCTACCGTTTGTACAAATTTGTGATCAAATTTCGGCTTGGTAGAATCGGAGGAAAAACGTTTCGTGCGTTATTTAACGAAGTCTCACGCAGAAAGTATGTTCCCTTACTGTTTTAGTCACAAATTTAAAATATCAAAAAGCAGTAATAGCTGATGAGGGTTGCGGAAGAGCTCTCCACATCGAAACATCAGATGTTCGCATTTTTTTCATTTTGCAATGGTGACTTTCCAAATTTCTGAAAATCCAATAATATTTTTTCTAAATGATTGTTTTAAACCAAGTACTTCCTGACGGAGTGCATGAGTATAAAATACATCACTGGTTTTGTTTCAAATTGTCCATTATTTTCAGGTATATGTTAGTTTTTTTAAGCATGGAAAATGAAATTGTGGTGTTAGTGTTTGGTTTGAACACAACCTCATTCAGTATGAAGAGTACCTACCTTTGACAGGGAGTAGCAAGCGATGTGGCAGATTGGTACATTTTTCGGAATGGATTTACTGAAGAAAAAAAGGTGAAAAATTTTTTTAATTTTATTTTTATCTTCAAATAAAAGGTGTCATCTTGCAAAAGTTATATTTTTTGATTTCGCAACATAATAGAGTACTGTGAAAATATCAAAAACAACTTTCATTTGAACTCCATTTCCAACTGTAAGCTCGATGTAAGATTTGTTTCCAAGACAATATTTATAATACTTCCCAGACATTTTTTAGGTGTAATCGTCTAATGAGTGGTGTGATTCATGACCACATGAATAAAATCTTACTTAATATGACGAATGTTGTTTCCCCCTGAAAAATGGCGAAAAACAGCTTTAGGAATGAAAAATTGACCTTCAATTGCGTTTAAATATTAAAAAATATCCTGAACTTTTGTGAAAGTAAAATGACGCCTAATTACACCCGAAATTTTTATTGGAAAATTTTTTGCAGTAATAAAATTTTATTAAATTGCGGTCCAAATGGCACAAACCGGTGTCACAAGCAAGTGTTGTAAATGTCATCAAGTAGTTCAGAAACGAGTAATGGCTTTGAAACCTTCCAGCGGGTGAAATACGGAAACCAAATAGATACCAGAAAATTTCACAAATGATTCGGCCTGATTTTTTACATAGATTTCAAAACAATACTAGGAAAAAATTTTTGGACTTGATTGTGCGGAAATTTTCATAATAATATCTAATAAAAGTAGACAAAAATTGCCGAATAAACAAGTTTTATGATCTTTTCAAACAGCACTCAGAAAAATATCTAGACAAGAATAAAAGAAGTTTAAAGTGCTCTTTCCTTTGTTTTTATTGACAGAGTTCAAAAAACAGAAAAAATGTTGGACGCAAAATGCTAAAATTTTTTAATGATCTGAATTTTTTTTGGAAAAATTTTACGAATGAAAATAAAAGTTCAACGTGAGCTGATATCACATTTATTCTGGCTCAGCTAACGATAATAATCCACAAAAAAAGTAACAACTTTATTTTTTTCGGTAAGTGTAAAATTGACTTCAACCTGCCAATTCGCTGCTACCGTCCTTTAAGGTATCCCTGCTCCTAGCAGTTTTCTGCATTTACTATGTCCAAGAAAAATTGCACCACAAATCAATTGTTTATGTTTTGAACGCAATAAAAACAACCCAACATCAATCGAAGCAAATCTTTTTCGGACCAATTTTTTCACGTGACCTGAAAATTCCAATAATTTTTTGTTTGGTATCGAATTGAAAAAAACGGACTGCCTCAGAACAAGTTCTATGGTTTCGAGCTACCTTGTGCAAAAATTTGA
>SCLH01000689.1:171047-186038 GCA_004367855.1 Oikopleura vanhoeffeni | reverse complement strand
TTTTTCGCTAATTATTTCGGTGTCACGGAACACACCTCTGATTATGTCGATTAAAATAGGGACATTGCGCAGATACTCCGTTATGTTATCATCAAAATCACACCAAAGAATGTAAAAAAAACGTTTTTTTGGTGTAAAATATCACGTTTTGGCATAAAAGTTGGATGATATCATAACGAAACGTTTTTATGTCATATATTTATTTTTATATCAAGTAATTTCAAAGCTTATAATAGAAATTAAGGTTTAGACAATTAAACAGGTTAATTGGGTCATCTTTACTATTATGTAGAAGAAGAATTTATGATAAAAAAATATCACATTGATTTAATTCGTGCCTGAAGGAAATGAAGGGGTCGCCCCTGGGTTCCCTTCAAGGGAGGATTTCCTCTACAGCGAGTCCGATTTTTCACGCTTTCTACTTTCCTCTCTTTAGGATCTCTCGCTCGAACCCTCATTATAGTTCGGTTTTTCTCTCCTCTTCCGCAACGATTATTTCTTCTTCTTTCTTTCTTTAACTTTTTTAACACAGTCTAGTCCTTCCTTGAGATCCTATGTAGATATTTTATGCGGTGATTTCCCAATTTATTGTTCGCGATCTTGTGTTTACATCTTTAAAATTATGCTATTAGGGTGTGTAGTCGGCAATATTTTTTTTCATAAATTCTTCTTCCGTACTATGTAAGATGACCCATTACTGTTTCTTGTTAACTTATCTTCTTTTAGCTTTTAATTCTTTGATTAAATAATATATCGAATTAGTTGTTATGATTATTCACTTTTCTGCCAAACGTGCTTTACACCAAAAACGTTTTTATTTTACACTTCTTTGGCGTGATTTTCTGATCCATACGGCACGTATCTTGCGCATGTCCCTTTCTAATCGACTCATCGAGAGGTGCTGTTCGTGACACGAAATATTAGCTACAATGTGGCGTATGAAATATTGAGCTTTCTCTACTCGTTTCATGGTTGAGACCTTATGGCAATTAATAAAAGGATCGAGTACCCCGTGTCAAACAATAGCGGCAAACGGCAAATATTTTGTTCGACTCTGCGAACTCTCCTTTCTGGTACTATACTAGGGCTGTCACCTACAGTCGACCACACGGACAGACTTTTGAGAATAAAAGGAAACGATTAGCCAATTATTTGGTGGCCCCCTCATGATCGGTATTATTGCCGATTTTACTTTCGAATTACCTTTCTCCATGCCCAGATTCCGTTGACTATGACTATTTTCCTATGACCCAAATTCTCTTTCAGTTCACATCCTGCACTACGTATCTCTGAGCTATTCCCGATCGTCTTATTCAGTTCAGGTCGCACTCTGGCGCACCACCTTGTAAGCTGAAAAACAATCTACACTCGCAAATCCGAGTACGATTGCTTTTTACTACGCTGTAGCTTGGCTGTGTCATGTCAGAAAATTTAAGTGCTTGGCTTGATTGTGCTTGGTGTGAATCGTTGGCTTGATTTAAGCTTGACTTCTATTTTTTTTTGGCTTGGCTTGTTCTCTTTTTTTCTGGTTTATGGTTTTTGCTTGGCTTGACATATTTTTCTGATTTACTTATCTGACACCCTACTACTATCAAGGTGCGTGTTTCTCTCACCACCATTCGAAATTCGCATTTTATGAAAGCCGCGGACCAATGTTGTAGGGATGGCTATTCGGTGGGTTTTCCATCTTTTTTCTTCTTCTTGAATGATTTTGCAAAACGGGGATCAAAATTCAGTCGGGGATGCCCCTTATACCAACCTGGGCTGCTTAACCATTTTGGCGACATTGGTATTTCGGGCGTTGGACCGACAAAAACGATTTCTCACCGATACAGGGGCCCGATTTAACAAAGTGTGGTTATATGGGTAATATTTCGTTTTCTTGTCAGGGTTGTAAGGTAGGGTGGATGGGGGATGGATGGAAGGAGTGGATGGATAGGTAGTTTAGGGGATGGCATCCCAATTTTCTTTTTTCCCCTTCATCCCCTCCCAAACAAACCCCATTTATTCCCTTTTCATACCCTTTTTAGATTGGAAATCTTCGTTATTTAAACACTGTATGCCAGTGTTTTGTTCAGTGTAGAAATGACCCAAGGGCAGTATGTTATTTTTAAGGGCAGAATTGGTTCTTAACTCGTAATCACGTAGGGTTTTTTTTTTCGATTATTCTTATTTTCCATTTTTTTGTGTTTTGGTCGCGCACGGTGTTCAATTCTCTGATTACGACCACTACCCTATTTTGTGCAGATTTGGCTGTTTGACTTTCGGATTTTCTATGTGGGGAAAGTTGAATTACGTGGAATATTTCAGGATTTTGACAGAAGTATTAAACCTGAAGTTTACTTGATCACTAATGCTTGGCGATATCTATTACTACTAGGACAACCCTCTTAAATACTCAGAGGCGACTTCTTTTCTTGACTAACGACTAGAACCGACACCACTTTAATATAATTAATACTTTTTTTAATTGGTACCGTTTTTAGGGGATGGATGGAGAATGAGAATTCCTCCCTATCCTCCCCATGGATGGGTTGGGATAGGGATTGGATTTTTTCTCTCCTTTCCTCCCTATTTTGGTGGGATAGCATTTTTTTTTGGGATAGGGATGGTGGAATTCGGCTCGGGATTCTCCCTTTTTCATACCTGATTTTGATATTTATGAAACGTTATCACTTCACTAATTGAAAGAGCTAACACGGTTTCGCGAAAAGGGCAATCTTTTTCCTTTTTTTCTTGGCTTCTTAGCGCAAGAACGGCCGTGGCTGGCGCTCCTCTGACCTCACAATTGCGGGAAAATCCCTTTTTTATCTGTTTCAACATTCAAGCGTTTTTAAATTTTCCCTTGACATCTTCTTTAAGATTGCCACCTATGCTTGTGCGATTCCTTATCACGTCAGTTTCTTTCTTTTTTTTTTATTCGAGTTCTATGATCCAAAGCATTTCGCGGATTACATCAGTCTCCTGTTCATTCTCGATATTTTAGCAGCGAACTACGTCGCCTGATGGGTTCTGCCACTAGGCTTTCCACGCGGGACGATAATGTTTTACATATAATTTGACATTTTTGCGTTTTTTCGATCGATTACTGATTGTTTACAGTACTATTTTACAAAAAATTTACATCTCATATAAACCTGTAACGGTCAGAAAATGTTAAGACTTTTCACAACACATATCACGTGACGGTATATTCACGAATCATTGGTTGAAGTAGTCTGCTTTTTTCAAAACAATTCTTAGCATCAATGTTGAAGAAAGTGGTGATCTTAGAATTTTTGGGGTTTCTTTTTCAACAAGGTCCAAAACATCACGTTGAAATCTTCCAATTAAGAATTAGGTTTTTGTCTAGTACATAGTGATCACAATTACGCCGAAATTTTTTGGCAATAAACCTTATTCAATATAAGCACTATGGTTAATTCTAAACTGACCTTTTTGGTCGTTTATTTTTTTTATCTTTCGTTTTACTGTTTTTTAATCCAACTTATTTATGAAATTCAATTTTAAAATTTTTTTTCGGATTACAGAAAATTCAGTATCCATTACTTTTCAGCGCACCTTTTTGGATTTAGAAATCAAATTTTTTTATTTTGTCGCTCCGATTTGGTGGCCATTTTGAACGTTTGCAGCCCATAATTTGAAGTTTTTTGTCCAAAAAATAGATGAAGTTTTAACCGCCCACACTCACTTTACGCTTCAACAAATATCCAAGATCTGACATTGCTTTTTAACGTATCCTAGAAGTTCTTGAAGGTATACACTTTTCTCCAATTGATGCAATTTTTTTGTGTCTTTCTGAAGTACTTTATGTCCAGGAGTGTATTTGAACTTCTTTAGTTCACTAATTTTTATTTATGCTTTTATTTCTGTAAAATTTGACTATTTTCTGATTACTTAACAAAATTATCAGATTTTGTTCGCTGGGACCAAATCCTCCAGTGTCCATTACTCTTTGGCACTTTGTAACATTTCAGGAAATATGAGACAACATTGCTTATTAATGATCCTTTCATTTTTGTCAATTTGAAGGCTCTAACGAAAATTTGAGTATTTTTTGTTGAAAATTAAGATGATGTTTTACGCCACACCCCCCTTTATAGCGGAATTTTCTAAATATTTCTGTTCAATTCTATTAGGTCCTGAACTTTGTAGTGAGTTTCACAAAAAACAATTGTAGATTTTCGCGGAACAAATATAAGTTCGTTCAATGTCTTCTTCTTTTCTAGCGCATTAATTAGCATTTTCACAACTTATCAAATTCATTTATTAATATCTACATGGTTTCTCCCTCTCAAAAAAAGAAGGGCATCACCACATCATTTTTGATGTTTCTACCAAATATCTCGAAATTTCGACGCCCAACCCTCCTTTTGGAGCGTTTTCATTTCCTACATCTCACACTTTAATGCTGAATTTCAAGTACGTCTCTTTTAACGTTTTTCTGACATACAATAGCATTTTAGCTTGTCTTCATAACGTCTTAATGCCAGGGAGTTGTATTTTACTTTTTTGATGACCAATCGTTTTTAAAATTTTATTATGTTATCATTGTATTTTGTACCTTTACAAATAACCACTTGGTCGCTTTTGGTGCGCAAAAATTCTTATCATGTTACACTCTTTAGCGCCATTTTAGAATTTCATTTATCACAACTGTTATTTTATTAATATCCTATCTTCTGTCGACCAATAAGGCTCTCCGCCTTCCCTTATGAGTTTTTTGTCAAAATAGATGAAGATTCCTCACGCCCCACCCCTTAGTAGAATTTTCTGAGCATACATTCTTCATCTCAAATTGTTCAGTTTCAACTTTCTATTAGTCTGAGACTTTGTAGCATTTTCTAAAATCAGAAACTTTTTTTTTCCGTCTCTAAGAGTTCGTGAATGGTCGGAGATTTACAGTGCTCCATTTTGCGGGTTCCATCTCATTTTCATTGTATTGTTATTTTGTTCATCCTCTTGATTTGGTATTCCGGTTTTTTGTCCACATCTTGAGTATGTCTTGTGCAGCAAAAGACCCTTTCGGTGGTTGTCTGGCGTGACGGGCACTGACGACTATTCTCGCTCTATAAGATGCATTCTGCTTGCACCTCTTGTTCCTTCGATTCTTTTTATCATTTTATTTTCTTTTTTCAAAAAAGCAAAATAATTTTGATGTTTTACCACCAAAACTTTTTGTTCTAGAAAGTCAATTCAGTAAGGATGTCCAGCCCATAGCCATAAAAAAATCAGCTTGACCACCCAATTGTTTGTCAGCCAAGCCAACAAGTCGCCACAGCTCAGGCAGTTTTATCAAGCCAAGCACGTCCAGCCAAGCTATAATTCAGCCGCTGTGGGCAGGACGGGTCGCGCAGCCGGTCAATTGCTCAGTTTTATTAAACTGATTTTTCATTCTTCTCAAGTGTTCCGCCTACACGTTTTTTTTGTCAAACGTGCACATTTTCGACATTTTATTTTTTCAAAAAAATTTTATTAAGAACATTATACACAATTTTTATGTGCGTCATACTTGCACAGACAATAAAACTTGAGCTGATTATGCTCCAAAACGACAATTCCGTGCTGAATGAAAGTTTATTTGAAACTCATTTTTGACACTTTACGCATGGCCCAAATATTTTTTTTGTCGGTTTTCGTTGGCGACTTCCCCAATGCAAATAAATGTTTATTCAACGTTTTATCCTGTTCAGCAGTATCTGTTTTTTAACTGCATTAAACAATGCATTCAAATGATGCTTCTCGGTCTGATGGGTTTCTGGAACTCCATTCTTGAAATTAAACATCGGGGACTTTTCGTGGTGTCTGTTCCGATATTCCGCCGGGCCAATGACATTCCCAAAATTTTTTTGGTTTTGTGGTTCTGAAACACCGCTGTGAGGTGGGTGTGTAATTTCCTTTTTTAAGTGGTTATTTTTGTCAAAACTTTTGAGTTTGCCTATGTTTTATACTGAATTCGTTGGCAGAGTTATCGGATTATTAAATGCCATTTTTCATTATGGTTTTAACGTTCGCGGCCTGGAGTTTTTTTAACTTGTGATTTTTTTGAGTCGTGCTTTCGCGTACGCAATTGGCGAGAGGATATAATTGCTAAGGTAAGCACGCCGTGCCCTGAGCGTAACTCAAATTGATCTTATGAAAAATGTTTTTAGGATTTTCTATTGCGAGTTCCGACGATCAAAAATGCCTAGGTAGAATACAAACCAATTCAGGTTAAAATTGGGGTAAAATTACAAACAAATACAACGGAGTGAGCACGGGCCAACCAAACATCAAATCCCTGAATTGAGCAACAATTGGTTTGCTCTTTTACCTGGCCTTTTTGAGTCTACGTATCGGAATTTAGGTAGTCTCATGTAAAGAATGTAATCGAAGGCAGAATCAACTGAGCGGGAAATAAAGTAAACCACATCTGATTTTCTTTTTATGTTTGTTTGTAGCTGTTCAATGATTTTCGGGGACGGAAACTATCTCAGGAGGATATAGTAAGGAAAATATCTAAATGCAATGCCTACCAAATTATTGATTTAGAACTGAATAACGGTCAAAAGGCGGCTTTTACTATAAAGATAGGGGGAAAATTTCCAGACACAATTCCAGACCACATTAGTTATTCTACGGACACATATGCTCATTAATCGTAAGTCATTTCAGCCGCTGTTGGAAAGGTCTGTTTCTTTTCTTCATTTACATATTATTCGGTAGAAATATTTATTCGAGGCGACTCCACAGTTGTCATTGTTGCATGTGTTCTGCGTGTCAGTTAGTCATGTTTTACAAGTTACGAAACTTTAAAAACATAATTCCAGTCAATTTAATTCAGATCCTTTGACAGTTAACCATTAATCTGGAATTCCGGAAATTTTTGAAAATTTTGGACTAAGGGTCGAAATTGGTTTATTGGTTGGTGCCTATTTTTTTTTTACTATTATTTCTCCAACTTCAAAAATTTAGAGGCCCTCTTGGCAAATAATCGATTCTCCTAAGTACACTTATACTTGTACGGCGTTCTTTTCATTTGTGGGTTCAAACATTATCGCAATATCTTTTGATTTTGCAACGTCCAGAGGCTAATTTATCCATGTTTCGGTTTGTTGATGTCGGATTTTGTGATAAATGTCCCTTGCCAACGGGATTATAATGTTGTCGGATTTGGGCATTGAATTTTGACTTTGGAGGTTCTACCCGGGTTAACTCGATGTAAATTTTGAGGAAGTTATTACATGTTTGGTATTGAGGTTTGACCAGGCTGGATAAAGCGTGTGTCCGTACGATTCAAAGAGTATCCACCTTCGTCGATGATCATTTTGATATTTATTTTTGTCATTTTGAAAGCCTCGAATTAATAAATGTCGTTTCTTTATTGATCATTTAGTATTTAATTGGTAGTGGACTACGTTATTATTTTTGGACTTTTGACGGCACTAAACTTTTTCAATTCTTTGTTCTACAATTTACTTTTTGATAAGGGTTTATTCACGACTTTCCTATTCACGTTGTCTACAACAGTTTCAGCGCTCGTCCTTTCTTTTTTGTGCGGATCAGATTTGAGGTTAGTTTTCAAAAAATATTTTCCAATAAGTCCAATTTTGGATCAATCCGTTTTTTCAAATAGTTATTCTTTCAATAAAGGATTTCGTTATATTATTTGTTTAGGCAACTATTTTCATTTTTTTGTGGGGCATTTGTGACTGATTTAATGTATTTTTGTAATAAATTTTCCCATGCAAATCCTCAAATAGATTTTTCAAAATTCGCGTCTGACATGTCTTCTAGAACCAGAAATTATTTGTTTTAGACACCGCAGCAAAATTCTCTAACATGTAATCGAAGGACACAATTCTAGTAATGGTTTTCTTTTTTCTGGAGTTTTACTACGGAATTGGGGAATTGTTACATTGTGCTTGGAAATTTCTCCATGAGGTTGGAACTGATCGGCTTTTGATGTATTTTAACAACGCAAGCCTGCGATATACAAACCCCTTTTAGTATAAAATTCATTTAATGATATATCGGTGGTCTGTATCACAGGTTTAACTGTTCAGTCGGGTAGTCACGGTGGAGATACCGACTTGATCGTGCTTTTTTAAACTTTTTTTGAAAATTTATTTGAAGTTTTGTTGTACTTCATAAATTCACGTTGATGGACTCCAGGATTTTCTTTTATTTTCCTGGTTTAAAATATTTTTTCGTAATTGCCCTTTTTCTTGTTTTTATTTCTATCTCCAATTAGAAGAGTACGATTTAAAGTTTATTTTGACGATAGTGCATGTCGTAGGTCATTTCGGGGGTCAATTTCCGGTTGCAAGGAAACTCTGTATATGTAGTTTTCTTCCATGAACGTCAAAGCATATTACTTCTACCCATTTCGACGAAAGGGAATTTAATTGATTTGCAAATTTCCGTAAATCGTTTATAATATATTGAATATATGTTTTTTTAACCTACTAAGGTTTCGTATTGCTTAGTTCATTTTTTTTAATTATACAGTGGTTTGTAAAGCTTGTGACGGGTTGTTAAGTCATCCCGACCGATTATCTCCCATTTTAGCCTATTTTTTTGCTGTAACTCGCAGTGAATGGACCACGCAAGCCATTCCTTTTTAAACCTGTTGTAGGTTTCATTTGTGTACAGTTTAACAAGTTTTCTGTTATTAAATTTTAGAAAAAATTTCAAAATGTTTCAGAAAGTGTATTTCAAATAGATATTGATTATATAATTCATTTTCCCTTATATGTGAGCTCAACGTGTTTTTGCGGGTGACAGGAATGAATTACATTGTGGACTTAATTTGAAAAGTGTGTAAGTTTCGCTTTCTAATTACTTTCCGGCGAATTTTTTAGATCTCTGTGACTGGTAAGTTTTACTGCTCTGTCAGTATTTTAGTTTAATAGTTCACCGAGGCGGTTGCCAGTCTTTAAGTATCCCTGATAAAACCTTCAAGAATCTCTAGTTCATCGGTTCTCCTTTTGTGTCCCATCTTCATTTTCGGCTTTGGAAGGGATCACTGATAAAGTTCCGGATTGTCAATTATAATACACATGGCTTTTCAAAATGGCGAAACGGCCATTCGTGCACTTTTTCGATTACACTTAGTTTATAAAATCAATCATCTTATTTGGCTAAAAAGTTTGGCCTGTATATTTGGCCGTTTTTGAGATCATGGATTAACTTGGGACTATCTTGAATGTTCCAAAACGCGGGACTCCGCACCCCATCAAGATTGATTGCAGAATAGGCCGATTACTAGTTTCGTTGACTCATTATTGGTCAGCTCAACCCATAACTTTCGGATTTCCCTTTTTTAATGTTTCCGATCTGTCGGGTGAGGGCCTTAATCTAGGCTCCGATCGATGAGTCATTTTAAAAAGCGAAATTTTAACGATTGACACCATATTTTTATTAGAGTCAAATTCGGTCCAGGAAAACATATCCTTCGGAGACAAAGGGCCGGTTATCAGCTCAGTAAGCTTTAACTATTGCACATGATATAAAATTATCGGAGAACTTTTTATTTTATATAAACAGTTAACTGATTCTGTGTTTTGGCGCATATTTTTGAAGATTTTAGGTAATGTTATACAAAGTTCGGTTGAATTAATGCACGATTTTCCGTATTTGAAATACGGTATGTTTCCATTTCTCAAAAATATTTTTAGAAATATAAATATTCAAATAATTTAGAGTTTAATAATTCAGAAAAATATTTTTGTATCCAGGCCCGGGTTTTGGTGTTTTAAAGTGAATTTCCACATTTTTATTCATATCCTTTTTTAATTTTGACTTTTACATTTCGGTTTTACTCTTTACTTCCTTGCTAGAACATAGTGGATCGCTTTTTCGAATGCCTTTAACAGAGTGAACCCGAACGTTCTCGATTGTTCGAGTAAGTTTCAAGTTGATTAGTCTCTAAGGTACGAGTTACGGCCACTTTCTGAGCCGAGAATCTTTCTTGCGCCCGCATTTTTTATTGGCGTTTGCTTCAGTACAAACTATTCACGATTTTCGCGTGGTACTTGAGATCGAGTAGGTTTTCGGACAATTGTAAATCATGAGAATTAACATTTAAGTTATTGAAAACAATAGTTCTTTTACTTGTATTGTTTGCCAAAATTTCTTGATTTTTCTCTTGAGATTAATAAATTCTTGTTGTTCTTTATGTGTTTGGTAACACATATATTATATTAGATTAGGGCCGTTCTGACAGCTTGTGAATTTGAAATGCGGAACGAGCATTTGATTCGTTGATCTTTTCCAATTGACGAGTGGAAAATCGGGCCTCCTTTGCTCACGGGGTTNTTTTTTACTAAGTTAGCAGTGCTAAGAGAATATTCTCTCCTTGAAGGAGACTCCTTCATTTTTCCTCCAGCACGATTAAATAAAATTGAGATTTGAAAATAAGATGAAGAAAAATATTGAATTACTCGAATGATATTTAACAGTAGTGATAGTAACAAAATGAGTAATAATTTTTTAAACGTTCCGAATAGTTTTTTCTTCAGTTTAAATGGCAAAATTTTTCTTGTATTGCCAGTAAAATCAGTTTCAGAAAAATAAAAACGTAGGGATAAGCGTGTATCTGATCTTCTTGATAAAAATTATAAATTCAAATTAATTTAACGATTAAAACATTTAATAAACGTCAAATTATCATGGTTATTCGATATGAGAAATTTATTTAAATAATTTATAACACCAAGGAAATTCAAAATTTTTGAAGAATTATTCTGAATAACTATGAGTGATTATCGTGAAATTAAAATCTGCTCATTGAAACGTGAAAATTTCAAATCTTGCAAATAATTGGATAAAACATTTTCTTCGATATCTTAATTTGACTCGATTAAAATTTCAGACCTAAGCAATTGCTACCTTACTCCGCTATTGAGATGGGATCAATTTCTAAAACAAGTTTGGCAAAAACTGCCTCGAACTAGTTATCTGGTGATCTTGATATCTCAAAATTATTACGAAAATATGTCTTAAAATTTCAAACAAAAAATAATACTGGAGGAAGCTGAATATCGCCGAAATTTTTTTTTTTCAAAAAAATTTGGCTATATTGGCACTTTCGGCGATGTGGATCAGACATAATGTTTGCGTAGGTTTTTTTCGGCGATATATGGGGGCCTCTTTTTGAATTTTTGGTTTGTATGAATGAAATTCAAAATAAGCCCCCTTCTTCCTGATTTGTAATCCTTTTTGAGTGATGAACTATTGCAGGAAAAAATTCAAGTAGAATAAATGAATGAGTTTCATTAAATCAAACTTGTTTATAATGGAGGAAATTTTTGTCTAAAAATTCGCCGATGATTTTGCAGCGAAGCCTTGTATACAACACAATATTCAGTCTTTAAAAATAATATAATAAGATCGCTTCACCGTTATTTCAAGAATTTACTGAGATATATATACAAAGCGTTAATTAATAATATTTTATCTCAAAGATTTTCTGGAAAACGAAGCCGTGATAAGATAACCATCCTATGATGGAAAAACGTTTGGTAGCATAGAATGCCCTGTTTTACACAGATAATTAACCAAAGATTAGTCTTTACCCTCAAAACATAAAATCTATCAACTTTTTCTTACGGAGATTATAAACCCAGTTCAGTTTTCCCCAAATTCTTATCGTGCGATATCAGCATTGGTGATTCAGCAGGGTAAAATTTGTCAAGAAACCCCACATTTAAGTTTTTGGTTTTCAGAAAGATCTAAGGTTGTGAGTGAACTTTCTGAAAATTGCACGATTGAAAATTTTGATTTTTGTTGCCAAGATTTCTCGTCCAAACGAATATTGTATTATAATAGTTTTTCATTTTAAGCAGAATTTTTTGATAAGATAACATTTGAACTATTTAATTTAAAGCTGAAACCATTATTCGGATAAAAACGATGATGAAATTAGTTTTACATATCAATTTAAAAATATCCGTCTTAAAATTTGCCACCAAAAGCCATTTGAAATTTCATGGTGACTAAAGCTATCAAATAGAATACAATACTTTTTCCGATTTCAAAAACTCAAGTAAAGTTTTTTTGGTCCGTTATTTTGGCTAGATCAAGTGACTTTATCTCAAAAACCCACACAATTTAAATGAATCATATACAAGGGGTGCGACGTATAGTTATACGCGTATAGTTAGGTTCCACGCAAAAACCTACGTAAGCCTCTGCAAAAACCTACACATTTGAAAAATAAATTTATTTGTTCCTGGCGTGCGGCAAAACGAGAGGAGATGCACTATTCGCGATGTGGATCAAGACATAAATGTTTGCGTAAGGTTTTTTTCGGCGAATTCTTATCCCCGACGGAACTCCATCTAAAAAACGTTTACTATTCTATAGCGCGTGTTCGAATCCCACTAAATGTTGTCTCACAGGGATTGTACTGAGTAATGAAGTCTATAGGCAGGGTCTGAATAATGGACCGCAAAATTTATCCGGATGTTAAATCAGTCAGCGACTTCACTAAAACAATCACTTAGACAACATCAGTGAGAATTTGCACACGCGCATCAAGATAATAGTAAACGTTTGTTGGAGAATGGAAGGATAACTCATTGGAGTTTCGTTGGGAAAAGAAAATGGGGCGTCTTTTGTGAATTTTTGGTTTGTATGAAGAAAATCAAAAAATAAGCCTTTTTCTTTCCTGATCTGTAATCATTTTTTGAGTGATGACACTTATTATAATGGGGAAATTTTCCGATGATTGGCAGCGAAAGCCTGTAAACACAATAATACAACACAGTATAAAAACACAATATCAGTCTTGAAAATAAATACAAAAAAAACCGCCTAACCCGTCAGTTTCAAAGAATTACACTGAAAAGTATACGTAGCAGTTAATTAAAATAATTTACTACTCAACAAGATTACAGACATGAACTTTTTTCTTCAAATCTCAAAATAAGGAATTTTTCATTGACATTGCTGTCCTGTGGAGATTTTCTGGAAAACGAACCGTGATAAGATAACCATCCTATGATGGAAAAACGTTGTAGCATAGAATGCCGTTTTACACAGATAAATCCAAAGATAGTCTATACCCTCAAAACATAAAATCTTTCAACTTTTCTTCACGAGATTATATAAACCACAGTCTATTTTCCCCAAATTCTTATCGTGCGATACGCCATTGGTGATTCGCAGGGTAAAGATTTGTCAAGAAACCCACATTTAAGTTTTTGGTTTTTCAGAAAAGATTACAGGTTGTGAGTGAACTTTCTGAAATGCACGTTGAAAACTTTGATTTTTTTGTTGCCAAGATTTCTCGTTCCAACGAAATATTGTATTATAACTATTTCTTTTTTTCAGGCAGAATTTTTGATAAGATTACATTTGAACTATTTAATTTAAGGCTGAAACCATATTTGCAAAAAAAACGCAGTATTGTATTACAGGTATTGGGGCACGTAATTGGGCTCTTTTTTACCACTTTTCAAGTGAAAGTTTTCAAGAGACCTGGCTCAGAATCATTATTTTTTTCCAAATACGTAAGTTACAAACTCGTAGGCAGGTCCAGTACTCTCGAGCATCTGATACTCAACCTAACACGCCTCAGAAAAATGAGTTTTTAGTAGCGATCCCTAAAGCACGTTAAAAGCCTACTCCTATTCATCTCTCTCACTTTTTAATTACTATTTGCAATTTACGAATGAAGATTATATCCATACTCATCCACAGGAAGCCTTTCAAAATTTTGCTCTAGTGGTCAAACATTATTTGGGAGCCTCAGCGCACGCCTACTTCTCTTTAAAGTATTATGAGAATTTTCACTATGTACATCAAATTCCCGCAAGAGCTGAATTAAGTGTTCAACATGGAAGCCTTTTTTCGATTTTTATTTCCATAGTCGGGCTCGAACGAGCTTGTTGAATTTCTGAGTTTTTGTTGAAATTCTTAGTTTGTTGTTGAAAAAAAATAAACTTGAATTTAACGTTTTTTGGCGTATTTGAGTTTAGTGTGCTACATTCGCATTGTTGGAAAGGATGCAAATAATTCTAGATCGAATTGGTCCTCTTCCATCCAAATTCTCAAAAATCTTCAAATCTATTACTTTTATTTCGAACAATCAAATTCAGAAAAAAATCTGGCGCTTAAACTAAACTCAGTGGAAAATTCTTCTACAAATATGGGGCTATCAAAAATGTTTTCCTGAGAAAATCTCAATTATCTGCCCCGCCTCCTTAACATTATCAAATTTAAAAACATCCGTCTTAAATTTGCCACCAAACAGCCATTTTAATTTCATGGGACTAAAGCTATCAATAGAATACAATACTTTTCCGATTTCAAAACTCAAGTAAAGTTTTTTTGGTCCGTATTTGGCAAGACCAAGCGACTTTATCTCAAAAAACCATACAATTTAAATGAATACATTATACCGGTGGTGCGGCGTAACGTTATACGCTGTAGTTAGATTCCACGCAAAAACCTACGCATTTGAATTTTTATTCGTTCCCTGGCTGCCGGCTTAGGCGTTTTAAACCCAGATTTCAGACCAAGATTCTCCGGTCGGCGCGACAATAAAAAATAACTTTTTCTAAAAACATGTTCAGATTGACCAATGAAGTGTCGGTATTCAAGGAGTTTAAAAACTGTTTTCAAGTCTCGCAGACAATGTGGGTAGCCTTGAAAATGGGCCCAATAGTTATTCAGATAAAAAATATTTAGTGTGTTTGGTTTTTTAGTCACTCTTTTCGAATTCATGTTTAATTTAAAATTAACTTTATTATTTTTTTCAATAAAATTAAATTTATACATCTAGAAGATTTGTAAGAAAAATTAATTTTAAAAAACACTAAAATCTTACTCTGACCATATTTTAACGCAATTTAAACTCTAGATATTTCGAAATTGACCAAATCAGAGCACATTTTCCCCCAAAAGTACGCGTTATAGTTAAACTACGCGTATAGAGTTAGGGTTTTTGGCGACAAAGCTTTCTACGACTAATACGCAAGCACCCCTGTTATCCAAAGATAGAAA
>SCLH01000689.1:119648-171026 GCA_004367855.1 Oikopleura vanhoeffeni | reverse complement strand
TAGTTAAGTAGGCAGAAAGATAGGGCTTTTTCAACGTTCCTATTAGGAACTTCCTGGGCAAAAGATAGGCGTGTTAAACCAGATTTCAGACCAAGATTCTTCCGGTCGTGCGGACAATAAAAAATCACTTTTCCTAAAAACAGTTCAGATTGACCAATGAAGTGTCGGATTTCAAGGATGTTAAAAACTGTTTTCAAGTCTCGCAGACGAAAATGTCGGCTAGCCTTGAAAATGGCCCAATAGTTATTCAGAAAAAACAATTTAGTGTTTTGGTTTTAGTCACCTTTTTCGAATTCATTGTTTAAATTTAAAATTAACCTATATTCATTTTTTCAATAAAATTAAATTATATCCTAAAGATTTGTAACGAAAAATTAATTTTAAAATCAACCTAAAATTCTTACTCTGACCAATATTTTACGCAATTTAAACTCTAGATCCTCGAAATGGACCCAATCAAGCACACATTTTCCCAAAATAGCGAAGTAGAAAGTACGAAGTTAGGAAATCTACGCGTATAAGTTAGGGGCTACAAACTTCGACTATACGCAGCACCCCCTGTTGATCCAAAGATAGAAATAACTTAAACTTCGATGAAATTTACAATCTACTCGATTCATTGAGCCCGATAGATTACAGAATTTCAATTAACTGCTATGGTTTGAATAATAATTTTTTCAAAGGCAATACTGTAAAGCAAGTGTCATTTGAAACATCTGTACAACATAATAAATTTGCATCCTTATATAATTTGGCGAAAAGACTCTAACTGGGAACATGGTCAGAAACAACGTCTAATTTTTGATGTTTAAGCATTTCATGACTTTTAAGAAAGGCTGACTTTGAATTTGCCAAAATCAGCTAAAAATTTCACAACTATTATTGTTTCGTACTGAATACTTATTAACGAATCAAAATTTCATGTTTTTCGCAATAAAATTAAAAATTTTATGGACTCTTATAGACAGGGGTCGGCAATACCTGTCCTGCCTTTGAAATTTGCCTGCCTCAGGACAGGACAGAATTTCAACTTCTGCCGACCCCTGTATAGATTTTCTTGAAATAATTGATTTAATTCTATTGCATGCCGATAAAATTCAATGAAAATTAAGCTGACACAGTGAAACAAAACGAGAACAATTATTTTGTCAGAGACATCATTTATATTTAAAATTTGTTTATATTCACTTTCTCATTCATTTTGATAACTATTCTGTGAAAAAACAGCAATTGATAACATGTTTTCGTCCACCATTGTGATTACGCTTTGTTTACGTTCCACCAATCGAAAACGTTCTACATTTTGGAAAACATCATGACATTTAATTGATTCTATGTGCATTCAAAAAATGAACTAATAACTTAAACTTCGATGAAATTTACAATCTACTTCGATTCATTGAGGTCCCGAAAGATTACAGAATTTTAAATTAACTGCTATGGTTTGATAATAATTTTTTTTCAAAGGCAAATCATGTAAAGCAAGTGTCATTTGAAACATCTTGTACAACATAATTTTAAATTTGCATTCCTTATATAATTTTTGGCGAAAAGACTCTAACCTTTGTGAACATTTGGTCAGAAAACTAACGTCTAATTTTTGATTTTAAGCATCTTCAGTGACTTTTAAGAAAGGCTGACTTTGAATTTGCCAAAATCAGCTAAAATTTCACAACTATTCATTTTTTCGTCTGAAACTTAATTAACGAATCAAAATTTCATGTTTTTTCTCAATAAAATTTAAAAATTTTATGGACTCTTATAGACAGGGGTCGGCAATACCTGTCCTGTCCTTTTGAAATTTGCCTGCCTCAGGACAGGACAGAAATTTTCAAATCTTGTGCCGACCCCTGCTTATAGATTTTCTTGAAATAATTGATTTTAATTCTATTTCATGCCGATAATAAATCTTAATTGAAAATTAAGCTGACACAGTGAAAAAACGAGAAACAGAAATTATTTTGTCAGAGAATCATCAATTTTTTTATTTAACGTTTTGTATATTCACTTTCTCATTCATTTTGATAACTATTCTTGAAAAAACAGCATGTAACATGTTTCGTCCCATTCTTGATTATCGCATTTTTTACGTTCCACCAATCGAAACGTTTACATTTGGCAAACATCTATGACATTTAATTGATTCTATGTGCATTCAAAAAATGAATCCTTCTGGTGGCGATAGACAGGGTGAGATATTAATTCGGCTATATTAATTAAATATTGACGTTTCTAGCGTTGTATTCATTTTTCGGGGACTAGAGAAGCTGAAATCGCTCAGAATTATCATCTTACGTATATATCCCCTATTCACACTTTTGTTAATATACCAGCCTTGATTAGGAAACTTAGACTAAGTTACTTAGTGTGTTTTTAAGTAGTAGGGCTGGAATATTAACAAAAGTGTGAATATATGTGTAATAAAAATTATTTCAAAAATATTTTTTCAAATCAGAAAATTACCTCAAAGTTGGCAAAATTGCATCCGAAATAATTTTCATGAAAATTGTACGTTAAAAATGTCAGATCAGCTAAGGATTTCAGCTACTGCTTACATGCGACACTAACCAATCAACAGAGTCAGGGGTTTATTCGGTGGCAATTTAATTTTTGATTGAACGTAAGAACATAGTGTCAAAATAAAGATATTTTGGCGGATTATGGAACAGTCTGAGAAGTATGATGCTGAAACCACAGCTATCATGATGAATTACAGTGACAAATGTGCCCTTCCACAATCACTTCTCGAAATTAGTCGGTAAGTTAACAATAGTAATTCACCAGGGGAAATAAGAAATGCGACAATTTTTAAGACAATATTTCTTAACGAGTGATATTCTAATTATTTAAAAACTTTTTCAGACCTAACAAGGCTGTAAAACATCAATTTAGAAATTATTTTCAAAACTAAACTGGCTATTAGAGAAACGTGCTGTGTTTTCCAGCTGAACTGTAAGGGCCGATTTTTTTTTGTGTTAAATTGCATTTTTATAACACGTGGATTTGAATAAAAAAATTAAGACGGAGATTAGGGCCACTGGCTTTGCTTGAGTCAAGTCAAGCTGGAGAAATTTCGACCCAAGCCAAGCCAGAGAACCCTTGGCTTGACCTGGCTTGATTATCAAGCCAAATTTTTATGGCTTGAGTTTAGCTTGATTTTAAAGCGAAGTTTTTGGCTTGAATATAAATTAAAATAATAACTATTTTTTATAATGGCACTGATAGCCTATAAGTGTCACTGATCAGTGCCGCACTGAAGAGCAAAATTTTTTAGAAGCTATAAATATTTTTGTTGGTTATTTATTAAATCATTTTTACACATTAAAAATGTCTAGAATTAGCGAGATAATTTCGTGCTCTGTTTGCAGCAAAGTTTTTGATTATTCTTCTTTACGTAGACATGTCAAGGAAAATTTAAAAATATTCGAATAAGTTTTAAAATTTCTAAAAAATTTAAATTTCATTATGAAATTATTTGAATTAATTAATTTTTTTGATACATTAGGTATTTTTTTTATAAAAATTTTCATCAGCGTTTCCATGAACATCATGGCCAACTAAAACTATTGCATTTACAAACTGCGATTTAACTCAAGAATGGGATGCGCTGAGCTGCACTAAATTAATCCCTGTTGAAGGTAGTCTTATAATTTGGATTATACATTTCTGTTCATGACATGTCACCCGCGGAGGTCAAAACAAAGGCTAAAGTAAGATACAGTATCTGGTAAGATACAGCATCTGGTAAGATACAGTATCTGGTAAGATACTAAAGATACTGGTTAAATACTAAAGTAAGTTACTGGAAATCTGAGGAAGCAATTATCAATATTTTTTGCAAAAATACTAAAAAAATTGAAATTTTTTTCGAACATTGGACAGAACAAAATTGATTCGTAAAGTATGATTTTTGTCTTAACGCCCTTGTTATTATTTTGAAAAACTGATGAACTACTGGTTGAGTATGTTTTGTACTATTGGTAATCTTGTTTCAGATTTTTTTCTGAAATTGAACGAATCTTATACGAGGGCTTCAAACTCTGAAGGCAGATAAATTACCTTTAACTAACCAACGCCATTTCTCGGATACTTTGTTCTTATCAGATCATCAGATATTTGTTCGACAGCGAATCCTGCGAATTTAAATTTATTTCTTCAACTTTTACATTCGTAAAACACATACATATTTTTTTCTTTGCTAACAGAAACACAGAATAAATTATTAAACAAGAAAAAAATGGTTATGTTTTACAAAATCTCAACGTTCAAAAGGACGAACATTTCTTCGAGCTCTGTTGATCTGGTGAAGTACCTGTTGTATTCTATCTTTTGTTCAATACCTTATTTTTGAAAAAATAACCACAAATTTATGAAAAATAACCACAAATATATAATTTGGTTTCCAAAATTATGGTTCAGTTTGACATAAATTTGTTATTATCTTAACACAATCTTGGGGTAAAATTGCATAATTTTGGTAAACATCTAACTTATTTCAAACATGCAAAAATATCAGTTTATCAAATTTAGAGGTGAGATCACATTTGTATTCTGAGGTTATTTTATTAACATCTTAATTTGTTGAAAGTTTGTATATTTCTAACAGAGTGGTCGGAATAAATGGACGCGGAATTAATAAGCGGTGAGTTTCCTGCCAAAAAGGACCTGAAATACAATTCTGCGATAACAAATTTTTATCAATAGGCCTGTTTACCGGTTGGAGGGATCGAG
This sequence comes from Oikopleura vanhoeffeni, assembly GCA_004367855.1. Classification (NCBI taxonomy): domain Eukaryota; kingdom Metazoa; phylum Chordata; class Appendicularia; order Copelata; family Oikopleuridae; genus Oikopleura; species Oikopleura vanhoeffeni. The sequence continues at coordinate 166,295 of SCLH01000689.1, read as the reverse complement.
AAAAAATTGCATTTCGAGAAAATTCCTAAGCCATATTTCAAATAAATTCGGTATTTTTTTTCGATAACTAAACCTCAAAAAATAATAAGAAAACTGAAAATTTTGTCATTATTAAACCCGTAAAAAATCATCAAGAATGGCTTCCTCAGATTTGTGATACCCCTCTTATTCTATATTTCAGCCTCGACAAGTGACATGTCATGACCTCTGCTCTGGACTATTTAATTCGAATTTTTCATAAAGATGTCTATTTGAGTAGATAGTAATTTTCAGAAAATGTAATTCGCCAAAAAATCGTAAATTTGAATTTTTCAAATATAAAGACAATTTCAACTGAAAAATCGTCTTTGACATCTTTTTGAGTTGTGAATTTCATCGTAAAACCCAATATTTCATGTTTTTATGTCGAAGATTATAAAAGTTGAGGCTTAAAAACTCACTTTTTATTAAAAAAGTGCCTTTTGGCAAAAATCTTCTAGAAAAAACTATGAAAAATTATGATTTGTATCTTACCATATCAAAATTTGGCGCTGGAACCGAATCGGTTCAACCGATGAGCAGAAAGAATTTTTACAAAAAGTTGTCTTTATATTTGAACAGCTGAAATTCTTCGACGAATTACATTTTCTGCGAATTACTATCTACCCATTTATTTTGGTTATAGACCTAACCGATTAGAGCCTAGTTCAATTTAATTCGTTGTTCAAATCAGTACTTGATAGTCGTATAAAATGAAAATTCTGAAAATTTTAGGTTATTTTTTTGAATTCTACGCTCAGAAATTTATATAAAAGGCTTTTTTTGATTTTTTATATCCCCTAATCACTTTTTGGTTAGAATGCGTAGCCACAACGTTCAAATCACACGTTAAAAGAAGAAGTGGCTACGCATTCTAACCAAAAAGTAATAAAGGGATATGGGCGCTAGTTTCCATAACAACCTCCTCACGATCAGATAAAAAATTGAACGAAATGCCAAATCAGATCAGTTTGTTTCTAGAGAATATGTATTTTCAAGAATCTTTACACAATCAGGGGTAGGCACATCGGAAAATTTTTTTGGATCGGATCTGGATCAGATCGGTCGGCTCAAATTTTTTTGTATCGGATCGGTCGGCTCTATAAACTGTTCTTGGTAGCAAATAAGTAATTGCTTCCAAGCGTATCACTGTACCTTGGTCTCAAAGATAATTTGTGAAAATCTTAGTGTTAATTTCAAATTATACCATAAAAGTAACAAAAAGCCAAGACATTTTTATCAAATGAAATTTATTTTCAAAAAAAATGAATCGAATCGGAGGCTTTGGATTGGATCGGCTCGTGAAAAAAATGGATCGGATCTGGATCGGTCGGGTTTTCAAAAAATTGGATGGGATCTTGATCGGATTCGTCGACTTTTGAAAACATTCCGATCCGATCCAATTTTGCCGACCCCTGTACACAATATTGATAAGGGGAATCATTATCTCCGCTCAGTTTGTGTCGCATAAGTCAATCAGCGGCATTTCAAGCCAAATTATAAATAATGTGAAATGGATATAATATAAGTCCTTCATGGTCTAGGGGTTAGGATTCCCGCATTTTCACTGCGGCGGCCCGGGTTCGATTCCCGGTGAGGGAGTTAAATTTTAACCAAATGGAGGTTGTTATCTTAGTTTCGTTTTGAATATTCACACACCAGTATCGTAAACTAACTTTTGTAAAGAATTTTTATAGTACTAATAAATAGTCTTATATTTATTCATCTGATTTATTCAATATAGGGAACGGTTTTAACTGAAACCGTTTCACTTTTTTGGTATCGAAACCAAAACTTGAAGATATGTTAACTAAAATTATTAAACTACCTTTATTTAGTCGATCAGAGTCAAAATTAAGACAGCGATGCGTTTTTAAGGCTTGACCATCAGCGCCCTCTAGTTGGCGTATGTGAGTCCCTGGAGGTGTGAGACCCAGCTCATTCTGATTTTTGTGATCGATTTGAACTAGTCCCCAGAAAGATATTTCAAATGAGCAAATGCAATGTTTTGGTCAGCTTTAGAAAAATCAATATTTTTAATTTCATCGTAAGATTTTTTATTCTACAACATATCACATTTTGTGCTCCCAATCTAATTTTTCGCAGGAGCTATACTGAACCAATCAAAACGTTTGAATAAACAAACACGGTGATTCACAGATTTAAATACGCAATGCGTAACGCATTCACCAACCAGCGGTGCCAATCAGGTTTCAGCTAAAATTGAAAATTTGTAGTTATTATAAGTAAAGCCTATTATAAGACTTATTAATAAAATTATGAGAATTCTTCCCGCATCCGCTCTTTTTGATACCCTCAGATTTGGTCTCTCGTTTTGGACCTTCAGATTTGGTCACGTGCTCACCATCAGAAATATTTAGATACAAACATCTAGTCCAGATAAAGCCATAAGAATTTGATAACTCAACATGTACTGATAATAATGGAGAAGTAGCAAATTATTTTAGTTTTTGAACCAACTTGTAGCTAGTGTTCAAAAGTGAAATAAGAACGTTTCATTTAGAAAAATGTTTTTATTCAATGTTTCGGTTAATTTCTTTATCAACTGAAAGTAAACAGTACAAATGCATAAAAAGTTTTTTCGTTCCGAAAACAATTTCGGGAATCGAGCCTCAGTAACGCATCATCGAACGTAAAATAACATATTTTTTAACAATTTTTTACTCATTCTATTACCGACTGACAAAAATCATCATGTTGTCCCCATTTTTTGCCAAAAGGCGCTAATTTTAAGCTTATTATGAGCTTAGAACCACACTCTCGTCTGACTTATTATTTGAATGAAATCTGACACCTGATCATATGGATGATGATTGGCTCGCGTTTAATAATCTTGCAATGATTTTTTATATCTCACCACCAATTGATCGGTTTCGTTTCCTCGCTGGAGCTGGTAGTCAGTGTTGTCCAGGTCTAACTATTTTTTCCGAGTGGTTTTAAATGAGAATTCCCAAATCCTTTTCTCAACGGAACTCAATCTCAGAAACGTTCACTATCTCTATAGCGCGTGTTCGAATCCCACTAATGTTGTCTTACTAATTGTCTCGAGTATGATTATAGGCAAGGATGCTTGATATCGGGACCGCTAAATTTGATCGGTGTGTAATCACTCAAGCAATCACTAAGACAATCCACTTATACACATCAGTGGGATTCGAACACGCGCATATAGACTCTATAGTATAGCAGATAGTAAACGTTTTTGAGATGGAGTCCCGTTGAGAAAAGGATATGCGAGATGTATTCAAAAATGGACTCATTTGGTTTCTTATATAGACAAAAAATCAGCATGTTTAGATCAATTTTCTTCAATGCGATTAGAACACGGGTTTTTGCAACAAATCACCTAACATCCCCAATATCCGATCTTTCGACTTTTGTCGCTTTTTTTGTCGACTTCTGTATTCATTAAGGGGGTGGTCAGGGTAAGAATATTTTTTTCAATTTCAGCTTTGACCTGTGTTTGTGATCGAACTAGATGTGAAAGATCCAAACGAATTAATTGGTAATTTTGACAACTGGTAATAAGTGTTGGCAAGGTATGTTTATTTTAATATCTTGAGTTGTACTTTTCATCATTTTAAAAAGTTTTGATCTACTTTTTGCCGAGCTAATTAGAATCAATTAAAATTTTCGATAAATTTTCCGTCTTATCAGTTGGTAGTCAGTATCAGGGTTTAGCACACTTAAATTTTTTTTAGGATCAGATCGGCAGGCTCGCAAAAAAATTGGATTGGAGCGGGATTCATCCTATTCCGATCCAATCGTGCTAACCCCTGGTCAGTGTGGTAAGGGTATGATTTATGTGCGTATCTGTGAATTCATAAATTTTAGTTTGTTTTTCATAAGCGCTCGTATCCAAGATTTATTCAAAATAGACTCTATTCTGTTTTTTTGTATAACCGACAAAAAATCAGCATGTTGGCACCAATTTTCTTCAATGAGATTAGAAAACCACAGTCCCGTTTTTTGCGACGGATTCTTCAATCACTTATCATCCCCAAAATACGATTTTCCTCAATTTTTGTCGTGCGAGAGCTATCTCAAAACGTAGTGACAATTTTCTTCTGCGCCATTTTACTCCTCTATTCTCCACCCGCATGAGGCGCTCGTGTTCCAATTTGATAATTCTGTAAATGACACTTTTTTTGATAATAAATCATTGATTTTTACAATTTTAATTTTTTAACAAAGGAAATACGATATTTTGACCAAAATAGTTTTATTATTTTTCTTGTTGTAAATAGATAAATAAAAAACAGAGAATATTGAAGATATTTACCACGAAGAGCCGATAATGTTCTGGTGAAGAATTTTGAAGAAGATTTCCGAAGAGAAAAAAGTTTTTATTGAAATTATAACCGATAAAATAGATTCAAAGGTAAAAAAATCGGTTAATTTTCATCAGAAAAATGTTTGAAAAAATCTGTTTTTTCGGATAAGTTTGCTTTTTTTGCACTTTTTTGAAAAATGAATAATATTGATAAAATCGTTGATTTTTTAAATCAAAGTTAATTTTATTTGAAATGTTGATCAAAAAATTAGAATATATTACGTGTAAGATTGTTCGATTTAAGCATTTATCACACCAACTTTAGTTAAATAAATAATCTAGAAACATTATTTTTACGAAATCAATAATTCAAGTTAAATAATTAATCTAAAAATTATTTTCTACAAACCTATAATTTAATTTAAATACTTTTTAATTTTTTCGGCGAGCATTTATGGATTAATCATGCAATTTCTGTTTTTTAATCAATTTTCTCAATCTACTAATAGGCAGACATTTTCCTGTGTTGACATTTTGTTAATAAGACATTTTACTTAGTGGGTATTTAACATGTGATTGTTTGAAAACCTGAACCGTATTCAAAATATTTCTTTTTAAATTTTCAATAATTAGCATGCTAAATGTCTTCAGGCTTTTTTGGCTTACAAACTTTTCTCAAATAATTTTCCCACATAATTATGCATATTAGATTGAACTTTGTAATCACGCAAATTATTTAAAATTTATTAGAATAAAATATTAAAGAATTTTTAAAACCTAAAATAATAGTTTAAAAAACTAAGGTATGCCGAGTGCTGAAAAATTATTTTCAATTGCTGTCAGAGCATCGTAAACCCCCAGCTGATTATTTTATAATTCCGGGATAATACCCATCAAGAATTTTTGATAATACTTTCTCATACGTAAAATGACGGAGAATGTTAAGCATTTAGATATAGTCCAGTTAATTTTTACCACAACCTAAGAGATTACCCCCAAAGGTATTTGTTGCAAAAAAAAATTTACGGCGATCTCAGCAACTTGGCACGTAATCATTTATTGGAGATCTTTCATCAATAATTTTGTGATTTTTTTCTAAAAAAATCTAAAAGTTTTTTTATAAGAATTCAATAAAAGTGTTTTGACCTTTTCAATTTATATTCTAGAGTTTCAAAAATTTTGAGTTCTATAAAAAAAGTCAAAATCAAGCAGTGTTGTTAAAAATTAATTAAGTAAATAAGAAGATTGTCCAAAAAGCGTGGGCTTCATCAGCCTATCAGAGGCATTTTCGAGCCAATATTTTCAAAAACTGCCCCACAATGACAAATTTACAAGAGTCGTATTTTTCATTTGTCCTGACCATCTAACAATGTCAAATACTCGAAAAAATAAATTGGCGTAAAAATCTTGTAATTTCAAAGCATTCGACGGATTTTGTGAACCGGAAGTGTATTACAACAAGTAAAAAATGCAAAAAATAACTTTCTGAGAACATCATTCTGCTTTGTTTTTATATTTGTAACGATGAAAGCAGTTTGTAAGGACATTATTATTAGACAAACTCTCTCTTTCTATAAAAAATAAAATAAACTAACTAAAGAAAATTTTGTATCATTTTATGGCTGATAAATTTCTTTAAAAAAGTTATGAGAAAAAATGGTGGTTTGGATCATTCTCATTCAAAAAAACGTTGAATTTTCGTTTATAAATCAAAACCAATGTCAAATATACAATTTATGCCGCAAATACGAAATTATATTCTTACTTTGAAGATGTTTTTGGGTCTTAGAAGTACCATTTGGCTAAAATTCAAGAGGATTCAACCTGGAAATACAAAGTTACATCACAAAGATTTTTCTAATAATTCATAAAGAGGATATTCAAGTAGCGATAAGTATTCTTATGAATTTTCGGAAATCCAACAAATTCCAATCTCAAATTCAACCTATTTCTTATAACGTCTTTTAACTAGAATTTTAACGCCATTATTTCGATAAAAAATTTTTAAAAGAGGTTTGTCATAAATTAACAATATACAGTATGGAAAACTAACAATATTTTTTATATAATAAATATTTTTTGAACCGCAAAATATATTCAAACATAAATATTTAGGGTAAAAAAATCTCTCATATACTATATGAGTCAAATATTTATTATATTTGATTCTTGATGTTCATTTCAAGATTGTTATTTTTGAAATATCTGACTCCAATACTTTTTGAAATTTAAAATTTATTTTCGATATTGTAGAAATTGGCCTAAAAATGAAAATATTCGTAATTAACTTGATTTTCGATATTTTCTTCAAGATTGTAAATTTTCAGATTTGTTATTAAATCGAAATTTAGTGATTTTATATATCCATTATTATCCCCGGGTAACACTAAAAACTTATTCCCATACTGGCCAAATAAGTTAGTGTTACCGGGATAATATGGATATAATTGTTAATTTTTTTATTAAAAATAGGCTAAATTTTTATTCATGGGAGTTAGATATCTTTTCCATGCCAAAAATGCAAAATTACTGAGCCCTAAGCCCCTCCTTTGTAAGATCTCTTCCCTTTTCCTGCCGAAATGTAAATATCGAATTTATTCTCGATGGCGTTTTTGAGAGTTATACCAAATACGGATAGGAATGACTGTTTTTGTCTTTTTACCGTATTCTATTCTACCTTGAGGTAGTTTTGTTATCATACGGAGCCGGGGTTAACCCCTAAGAATCGCGCCGGGCAAAAGTGTTTAGATAACCAGTATCCCCTGTTTTATGTGTTCAGCCAAATTTACAAAATTACGGAGGATTTTTGTTCACTAAAATGGCTTCCTACCGAGCAAACGATGTTTTTTGACGATGAAATTACAAATCGGAAATTTCTTATCCGGAGCTGGGTTAGGTATAGGCTTTCCGGAATCGTACTAACAAAGGAATAAAAAAATGAATGGATCAATCAAAAACCTCAAAGTAAAAATAATATTGTCCTGCGCCGTCGCTAACAATACGCCAACTTTGCAGGAAATTGATGAATCTAAAGCTAAAGCAGTTTTGAGATTTTTTTTCTAAAAAATTGTGATATTCAAAATTTGTAATGATTTCAGATTGAATTAACCTATTTGAATATATTTGAATTAAAAACTTTGTAGTGAGGTGGTAGCGTTTTCAAAATCATTTGTTAATAAAATGATAAAAAGGAAGAAAATCGCACACAAAAATCTCCAAAAAAAACATGAACGCAGAATCGAAAACTTAATTTTTGAAATTGCTAGATATTCATTTGGAATATCAATATCTTGGAATATATTGGTGAAATTTATGTTCAAAATATGGTATTTTTTAAAAATATTTAAATAATAAATATTTCATTCAAATATTCGAATAAATCAATTATATTTCATGTTTTGGTATGTATTTAACTTTTTCAACTATATTTCTCATATGATCACTTTGAATTTTTTTAAACATATTATTTATTTCAAATTATTTCATTTATGTCAAATATGCACATATCTCAATTATTGACTATATAATTGAGATTATCGTAGTACAAGAACTTTTTTAAAGTATTGAGAATAGTTGGTACAGAATAGTTTGTATATTGAAAAACGTCTTGACAAGTTAAAGATATAATCACTTTGTTATGAAATTTTTTTTTCGCAGAAAGTAATAAATAAGTTGAATAGATTTCAAAGCTGAGCTTTTGATAGTTATACTTATACCAAATAAGATTTTCTTACCGGAAGAGTCATTCAGTAAAATTCAACAGGGTCAGTTTGACAACTCAGACTATTTTTGCGGAAACGTCAAAGTGCAAGGACCTTAAAGAATGTCCGTTTTTTTTTTTTTTGAATTTTATTTTTTATTCAATTTTTGTGAAAATATATAATCTGCTGACAATTGCCAGAAAACAATTGATTTAAATTTTGACCTCGTTTTCCTGCAGTTAATAACTTTGGGCCGTCTTCAAAGAAAAACCAGAAGCCTGAAAGGTGGTTTTATTTTCCAGTCTTTTTCAAATTTATTTCATGTCAACGGAAATGGAATTTGATGGAGCAGGGAAATTCACATTTCCGGTATTATCGCAATTTTTCTGAAAAGACATAAATCAAATTTGTCCAAATTTTTTTTTCAAATAATCATATGAAATTAGGAGGTTCTTGAAGATCCGTTCATCAAAAATATGTTAAATTTTTCCATGATATTATCAAATAACGACCAAAAGCGTTGGTTTTGACCATATTCCGGCGGTTTTGTGATCGGTGAACAAGTTTTGAGTATAAGTTCTTCAGAATAATCTTGAACTTGTTTTTTCAAAAAGCACTTCGAAAAATGTATTCAAATGACATCAAAAACTCCATAATTCAATTTTTAAAACTGATCAATTTTTCGTAGTTACACTATTTATTCAATTTTAGACTGCGCCTTGTTAAAAAGGTGGTGTGAGATGACTTCAAAATTGAATTTTTGATTAAAATTATGAAATGGTCTCTATCGGTTAAAAATCCGAAAGTTTTTCGCTTGAAAATGCTCCAAACGTAGAATTCTAATTCGTGTAACACTTGTTCACCCAGGAGATCCGACAAGTATAATTTGAAATATGAACTTCTGTTCAATATTTCACTTAGTTTTCAGGGATTTAACCCCCAGACACTTAAAAATCCGTGTCGAACTAATTCCAAACAACTAAAAATGTTGTTGACTCAAATTTTAAACAGATTAGGATGCATTGGAGTTTTTTTTAACTATGATCTTATTAAATTTTTCTTTAAATGAATCGTTAAAAATGTTGTATGAGTGAAAATTTTCATATCTTACACTATATTGAAGATTTTAAATATTTTATTTCAAATTTGAAATGATGCATTTTTTGATTATTCACTTAAAAATCAAAAAATAGTATCCGTTTTCAAATATTCAATTCAAATTATGAATTTTGGCACATTTTAATTATACTAAACTTATTTTGATTCAAATTTTAAATGTTTGCTATTCACGTGATTTTTGTGATTTCAGACAAATGCTATCTAATTTGATTTTTTCAGAAAAATAATTGGTAGTTTTGATTTGATTATAATGTGATTAATCATATATTTATTATTGATATTTTTTTCGAATTCACGTCCAAATGATTCAAATTTTAATTATATTTTGTACATACTAAACTGTATTAATTTTCTTGATTTTTTAATTTTTGAATAAGAATTCTCGACCAATGAGTGCATACGGTGCAATTCTTATGAATTTTACATTCCTGTTTTTATAAGGACCGTTTTGCTTTATTCCACGTATCAATTGTTAATCATTACTTTTTGGATTTTTGAATGAACCCTCAGTAAAGTGGGCGACGTTAATTGCCTCATAAGGACGCAAATAATTTCTGAAGGGCCAAAATAATGCATCACTTGGAAAAATGATTCATCATTTCTAGACTTTTGGCAAGTATTTTGCATCATAAAATTGATACAGGATTAAATTTGAGTCATCATTCAAGGAGCAAGCCCTCAAAGGACCTCTTTTCTGAGATATTTTCCAAAATATTTTTGAAATTATTAATTTGGCTCTTTTTGACGACGCCAGGTTCCGATCTTGAGATTTTAAGGTGCTGCTTTTTCTGCGGTGAAAAATTTGAATAATAATTGTAATATCTGAACAATGTCTGAAATGGTCGCACAATTTACTGTTCATGACATACCAGTCACACTCTTACCCATCAAACTAATTTTCAAAAGAAGTTCAGAAAACCACTTTGAACTGGAAAAGTATGAAATTTTACAGGAATATATGACTCATGTTTTGTCTTTAGACAAGTTCATTTAGGGTCAATTCAAATTTGATGACAATTATATGGAAATTATATAATGTTCCCCAAAATTAAAAATATCAAAAGATATTTTAAGTTCTTGAGAACGTTTTATGACTATATTTTTGATTATCAAACATTATATTTTCAAATTAGTTCAATTTAAGCTAATAATGTATACCTTTTAAAATTCATTGAAACACAAAGGCCAGTATGAAGCTTCGATAATTATTTTTTCAACTATGTCTAAAATGCATTTGTTTAATTTTTGAATAATTCTCCATTATTAATTCTAAATCCCCAAAAAAACTTGTTCTTGGTAAAAAATCATCTTTCACCTTATCGTGCACATTTGAGAAGTTTTAATAAAATACTTCGGCCATTTTTTTAAAATAATCAAAAGATAGAATCACCAGTTGAAACTTTCATTTAGGATTAGGCCCCAGCCGGAAAAATTTGGTTGACCGATACAAAACTTACCAGCTACGAAACTAAATATTGAAAAATTAAAAAAATAAACTTCAATTCCCAAAGGAACCTTGAAAAATGTACTCAGTTATTGTAAAGATTGTTTTTGTGCAGAAAACATTGGATTAATCAGGGCCAAAACTAAATTAATTCGCGGAAGGTAAATTAAATCTTCTCCAAGATTTTGATTCGATGTGCTATTTTATCAAAAACTTGTAAATCGTGCTGATACGACGAAAATACAACTCGTTTCAAAATTTCTCACTCTAAATCTCCTCAAAAACGCATAATAAGGTGCTGATTTCTATATAGGATTTTAGACTTCATTTTCGCTAAAAATTTACATTTTCCGGTATAAGGTTCTTGTAAAAAAAAGGGATAAGTGTCTAATTTTGGGTGCTAATTCTGCTCTGATATGCTCTTATCTTCAGCCATGTTCAACATTATCCAATAAACATAAGATTGCGAAAATGAGGGTTTTAGATGCTTTAAAATCAGTTTCAAAAAAGTTCCTGGGAAGTTAGGCCATGGTGTAGAAATTTGTCAATATTTCCAAAAGTCTTCTAAAAGTGTTGATTCATTTTTTTTGTCCTTTTATTGACAATTTTTAAATCATATTTAATAATGCCCAAGCAATTTAGTTAGAGAATTTCGTCACAAATTAAAATTATATATTTATATTGCGTTATAAATTTTGAAAACTTTCAATCATCACATTTATACGTTTATCGCAAATATTTTTAAATACTTCTCACTTGAAGGGCACCGCTAATAGCGTGAAAAAAATGGGGTCATCTGATCGGCTGCCACTTCAACATGACACGAAAAGATGACGAATCGGTTGCGTTAAACGTCGGTGCCCTCTGAGTGGGAAGTATAAAGTTTTTTTAATATCTGATAACCTCAAACTTTTGGGAATTCATTTTTAAATTATTTATTGAATAGAAAAAATTTCGAATTCTCAATAATTTGATTTTTATGTGTGATAAAATTTTTCTGTTATGATAACATTTTTGAGAAACAAATTTTTTTAAAATAATTAAGAATTAATTTTTGTGCTTTATTCTCAGTTTTTCGTCTGAATTCCAGTATACTGACTTTATTTGATAAAAAATAAACGTTGTTCGTTATAAACCTAAATTTTTGCGAAATAGGGTCTTTGCGATAATAACTAATATTTTTTCAAAACATGCGTCTGAAATTTTTTCGGTAGAAACAGTCATCGAATAAAATGCAACAGTTTCAAATATATTTTCTAGTACTTATTTATTATACAGTGCCCCTTATATTTTTAGTTACACAGCCAACGAATTTCAATTAATCACAGCGTTTTTATATTGATTGAATACGAGTGGGTTTTCATTTGAGAATCATTTGAAATTATAACCATTATTTCGGCATTTATTAACCTGTTGTCTACCCGTATTTTTTTGTATTTAAATTCATATTTTTGATTTTGCTTTAATTCACTTGAAGTCATGCCCATTAAAACACTGATAAGCTTTACCAGCTCCAAAATAAGTAGATTATTTTCAATTTCCAGTTTCTTCAATATTTTCAATTGAACAAAAATCATTCACAAAAAACATCCCTTCGCTATTAAAAATTTCCGCTTGTTATTATAAAAACACCCGTGCGTATTTAGAAGGGGACATAAATAGAGCTACTAATGAACTGAAATGGTAAATATCAAAATTAAGAAACATGGTTGCCTCCTTAACCGCGGTTAACCAGCTCACAACAAAATCTCATTTTTTTTTGAAATTTACTATGTGGCAAATTCAAAAAGTAAAAAAGAACTCTAAGAAATGGCATCAGTAATATGTAGTTAATCACCTTGCATAAATCTCTGGTAAAATGCAGCTTACATATTTTGCGAACAAAGTGAGCGTTTCTTACGATGTATTCTTTGTAATAACGTTGATGAAGAGGTTCGAATCTTTACGTCTGAAAATTTTATTTTTAATAAACGGAGATTATCGTTTGTAAACAAATAATTTAAATATTCAATTTACTTGAATAATCATTGAAACGGATTTCAAAATTGATAATTGATAGTCCAAATTATATATTCTCGAAATTTATGAATTGTTTTTTTTATATATTTTTTTAAATTGATTTTTTATGGCCTGAATTCATTATTTAGAATATAATTTCCTAAAATTGATTACTTGATAGTTTGTCATATCCATAATTTATTTTTTTCGATATGTGATAGGCTTAATTGTGTAGCAAAACATGTCGTAAATTTAACCGCAATGTTCAGTTTAAAAATATTCATAACTCGGACATATATTTCCAAAATTTCATACGAGTGCAAGATAAGTTTATCAGAAATTGTGATTCATTATGTATTTCTTGTTATAATTTTTCTTTGTTATGGGACTAGAGTATCGTGACTGAAATAAAATTATGTTATAATCCCCGGTTAAGTCTCCCTAATTTCACGGAGATTTGTTATATATTTCTGTAACTTTCCCAAATACTTTTAAAACCCAATATTACCAATTTCACAAAAAGGTTCATTTCAGTTTTTAGAACATCCTAAAAACCTGAAAATAACAGTAATTTAAATATTCAGAAAAATCTCATAAAATTGCAAAATTTGCTTTTTAACGTAAAAAACGTCTTTTTGTCTAAATTTGCTCAAACTTGATCTAAATCAGATGGCTCAAGAGGTTAATAACCGTGATATTGACGTATTATACAAACAAAACCCAACTTGGTTTTTCGTCGAAATCCGCAATTAATCTCGTAACAACTGTGAGGGCAACAAACAGTCAGTTTTCGCATTTAAACATTGTACAAGTGCGATAGGGTAAACAAGGAGGAGTTTTTACCAAAAATACCGTAGAAAGATCATCGGTTAATTGTCTCATTTGATTGGGAAACATGAATAATATTCGAGTTTTGGGTTTTGAAAAACAAAATCGATTATGGGTCATCTAATACTAAGTATATACGGAATTCACAAAGGATGACACCAACATTATTTTTCAATATTTTGTATCATTGTAATTTTGATGAAGCTGAATGATTTCTCCATGACCATTTTCAAAGATGACTTATCTAAGGAATTATTATTAATATTTTATATTATCAAAACAAATTATATGAACTATATATACGTCCGAAATTAATTATATAAATTATATCATTGATTTCGGTCGAAATAAAATAATTAATATACAGTTCCCGTGATTTGACTTGCACAAAATAGGTCGTTTTTTATTCAAAAACAAACTTTATGTATCTGATTTTGGTCATAAAATATTTTTTTAATTTCTTCTTAAATTTGGTCGAAAGTATTTCTTGAAGTAATGATTTTTTTTAACATTGATCGTTACTCAAATGACTTCCCGATTTAATTCCCGACTAATACAGACTGAATCAAATCATAGTTGAACAAAAAAATTTAAGTTAAGAAAAGAAATACAGTAAATTAATTATTGATATAAGATCAGAATCCAAATTTGGCTTTCCGGACCTCAAAACATTAAAAAAATTTTAAATTTCGATTTAGTGGTTTAGTTGGAAAACAATTATAATATGACTCTATTTTGAGAGACAAGGCTGCTTACGTGGATTCAAAACAGTAAATTAAACCGCAAAAGTATGCGAATATGCTTGTAAGGTCATTGATTTCAGATCTAACATTTTAATCCCATAGCAAAAATTTGAAACTCTTGTAAGAAACCCAATTTGAAAATTGCTGGGTCATGCTTGATGAATCATCAACTCTTCTTGAGTCAAAACGGTCTTTAACAGCTCAAACTTCTTGAGAAGCAATACAATTTACGAATCGATATTTCAAGGCACAAAACTCAAATTATTTTAATTATTTCAATTTGCTGATGCTCTTGTTTATCTTATTAATATTTTCAAAGATATGCGTCAAGTTTGAAATTCAGCAAATAACTATGTCAAATTCAAAAATTTTTTAGAATAAACCTCAAATTGATCATTTATTAACAATATACAATTAAAGCATTATAAAATGATTTTATTCCAAATTGAGATCCAATCTTTATTTGAAAAAATAAATTTTAATTTTCATAGCGCAAGCACTGTCATTTATTGCTATTTTGACACTAAGCATATATTTGCCAAATCTAGACTTCTTGAACTAATTAATCCTTAACGTTTCACATAAAATAAATAACTAGATCGTTTTCAACTCCATTTTAGAGTCAGTAATTTTTTAGCAATGAGAGTTCTAAACAGCTCAAGATGCGATTTAATTAATAATCAAAAAATGTAAATAAACTTTCTAAAACATCCAAATAAATCACTCGATGCGTGGCCCTTAGCAACTTAAATTCCATACATATATTTTGTTTCTCCTCGAACATGGCAAAAACTAGGTTTTGAGCTCTGACTCCACCCTTAAGACAAAATTCTTGGCATGTTATATTTGATAAAATCCCAAATTAGACATTCCATAGAGTATGGCCAGAAATCGTCATGTCTTATTGAAATTCAGCGAATGAATAAACATCAGTTTCATTAACAAACCGTGTTATTTTCTCTTTGAAAAAATTGAATACCGAATGAATAATCTAGGAATTTGGCTTGAAATTTCCGGATCAGAATATTTAATGTATCGACTTTATTTTGGAATGTCTGTAATTTTACTGACGTGATTCACACCGCGTGATTTATTAAAATATATCCAAATTGAACCTTTTCATAAAAATATTGTCTTTTCGCAAAAAAATTCTTACAAGCTTTTTGCTTTGAATGTGATCTTATTTCAAATATCTTTAGTTATACTGACTTTTTAGATATTTTATTTTTTTCAAACTGAAAAATAGTCATTATGAATTCAATAATCAATTTCATTCATCATTATTAAATTTGATATCATTTTTGTAAAAACAATTCGATAACTTTTTTTCTATATTCAAAATATCAAATTTCAAACTACAAATATACTTTTTTATGTTAAATTTAAAATTTGAAATATACGTTCATATTTTTAATTTTCAATCTCCAGATATCAGAAATCAAATCACACAATATAATTATATATACTTGAATATTAAAAACCGTACGTTTATTTACTATGCTGCGCAACGGTTCTAAAAACTAATTGCGTGACATATATTTATTAGTAAATTGATTCAAATTACACGAAAAACTCACATTATTTTATTTTGTTTAATTAAAATAATCTCTAGTTTGTTAATTATAATTCGCTTTAATTACCATAATAAACTATTTTAGAAATAATTTTGCGATTCTGGACAATAATAGTAAAAACATGCCTTTCAATGTCAAAAATAGTGCAAATTTGAGATTATTTTTTTGATGTTAATCAAAAATAAAATTAATATTTGTTTTTTCTTAGATCAGTCCAAAAGACATAGTTTCGGTAGAATTTGATTGTTGAAAAGAAATAATAGACTAAACAGTTTATTTTACACGGTGAGTTTTGAAAACCAGCTAAGGATTTGTAAGTATGACGTAAATTCTGATCAGCATGACAATATACATGATTTGATACTGTTTCTGCAGCTTATTATCATCTAGTCCAAATTTTTTTTCATGAGAACACCTGCAAAATGTAAGGTTTGAATTATCTATTTGATACAATCAGTTTTGGATCATTGTAAAACTTGATTATTTCGCCAAAATTATGTATACATATGAATATACGAAATAAATATATACAAGATTACCTTTTTCAAAATGGGTTATCTCATCAGAATAAACAACATAGATATCAAAATTTTGATAAAAATAAACCTCCATAAACCCCAAACTGCCACTTATACAAGTTTCCTGAGCCATTTTCATCACAGATAGCCCTAAAATTTGAGGCTGAGCCGATGAAAAGATAGGTTTTTTCAAGTACTTTTTGTTAACCCTCACGCTCCGATGACCTGTTTTATAACGTGTCGACCGTCTAAATGAACTTTGAAGAAGGAAACGGTTAAAAGATTATCCCGGGCTACTCGTAAAACAGTCTACCTGTGTTCAAACAATAGGGTTAGTTTTTCGACGTACAGTAGATTATGGGTAGCGTAGATCTTGATATTGACAATTGTCCTTAAAAATTTTACAAAGAAAATGTCACAGAAATGAACACTAAGAACTTAGAAACAAAAACACCTTTCAAGTCAAAGTTTTCACTTTATAATCAGAAAAAACTATTGTGAAATAATTCGATTTTTAGAACGCAAATTTATGTTCAAATTGACAAAAAAATTTGTAAAGATAATTTCAGACCAGAACATGGTATTAGAGCCATATAATAAGTTAAGAAAAAAATTTTATGTAACGACGGAAAACCGGAATTTTTTTATTCGAATCCTCAGACCGGATTAAAACAACCAAAATTTTTCCGGTAAATTTAAGCACTAAAATTTGTTTTCCGAAAAAATTTCTCTGAATATATTCAGATAATCAAATTTATTCACTTTTATCCCGGTAATAATAATTACCGAAAATTGAATATATAAAATAAAGCTGAAATTAATTATTTAACAAATTTCTCAAATTTATTATGTATGAATTAAAGTTTTAAAATAAATTATTTTAATAAAAAATTTCTCAAATTAAGTAAAAATTTGCAATTGAGTATTCAAATTATTAATCAGATTGATAAATAACATTGAATATTCAACACTCATATTTAGTTTGATAACGAAACGTTCCTGATCACAAGAATTTATACTCACCAATTTGTCACGTTGATTTTATCTAACTTTGAATTCTAAATTTTTTTGTCTGACAGATATTTGGAACATTTCTGTCGTTACATTTTAGAAAACTAGAGTTTTTGGCTACTTGAACCGTAGTGGGAATAGTTCCTTAGAGACAATTCCGAACATTTTTAACACCGGTCAGATAATTCGGCATGAACCAAATCTAATATTTTCAAAAAATCTCTCGACAACCACTCGTTGACACGTTCTGGTTAACCACCGTTTTGTCTGACACCATAACCGGTAATATATATATTAAAAGTGCCTTTGATCGCTAAGCGGAGAGTTAGAGTTTCGTTAATTAGAAATTATTCGTTATAATCCGTCACTTTGCCCAATAAAATTTCCAGGAATTATCAGTCACATGACTCACAATTGAACTAGAGCCTGAAAATATTCAATTCGGATTTTGGGTCGGATTTTGAAAATTGTACTTAATGTCATGTTGCTCGATAAACGTTACGTTTAAACTTTATGGAATTGTTTTATTTGATAAAGATCTCTTGCCGAGAACATGCAAAATTGTAGTTTGTGATAAGAAAGTTATGTTAATTGAACCGAACTATTCGGGTTTCATTGTTTTAACTCAAAATAACGTAAACGACGCCAAAATGTAAATTTGTGGTTCAATTCTGCTGTCTTCTCGGAAAAATTACTTAAAATAACAAATTATTGTGTTATAACATACGTGAATTATAACATATTCATATGGATACTAGTTCCCAGTTTCGAATCTTGAAAATAACGTCAGTTATAAATAACCATACCAATAAAGGGACCTCCTGGAGATTTTTTGCGATTCTGGTGTTATATAAAAACTAAAATGGAAAACAGTCTCCAGGAAACCCTGTAATTTATATCTTACATAGGTTATTTTATTATCAATTTCGATAAAATTTTGTGAATTAAAGTATTCCAATTCAATTATATTTAACATTTATATTAATATGATAAGATTTCGAAAAAAATATTAATGTTATAATTAAAGAATAAGAACAATTTATTAGTACAATTAATAAGTACAATATTTAATTTCAGAAACAGTACAACTTTAATTATGGCGTAGTATATCAAAAAATTATATCCAGTTTAAGTTATAAGTATTTTAAATACAAGTTTTATAAATAATCTCCAGTTTTATGAGTTTTTTTAAATAAACTGATATTGTACATACTTTTGACTTTAAAAAGGACCATTGAAATCCTAATATAGAAGTGTATATTAACTTTGCTCGCTTTTCGTGCAGACATTGCTACCAGAATATTTAATCAATATGATATATTTGTTTATCTTTTGATATAAAAATAAATAATATATGAATAAACTAGTATTATATTATGCATTATAATTCATATCTGATCTCTTGATGTCTATCTTACTTTCAAACATACCATTTTCCGCCAAAAAGTTGAGGAAAGAGTGAATTTAATGTAAAAAATTCAATTTTAATGTCAAAAATATTCGGCCCTCTGCGACATTAGAAATCTAGATAAAATCAGGGTTAGCCAAAAGTTTAAAATTCGACAACAATATGACCCATTTCGACCTTGAGGTGCTTTTCTATAGAGTCAAAATTTTGAATTAGACAGTCGCTACGTCATCCTTTCGAATTTTGAATACCAAATTTTCTGAAAATAATGTAATCAGGGGCCACCACTAAACTTGTCAAACCAATACTGCTCTAAAGTCAGGTGTATTTACATAAAAAGTGAACAAATAAAATTTGATTATGTAAAAATATTATCTACGATTTTTCTAATCTCAATAGTGTTGTCCATTTTAAAATGTTAAGTCGAATAGTTGTATTAAAATATATTAATTATCATAAATAACTACAACATTTTATTCAAAATCAATTATATGCTTTGAACAGATTATAATTTTTGCGAACATTCATTAGATTGCGTAAATTGCTGAATTGAATATAAATGTTAAATTTATAATTATTTTAAAGTTTTTTCATAGTTAACGAATTTTTAAATAAAAACTTAACTTACTTTAGATGACAAGATGTTTATTATGGAATAAGTGACGTTTTACCGAGTTATAATTATGCTCCTTTCAAGGTGAAAATTATTAACAACATTACGTGCTTTCATCAATTATACATACCAAACTATACTTCAGTGAAGTGTTTTTCAAAAGACGCGTCTTATCATGAAAAAAATTTCTCAGAAAACGTATTTCACTGTACTATAAAAAATGCGTATAAACCGAGGCATATTTCGAAAGTTATTTTACTACTTATCGTATACTAAGCGTGTTCACCATTAGATCTTGGGTAAAAATATACCACGAAGGTTGAACTTTTCAGATTAACTATTTTTCTTAAAAAAATGAGATTTTTGAGCCATAAAATACTCACTTTGAAATATTTTTAATTTTTCACAAGATTTATGTTAATTTCGTTAATAAATGGCGTTGGCTCGAAATGACTGATTCGGCTTTTGTTTCAACATAATTGAAAACTGAAATTTCCGATTACGTGCCGCACAAAAAATTGGAATCAAATTTTCCCTCAAGAAGTTTTTGAACAATCTACCCAGTCTTTCTGTTAGTCGGTTTTAATGGTTAACACACTATGTATACGGTTTCGAAAATATATTTTTTACAAAAAACGCATCGATCTAGAAAGTTTTGCCAAAAACGCTTTGAAATTAAAAGTTAGGGAAATTACCGTTTCCTTTTTTGAAAACAAATCACTGTAGCCAGATAAAGAAAATAAAAATTGACATTTTTGTTGACTTCAACTATTTTCATATCCCGTGGAATTGATTCTGCCTAGATGATTATAGCGTTCTGCCTCCGATTTTTAGACTCTAACTGTCAGGGCCACGATATCAATTTATGTCCATAATAATAGATAATTTCACATTGATCGACAATTCTAAGAAGTATTTACTATACATGTAGTTTATTAAGTCCAGTATAAATTATAAAATAAATAGAGTCGATTATTTTTTGGAAAATTTTGTCAGTTAACTTAGTACAAGATTATTTAATTATATTTAGAATTTGGCAAAAAGTTTAATACGTATTTTAAGATTTACAATATCAAAATATTAATTAACTTGAAAGATATAACTGTAAAAAACTGGGTAACGTTTTTTTTATTCGAAATCAATTAATTCGTTTTCAACCTTGTAAACATACCCGAAATAATGTTGATTAGAAAAAATTATTAATCCTCACTCAAGAATATCGAAAAAATGTTAATTTGAATAATTTCAGGTGTCGAATATAGGTCAGAGTGATATATTTTTAATTTGAAATTTGGAATTTTACAGTATCGCCCAGTTTTTTTAGTGAAACGTAGATCAGAAAAATTATACAGTGAAGTCGAAGTATTTCGTATGTTTGTATTGATGAGTGAGCAATTTGACTCAGCGTGGGCGACGCTCATGATTGGTCATTTATTTATAACTTAGCGGTCATGGATAATTAAAATAAGGTAGAAAATATTTTTCACACCACGTCCTGATTCTTTAACATACGACAGAGATCAATTTTACTGTAATTCAAATTTTTCAATATAAACATAGGCTAAGGTAGGTCCAAAAAAATTTGACAAATTTAGATTGAGGTGATTTCGCAGCATTTTCAAGTTTCAAGGCAAATATAATTGTTAAAAATTCCTTGTCGAAAATTATGAACAATTCGACTTTTTAAATTTTTGGTCGAAAATAAGGTACCATACGGCCAAAATTTCAATTTTGGTGTTATTAACCATAGCCTGGTATCATAAACGCCTACGAGTTAAATAAAATGTGATATTTCTGAAAATTATATTCAGTTTCTATTTAAAAAAAATAACAAATTTCGCCAGGAAAGTTGTTTAAAATAATTATGATTTGTGATTTTTTAGATGCTATTGAAATCATCTACTGTAGGCAGAAAAAAGGTTTGTTAAAGCCACTTGAACATAGGCCACCCAAGAAGAAAATCAATTATTAAGAATTATCTTCCTAACATGGATTTTTATTTCGGTGATAATTGGCAGGCAGAATTTGAAAATACACACTATTGAAATTGGCCTAAATATAACGTTTTTGCTTTTTTCGATTGAATTTAGGCGTCTTATTTTGTTTTAGTATTAATGAATAATCATTTTTTGATAGTTGATTCGTTTGTCTGAGTACAAGATAAGATTAAATAAATAGGTGTGTGAAAGATACTGCGACTGATAGCGCGACTCATTGTTTAGATATCTCGCTTCTTTAACTTACCTGAGATTTGAACCGTTATCACAAAAAATCTACCCCTGACCATGTTTATTCTCATCAGAAAATTAGTCTCGTATAAGCCCAAAACGTGCTATTTATAGAATATAGTTTGAGATGATATTTCAATGAATAAAATAGTTTTGATTATAATAGAATTTGTTTCATAATTAAAAACGCTCTGAAAGTTCACCGAACGACGTCACAAAGTAATCAAAAATATTTCATTTCGAATTTTTCGCGTAGGTTCAACCTGATCATCAAGACGTTAAGTTGAGCCAGGAATCGGAATGAAACGTTTTAACTCATTAGATATGAACATTACAGGTCGGAGAGTGTTAACATCATGTAATTTAAAACAAGGGCCTGCGGATAAATTATATGGTCTAAAAATTTATATAAAACCGGTTTTGCATAATTTGAAGTTATTTGAGGTCGTTAAAGGGGTCGATTTTTATCTAAAAATAAATTGTAGGCATAAATTTAGAGCGATTTTGCATCTATAAATTAGTGGAACATTATGAGGTTATGAAGATATGATGCAAAAATTAGGGTTTGATTTTGAATAAACCCTCTATTTTGTTATTTTTGGCACTTGAGCATGTCGTTAGACAATTTCGACCATAATGCTAATTACTGGTTTCATTCGGGTTGTTTATTTGGCGAAGTGACATCAATAATTTTGGTGAAAAACTGTATATCTAACACTAGATCCTGTGGTTTATATTCGCTGATTTTTCTTCATAAGCTTCTATGTTGCTTGAATAAAGCTGCAAAAATGTAGAAAATAACGACCACAAGATCCCGTGATTTATCTTTGGGTGAGGAAGGAACAGCGAAATAAATTTTGCTTGGCAAAAATAATTCAATGAGGCCTTCCAGGAATTAAAATATAGGTTGAGCAATGATAGTTAGTGAATATCGAAAATATGAGTCAGCAAGTATGGGTGTGGTTAAAATGAAACGGGCCAATGAAACGTGGAGGTGTCCATGACTAAGCATTTTTCATGGAATAACTTCAATTGATGAATTCCGCGCGAATATAAGAAAATATACTTTAAATTACGGAATTTTGACAAATAAAAAAAAATCTACCTTCAATAATAAAATTGATACTACTTTTTATTAATTTATTTTCTTCTTTTTGAAAAGATACTGTAGAAAAGCTTTTTTAGATAATATATTGTAGAAAAGATTTTGTAGAAAAGATTTTTAGATGTTTATTGTAAAAAATTACAAATAAATGATTTTGGAGAGAAAAATCTTCTGAAAGATCAATTGTTACCCTGACAAAAATTAAAACTCGTTTCTAAAATTGCCCTTAATAAGCTTGAAATTTTGTTTTTTTTCAATGATTGGCAAGTTTTTTGAAAAATGCTGATTATTGGAAAACGTAACATACTTCTTTTCCATAATTTTTTCTTGGTCAATTTCAACACAGAAATTGAAAGTGCTCCGAAAATTAATAAAATTTGAGCTAATCAATTTTTGCCGTGCCTACCTCATCTAAGGGTGAAAATAAAATAAAATGGCCTGATTTTTCACTGACAAATTATAGACTTGATTTTATCATAACTCAAAGTTTCTTACCTCATTTTTAACTTTCCGGTTTTCGGAGCTTCTAAACCCACAAAATTACGAAAAAATTGTTTCAAAGAATAACCGCTGAAATTATATCTGACTAAAGGATCTCAAACTGTTAAAAAAATAATTTTAGACATCCGGATGCCACCTCAATTTCAGAATAATTGGACTATAATTTATCAAAGTTTGAAATTTTGGCGCTTTTGGCCGTTCGGCATCCGTTCAAGGCGCCATGAAAAACGTTCCGTCAAGCATATTACATTGTCGTATTTCAAAGTATTTGAAATTTTTTTTTTACAATTTTGAACATATTCAAAAAGTGAAATTATTTTGTCATAATTATTCGTAAAAATTTTAGAATTGCTCAATAAGGGTCACGCAATATGTTCAAAAACTTCATTTTTCAATATTTCAAATGCCGATATCTTCTCGAATAATTTCCCAAACAAATAAAACTTCCTACCATAAGAATAGCAAGTGTCGGAAAAAAAACGTTCATAGCAAGCATTTTAGATTTCAAACAAATCAATTTTTCCGACAAATAAGTCATCTTGCTTTTTTCGAAAATTTTCAAGATAAAAAAATTTTGGCATCTCAAAAATATTTCTGTTAAGTTTTTCATAAATTTTATATGAATCAAATGGCCAATTCGCTTTCACAACCTAAGCTCAATAAATTCATTTTAATTGGCGCATTCTGATCGCAATATATCGATATCAAATATTGATATCTCTAGCCGCTATCTTCGCGTTCGCGTTTGACCCTTGTGTGAACAATGAGACCACTGGATGTCACAAAGATAACAAATTAGAGCTTTGAAAATTAGTTCAAATACGAACGTGAAAGTAGAGGATAGGGATCCTCTCTTATGATATACTACTCTCTAGAAAATAAAACTCTTTTATTTAGGTAAGCAACGAAAAAATGATCTCAATCAGAAAAAAATCCTCCCGTTTCATCATAACCCACTTCGCAACATTTCATAAGCTTCTCACAAACGGTCGTGGAATTAAAAGAACCCAAACCACTTTCTCAACCGCGTTTTTACCGGTTTAAAAAATTTATTTATTTCAATTCAAATCAGAATAAAAATGAAAAACTAACGGAAGGATTTTGGGGTATTATGCAGTAAGGTTTGTCCTGACGTTTATAACTATTGATAAGAGCTGATAAGAGTGTCCTGATGATTGACAGTAATCGTTCCGGACTTAAGTTACCGGAATACGACGTGGTAACCTTATTGACAAAAATAGATTTTATATATAAATATCGATAAAGCCGATTGAAAGAGTAAGATATTTTCTGACGGGATAAACAGTCATTTCTAGGAACAATTCTGTAGCCCGTTTTCCGAAATGCTGCCTCAAAATAATTCTCAGAAAAAACCTTAATATTTAGCTTAAATGTAATAATGTTTAGCAGGTGCTTAAGGGGGAGGGGGTCGAGGCAATCTGGACCTTTTAAAACTTCGCTTCAAGAATAAACGGACAACAGTAGTAACTTCATTATACTTTGTATGCTAAAACAAGGTTTTGATGAATTTTTGAGTTTAAAAACAAAATTTCCATGTTTGTAATAGGCTGTCCAGCCTCTAGAAAAGTGTCAAAAATTAATCTTAAAATTTTTTCACAGCCTTCGTCCATGACCCAATTTTTACGATTTATCACAAATGACCATTTTATTCACGTTGGAATCCACGCTCGGGCCCGGAATTTTGAATTTTTTTCCTAGATGGCGCTAAATCGCAAAAATGATAATTTTTTTAAATTTTTTCACAGAATTATTGTTGGTCGCATTCGTTAACGGTCAAAACTTTCAGAAATTAAAGTTAAAATTTTTATTATCATTTTTAACAATTAAAAAAAATTTAACATTTTTTTCAGTTTTTCAAATTTTTTCTTGCAGTTATAATTTATTTCTTAGATACATCTTGAAGAGGTATTCGCAAATTAAGTGTCAAATGTTATCCAACTACTTCTGATATGAAAAATTTGAGCAGACATTTTAGGGTATTCATAAAATCGAGTTTTATCGGTCAAATAATTGGTTTTTGAAATTTATTTCACAGCATCTGAATTTTTTTGCAATTTGAGCTGAGGTGCCGAAAATCGTTTAACTGATACAGTTTCTTGATTTTGGGCTTGATTTTCACGGAATTGTTCTAAGTCATTTCTCGAAAATATATGCAATTTTTCTTAGACATGCAAAACGAGATCGCTTTTCGTAATGCTTCAAACTTGGGCCCAAATTTTATACACGATCATGCCTCTTTGAATACTCCGACAGATTCATTCTGCTCAATCAAGTCGATATTTTTTTCGAACTTTCGAATTTTATTTATTGGCTTATTTTGAGAACTTTATATCTATGTTTTTCTGCGCTGAAAATTTCTAATCCTCAATCAAAGAACATATTATTGGCACAATTTGGAATAGATCGGGCGCCTTGTACATGCGCGATTAACATAATGTAATATTTTTTGACGCAATTTAATTTACGCAATTCTGAATATTTCTTCAAATTTAATCAAAAAAAGCGCCAAAAGTTGAGTCAGTTGGCGCCAAAATTGACGAAAAATCTCCAACAATTGTGTGATTTCGTAAATCGTACAAAAAAAAGAAAAATTAATCAAAAATTTTGCAACAAAAAAATATTTCGTGATTTGCGCCAAATTGATGTTAATTCCGCAAAAAAGTTATCCATCCACATTTTTTAGATTTTCAAAAAAAATTAATGCCATTTTCGAAATTAACGGACTTATATCATTTTTTTAATAATAATGCGGGTTGCGCAAAAAAGTGAAATTGTTACCGCACTCTAAAAAAATACCTTTGCGAATGTTCGAGAGAAATAACTTTAAAAATATCTTTTTGGTGGTTAAGTTCACAATATTCAAATTTGAATCCGGTTCTCGAAAATCNAGGTCCAATCCGGAATATATCAAAGTTACACTTTCACTTTAGTAAAATTCGGCAACGTTCAAACTGCGGAATTTCGATTTGAGTGTTTTTGCCGAAAAGTTATTGAAATTTCGAAAACTTATTTCTGAATTATTTTCGATGAATTTTATTCCAACTTTCTTAATTGAGTGGTGATCAGGGGATATCATTTATATCGCTTACTTTTTTTATCAAATTTTGATCATTTGATCAAGTTTGGCATTTCATTTTGAATTATAAACTCATTATTAAAATATTTTAATTTTTATTAAATTTATAGGATATTTACAAATATGTCATTTTAATTTTCAAATTACCTAACTGCCTTTTTTTAGTATTAATTATTTTAGTTATATCATTGACATCATTGTTTTTTACATTATATAATAAATATTGTTGATATTTCAGTTTCTAATTATATAATTGATACTATTGATTTTTCGATTATATTATTGTAAAAAGTGATTTTTGATTATTCGTTATTTTATATTACTAATTAAAGTGAAATCATTAAAATCGACCTAGATAAATACTAAGTGGATTGTTCTGAAACTTCTTTATGGCTGATATCATACCAAAATGAAAAAAATCTATAAAAAATTGGTTGTCACGTAATTGAAATATAGCTATTCTTCGTACTCACAGTTGTTAATTAGTTTGGAGCAGATGCCGGATAGGTAATTTTTGTTCAATGCTGATTATTAGTGAAATTAAAATAATTTTGTAAAAAACGCCACTGATTATACGGATTAAGGGCCCTTAGTTGACAGATCGTGACTTTTTGAATGACAAAACAACGCGAGATACTAGCACCCAATCAAACCTCTGAATTGAAAGACAGGCCGATTCCATGGCAAGATTTGGGCAGATCGAACCAATTAATTGCTCAGATTCCGCATTTTTGAAATAGTCACAATCTGTCGGTTAAGGGTTCTCAATCCATATGTCAAAGGATCATGTCAGTCGGAAATAATGGTTTTGAATCGAAAGCTTATGAACATCAACTTATCGACAAAAATGAATTTAATTTTATTTAGTAAGTAAAAAAAACATATTAACATGAAAAATTTTACAACGTTTCACCTGCGTAATTTGTATGTGAGTGCTTTGGTGTAACTAACAAATTAAGAGCTAATGCAACGGGTAAGAGACACCTTTTGTCACCCGTAATAGGATTAGCTATAGTGAAAACCGCAAGCTTCTGAGAAACTTGCAATCTGGATCAACAATTTTGATCATTAACCGTTGTGTCCTGAGAACTTGCAGACTTTTGATGTTAAATTCCGTTGATTTAAGGATAAGTTAGAAAATGCGGTAAAAATTCTTTCAAAATCTAGTTTTATGGCTGATTTAGGCATATTTTGGTACATTCTCGTACAAATAAATAGGCTCAGACGGAATCTCATTTGAGACTCAAAACGTTGGTACGGAATTAAGAATTAAGTTAACTCAAATTTCGAGTTTACAAAATTCTATACGTTATTGCAACGTTTCGTTATTGCAACGTTTTGAGAATTCATTTTTCAGCTTAGAATAAATAATCTACTTTTTTATAGCAACGTTTTGAGTCTCCTATTTGATTCCGACTAAGCTTATTTTTCGGTACTAAAATATAACAAAAGATGTCCAAGTCAACCATGATTCAAAATTAATTATTTTTTTCAATTAAAAAGTTTTTGCGTAGGTTTTAACTATGCGAGGTCACGTATATGCGGAACGCCCCTTAAAATTGATGTTATTAGTACAGAATCTAGAGAATAAAATTTGTTTATATAAATATTGCATGTCACATTTTTTCTCCCGATCTTAGTTTTCGCTGAGACTTGACTGATACAAAACGGTTGAATTCGAAAAGACGTAGTTAATTATGTTTCAGCACAAATTTAGATCAGAAGCAAAAACGTGACAAACTGTGAATGTGGGTAGACTTAAGGTAAATATTTAATAACGTTGAATGCATAAGAATTTCAATAATTTTAATTTAATGATTCAAATTTTTCACTCGCTTCAAATTTTTAAACAACATGACTTATAGTTTGACTTTGTTTAAAATATTTCAAAACAACTTGGACGTCTTATTATTTCCAAATTGAATGCATATTATTTTTATCAACGTTTCGATTATAATTTCTTGATTCAGTTTGAAATATATAAGGTTTTCATCGAAATTGACCATAAAAACCAAATCAAAGTTTTAATAAAATTTTTCACATTTTATTTATCGAATTAGAACATGATTATTTTACTTTGTCATCCACAGATTATTGGCATCTTTCAAAATTCCCGGCGGTTACTTTTAAAATAAACAATATAGTTCGTATCGAAAACCAACTATATTTGGAAATATAGTTGATTTAGTGGTTTTTCTAGTTTCCAAATAAATTATGTTCTGAGAAAATTCAATTTTCTTAAAGAATTGGCTTAATATAACCAAAATTTCGTCATCATTGCATTTTTTTGCAACTAGGCGAATTGTCTTTGAAATCTCTGTCTTACCCCAAACGTGAAATTTTAAAATATAGTCACCTCTAAACATAAACAGTGTCCACAGTTGCTTAGTTTGCACTCTTCGAAGTAAATAATAGCATTCGGTTAAATGATTTGCATAAAATTCATTAACATAGATTATTCAAATTTTTGAAATATGGAAATTTTGTATTTTCCCGTTTTAACGGCACGTCAAAAAATTAGAAATGGAACCTCTTTAACTCGAAGACTCTCAAGTTTATTTATGTTTGTCAAGTTCAACCGATTTGTTGCCAAATTTGCTAATCTGAGTTTCAGCATGGTAATGTGTTTATGAGGCTTTTCATAAATTCAAAAAATTATGCATTCAATGGCTCAATTTGGAAAAAACAGCTCAAGCAATGTTCTGACCAATCAGTCGTGGTTTTTTAATAAGCTGAATCATCATTTTTATGAATCAATTTAAACCATCTTGAAAACAAATTATTTTTAATAAACTTTAAATATCGCTGATATAATTTAAATCAATTGATTTAAAAATTTGTATCTGTATTTATATACAAAATTTTCACTTTCAAATCCCAATAATAACTTTTGATGAGATCATTCAAATCTCAACTTTATGAAAGATATCAGTTTAAGGGACAGATAAGTCGTGATTTGAAATAAAGTCAATTTATTTGTGTATATACCGCGGGAGTTTCAATTGCGTCGAGACTTGAGGTGATGTTATCATCGAATAGACTCCGATCTGGTTTCTTATCATCTCAAGTATCGATTTATACACGTGATTATATGTTTCTGCAGTTTTTTTTACCTAAAAACGTGAGACAAAAGACGTTATGAAAATAATTTTGTTGCATATTTTCCAAAAACTAGTATTTTGTCTTTGAAAATATTGCGTCAAAGTAGTTCCTTGTGCACCAATTGTGTACTAACTGTGTGCTAATTACGTGATAATGGAAAGCTATAATTGCATAAAATAATATTTTTCAATAAACAGGCTTTATGTTTACTCAAAATATAATTTAACAGTGAATTGCACTTTTTTGACATGCACATTACCATTAATAAGCATGAATTTTTGTGTTACATTCGTAAAAAGATATCGTGTGAAGAATTTTAAGGAGAATTTGATGTTATCTTGTCGAAACGAATGTAATTTCAAATTTCTGAAAAATTAAATCTCTCAATCATGGCTAATTTGACGATAAACTAGAAATTTTCTCAGGAGATAACACGAAAAGTTTGTTTCAGTTCGTCATAAAAAAGTTATGGCACCGAAGTTGATAACCCACTTTCAATTTTTGATGCTGGGAAATATATCCTAAAAAAATAAAATCTGAAATTTTGAAAAATATAACTCAAAATTTGAATTATTTTAAACATTTGAAAATAGTGGTGAACTGAAATGTAGCACAATGAAGTTGAGGTGAACTGGCTTTAAAATGGAGGTCTTTATCACGTAGGTTATCTGACCAACCGATAACTGCGTCTGAATTTTTCTGGCCTTGTGATGAACTTTAAAAATCATTCGATTTTAACTTCATTAAGTTTTCGTCATTTTTTAAGATTTTTCGCAACTTAGTCGACCATAAAAGATTAATTATATTGGTTTTAGCACGTTTTACACTTATTCAATTGCATTTTTTAAAAAATGTCATTCTTGCTGCAGAAAGTTATTTATAAAATGCAATTGAACGCAAAAAAATAAAAAAATTGCTATTATGGGTTAATTTTTGCTCTCATTTTTGAACAAGATGAGTCATAATTTTTAAAATAATACCATATGAACCATTATATTTTAACTGCATTGTAGGTTTTATATTTAAAATTTAATATTTTGGACCAAATAATTGGTAATTTTTGAAATAAACGAATTCACAAAAAGAATTATGACGGAGTTTCATTTTGCAGGCACGTCCTAGTACCATCCGTCTTTGCCCTGGAAATGTTTCGAAACATGTTTGGAAGAAAATAATAGATAATCTATTTTATAATTATTTTGTTTCAAATATTTTTCAAAAAATCTATTATAGATTTATTAATTTCGAAAAAATTTACTTATTAATTTGACGAAAATATGAAACGTCTTAATACGCGTTCCTGATAACTCATAATTATTTTCGTTCTTGCAATTTGGTCTCAATTTTTTGCACTTTTTTTAATTTTTTTTATCTCAATCCACGGTGCCAAATTCTAGCTATACTAAAAAACTACATGTCGTGAAAAAGGTCAGATTACGAAAAAGCGTCTTCCGCAATTTTGGTCAATAAATTCGAGATAAGAACCAAGTTCGACCAAAATTTGTAAAAAACGGAGTTTCCGCCTGAAATTGGATGGGTTATCAAGATCACAGAAAAAAAATGACTTTTTTCGCAACCACCATATAAAGCGATAAAACTGTCCCCAAACTGGCAGTTTAGTGGCTTTGTGATAAAATAATGATTAAATTCTGGACCCAATTGCTAACTGAGAATTTGAGGTGGTTATTTGACATTTTTTGACCAGATTAAATATATAATTGATATAAAGTGCGTTAGCCCGAAGACAGTTTTATCGAGAGAAATTAAGCCTGCTTACGTTGAAAAATTGAGACGGTAAATCAATGTAAATTTCCTCGAATGTTCTACGTGAGTTTGAGGTAGTGTCGAGACAAAAATGATTTGTGGAGACTTGAGATGATTAAAGGCCAGCTGAAAAGACTTTTGTATGTAAGCATGGTTTTGAATCATTTCAAGTCTCGACGCCACTTGAAATTCATGCGGAATAATTTCTTTAATCGAGGAAGAACGAGCATTCTGCGTCAAAGGCAGCGAATTAATCCGGGTTTAAAAACCCACTCATCTGATTAAGTTTTTAGATAGCTCAAACTGAGCACAAATATTTAGAGAAAAATAAATTAAAAAAAAATGATCCGAATCAGACGGTCTGATTCAGACCATTGTTTCTAATTTTTGAACAAAACTGATAATTAAACAATTTCAGTAATTTCCGAAAAAAATCAAAAAGTATTTCGATTCGGACCACTTCTTTCTATTTTATTATGCACTATATATTTGTGCTCAGTTTTAGCAATCTAAAAACTTAATCAAATGAGTCGTTTTCAAAAGCCGAATTAATTCGCCGCCTTCGACTCAGAAGGCTCGTTCTTCCTCGATTTAAGATATACGCTGTATAAAATGAATTCATTTTTTCAGAAATTTTTTATAAAAATAGAGTGATTAAATTCAAAAATAAGATGTAAAAAAAATCTTTAATTTATTTTGTATAATTTTGACTTTTGGTTAAATGAATCTGACCAGGTTTAATTTTCCTGGATTTTCGTGATACGTTTGGTTCCGGGAACGCCTAAAAAAATCCCGAATAAACTAAATAAAAAATATCCCCCCTAATTAACACGGATCATCGACGCTAAACAATACGTTGTTTATACTCAATTATGTACCTTTATACTGGATTGTAAACATAACATGTAAAAACAAGCACTAATTCGTAAACATAACTCGTCATTCCAAACAAACCACAAAACATGAGGTACAAAATTGACGTTTTTTCTTCGCTTGAACACCGTGAATTAACCTGGTTATTGTTTTTCTGAGTCAACATGAAATAATATTTTTGGGACATATTTGTCCATTTTTCGTCGAAACAATTGTGTTGTTAATAAACCACGAGAATGTAGTCCATAGTCACGA
The DNA here is from genome assembly GCA_004367855.1 of Oikopleura vanhoeffeni. Lineage (NCBI taxonomy): Eukaryota > Metazoa > Chordata > Appendicularia > Copelata > Oikopleuridae > Oikopleura > Oikopleura vanhoeffeni. Next base: position 134,101 of record SCLH01000689.1, on the reverse strand, counting down.
AGAATTTCACAGTATAGTTTTTTGGACATTTGTTCATTTGGTTAAAATATACATTTTGCGGAGGTTAATTACGGTGTAAAATTTTATGACTAATTTCGTTGTTCAATTTTGTTACAAATTAAATTCTTAGAATAAATTCAAGCATTTTTACCAGCAAAATATCCTTCGATATGTAAAGTTTATCGAGTTTTATTTGCAAATGTCTCATGAGCCATGATTAATTTAAAAAGGGGGGCCTATATATCGCCGAAAGTTTTCTTCCAAAAAAATTATTTTTGCTCAGAAAATAATCAAAGCGTAAGCGTTTGAAATGACGTCATGTGTCGAACAATTTTCAATTATATAGGGTGTTTAACAATTGGTTCGGATGAAGTGAATCACCAAAATGCGTAGAATTAATAACTCTATTAAACGCAATCAAATAAAAGTTAAAAATAATAAGTTTGGGATATTCAATCTTGAAAATGACGTCATTCATGACGCACTCAGAGTAATTTGCGTCAAAAATTTCATGAAAATTTGACGATATTGGGCATTTTTGGCGATATTGGCACATTCGGCGATATTGGCACTGGAAGCATTTGAGCTGAAAACAGTGAAATTGCGTAAGTTTTGTCGGCGATTTTGGCAAATTCGACGATTTTTAATATCTCAGACAAATTTTCTGATTTATTTTCGAATATCTTATGAATTTTATGGTCAATATTTTATATTATAAATAAATATTTGTCTATTTTTTTCAAATATTTACTTTATTTTTTTTTATGTTCGAAATCTTATAAACTATATTTGATTTATTCTTCAAAAATTTCATGATTTACAAAAACATCAAACACATCAAAATTAAAGAGATTTATGTCAAAACATGGCATTTTCAAGTACTATTGTTTCAATTTTTTATGAGAAAATAACTAGAATATAAATGCTCAACGTTGTTTTATACCTTGTCGCTTATGAGATTGATCCCCTCTCCCACCTTTGTTTGTTCGTCGATTTCTAGAAATGAAATTTTGGAGTCTACAGCTTGGCACTTATCTGACAGCCCTTTGCAATTTATCAAATGATGCAAAGTACATGGATCAAGATATTTCTTGATAACAACATGAACATTTTTTTTTGTAAAACTCTTTGAAAATGTTTAGAAGAGACGTTGTCAGAATTTCTTAAATTTATTAAAGCGTTATATCAGAATTTTGATTTGCATAATTACAGTTTTAACTCACTTCCGGACTCATTTCCGGTTTGAGGATTAATCACGATTTCTTGTGGCCGGTTCAAGATAAGCGCAGGCTCAACGACTTAGAATTGTAATTAAAATGAAATTTAATAAAATAATTAACCTTGAATTACTTGGGATGGAATTATGAAATCTTACCAACCGGTTATGACTTTGAATATTCACCATATAGTTTTCAACTTGATTTTTGGAGAGCTTTTGGTATAACTAACTTTTTTAGAAACCTGCAAGCTTTCTAAAATACCCTCGGTTTTGGGATACGTGATGAACAAAGCTCTGCGGAATTTTAATAATTTTTTGCCAAAATTTTTCGGCCCAGATTCTTGGAATTTTCTCAATTAATTTTCCGAACGTTCTTCGGGTTATAACCGCGGTTACCTCACTTTCAAGTCTAATATATCGTTGTTCATTTTTATTTTTTTTTAATAATGAAAGTATTTTTGAATTTCAAATTCACAAAACAATATATTTATTTCGTGAATTGGTGAAAATTCATGTATCTGATATTTTAAAAATTTCCTAAAAATATTTCCTTTAAATATTGCCATTATATAATTAACATAAAATTTTAATTTTGAGTGTTTTTTAAAATGATGAATTAAACAAAAATCGACAATATATCATTTGATCTTCAATATAAATAATAAGTACAAAACTAATTATATTTTGCGAATGCTGGTACCCAAAATCGAACCTTCGAGAAGTTTGGTTGAAGGGAAAACTTTTAAAGTTAGCGTTCCGTCCAATCAGCGACACCTGTCTCCTTCTTTGAAATCCGCATCACCTAATTAGAGTTGTATAACAACTTTTTAAATTACTCTCAATCAAGAATATTGATTAATATACTCAAAAACGAATTTCCGTGAACTCAAGGAAAAATATCAAATATCATTTAATTTAATAACAAAATTTGAGATAAATTCGATAATCAAAATAAACGTAAGATATCGCGAACACGTTTTTGTCGAAGTTCATAAATATTAAAGGTATTTAGTCCTATTTGTTGAGTCTATTTGGTCGTTTGGCAAGTTCAAAACATATATTTATTTTAATTGATAAAAGGGAGCGAGATTGTTTATTTAGTCAGTGCAATTTTCATATCTGCCACGACGGTTATTTAACCTTTAGTTTATAATTCTAAATTATATGTTGACTTGGAGCTCAATTTTATCCCGTTTTCCGACTGCTTCCCGTTAAATAACTTCCGCAAAAATTATTATATTTAAAAGCTAAAATAATCCCGCAAACTGTTTTTTGGCCAAAAAATAATCAATCTATGTAATAGTTATTCCCGGAAGTATGTTCTAAAAATGACGAAACCTATCATTTTTTAGAACCCTACTAATCAAATTATTTCCAAAAAATCTGATAGCAATATAGAATAAACGTGAGGTCATGTGTTCAATTCCTATATGAAGCAATTATTTTCGTAACATTTAAATTCGAGATAACATGATGATATTAATAAAAATCGAGAAATTATTTAATAAAAAATATTTTATGACTGGTAATTGATTTTTGTATTCGTGAAAATTGCGCTTGAAAAGTTTCACTTTTCCAGTGGATTTTTGGTCATGGGAAAATTTAAGACTATATCAAACTAATAAAATATATTGTTAGTTTTTTATTATTTCTTAAATTACGGAAAAAATCTATATCAAACTATATAAAATATTTTGTTATTTTTTCACAATTTTTAAATTAACCAAAAATTGCTTTGAACATATAAATAATATTTTTCTTATTGGAGACTATATGAAATTGTTTTTATCAATTCTATAAAATATAATGTGATCTTTTTCAATAATTTGAGAATATATTCGAATTTTGCAGCCGTATTTTATTTAATTTTTGCTCAATGGTTTTTCATGGTTTTGAGCGGATATAAAACAGATGACTCTAACAATGAAATTTTTAAATATAATGTAACAACTTTTTGTATATACAAAATATTGCACCTTATATGATGCCTACAATACGTGTTTGTGAAAAAACAAAAACTTTGGCCTTAGGTTCATTTCCCAAATACCGCAATCGTTTGAGTGGCATCAAATCGTTTCGTAATAAAATTAGTGTGCATTTCGACACTATAAATATCATTTGAATGTTTTTAGATACGATTGCATTAATTTTCATGTAAATACGGTTTCTATGGTTTAAATCCATTTGACCAAAACTAGGGTCTTTGCGGCTTTTATCGACCCTTGCATCATCATAAAAATGGATGTTATTCCGCTTGGATTGAACTCCCAAGCCAATCCACGATAACATCTTGAAGCTTAGACTGGATTCCTCGGCAGTTTCAATACTTTCAAAGATCAATTTTTTCTTATTTTTTTGTTCTCAGGCTTATTTCTGAGCCCTAGTTCTTAAAGCTTTCGTTCGAGAGTGCGTAAATTAAATTTATTTCGTCAGGGGGGATATTGTTCTAAAGAGAGAGGCAGTATGGCATCATACATAATCTAATTATGTCATTTAAACGCATTTTCAGACGTATGGATCCCATGTGGAATATTTTCGAACCAAGACACGATCATTATAGCTTTTTTTGCCTTATAAAGTGATTCAAACTCTTATTTGAATAAGAAAAAAATAACTAAATGATGAGGAATCGAACTTCCGACTATTCAAATACAATATTCGACTGTAATTTCTAGGGTTTAAATTTCAACTTTTCTTGTTTGAATTATAGCTCATTTTATATAATCTCATATTACACGATATGTAATTTATAATGAATATTGTGCTATATACTAAATTTTTCGCTAAAATTATTTCGGGAATCTTACGTTTTGAATTAATCTATCATTTAGTTATAAGATGATGGTAGATTATATTAATTTGCATTGTGTTTAACCTTAATAAATCAGATAATTCATTTTAGATGCCATTTAACATCAACTGCACGTTATGATATTAAAAGTTTGGGTTTTTCGAGAATAAATTATTTTTAATTTTCATCGTTTTTATGTGGACCCAAATCCTTTGGAATAATTCGCGACAAATTGGAAAATGGATGCAAATTCAGTTTATTTGATATCAACAGTAGAAACTCTTATAAAAATGATTCATAACGCTGAAGATAATTCTCACGAGAAAAAAAAGGATTATCAGGAATCGAACTTCCGACAGTTTTATTTCAGTAATTTGATATTAATTAATGATCAACTCATATATGTTCCCGATTGGACATGCCTTTTTTTTGATAAATTAGATGCAGGACGCGAAAAATTAAATCTTATCACTTTTTTCGGTAAAATCTTGAAATTCACGTTCTCGTGGCTCTAATATATTGATTAGACGAAGTGTTAAATGTCTTTATGCCAGTAACGTCCTTATAACGAGCCATCACTAACTACATTTCCTGTTGAAATTTGCCAAAAATTTCATTATTAATAAGTTAATTTCGACCTCATAAGTGAAATCAAATTATCTTCATAGGTAAAAACCGCTCAAACTATCACAAGATATGTATGGAGCTATTTCGACATTCTGGCGGAAAGACATTCAAATTCTTGCCAAGGATCTTTTATTTTAGGACAAAAACCGGGAACAACCCTGTGGTATGTTTCACAATTAAGCATAAAATTAATTGAAATTAAAAAAATCTGTCTCGACAGGATACCCAATAATTCGATATCTCTAAATGCACCATTTGCCAAAACTATTCGTCGGACGGGAATTTTATTTATAAAATAAACGATTGAAAAACATTGAATTTTATATCCCTATTTGTCAACTTTGTGTCTTTTTATAAATTTTTCTTGTTTATTCGACAAATAACAAGATATCTTTCAAAATTTTAATTTTAAAATATTTTTAGAACAGTTGAAATCTTTGAAGTTTACGGTTAGATGCACATTTGAACGGTGAATCAAATTATTTATTTGCTATTTTTAATTTTTTTTTCAATCCATGCAATGAAATTTCTAGATTCTGAAAATTTTAAATTCTTTTATTATAAAATCAGTGATATCGAAAATCCTGTCGTATGAAACTATCACTACGTCACAAGAAAATAAATTGACCAATGAATTCACTGGATGCTCGAGAAGTGACCAATGAAATGACTGGATTTCTCTATTTGTGACGTAGTGATAAATTTATCCGACTAGGCAGGATTTTCGATATATTTGATATAATAAAAAATACTGATTCTTTGTGAAAGGAATAAAAATTAAACTTTTATAAAAAAAATACAATTCCGGAAATAAATTTTATCTTAGTTTTTTGCATTACGCGCAACTTAATTCTTAATTTATATTTGTTCTTATGAATTCATAATCAGCGATTTTTTGAAAAGCTAATAGATTACTACTAAGATTATATTGAAGATATTATTTGTTCGAAAACTTTTTTTAAAATTCGAAGAAAACAGTTTTTAATATTTATTTTTTTGTAAAAAATTCTAAATTTTAAATAAATTTCTGAAATTAATTTAATAGAGAAAATCGGGTTGCAATGGCTATTTTCGATTCTGGATCACAAGACAAAAATATTTTTAATATTCGAAAGAAACTCACCTTATTAAAACTCATTATCCAAAGTCAGATAATAAAAAAATTAACGTTTGAAAATGGATGAGTTCGGTGAAATAAAGCCATTTTTGGATTTGAAAAGTGCATACGCGATAAAATATCTTGATTAAATAAAAATTTTCGAGTTGTTTTTTCGTCCGAATTTAGACGAGAACGTGTCGTCGGCTTTTGGGCCCGTGTGCGTTAATTAGGATGAGCTTAGTTCCAAAAAGATTAATACGATCGGCTAACGGCTCATGTGAAAAAGATGGTTTAGGATTTTTGTGCATTATTGATGCAACCCAAGACACCTAATTATATGATTACACCAATTAACTGATTACCAGCTCATTATTCGATCGGATAAGCAATGATAAGAACCTAATTAAGTAAGCCGTTTTTTCTGTTTTCTTATTAGAGGCTTTTTTGCAAGATTTTGCGAGGTAATCCGGAAAATTTTTTATTGATATGAACTTGAGCTTATTTTAGTACGGTAATTTGACGAAAGAACGTCGGTGACGCAGATTTCTAATCTAACGCCTGATTTCTTTAGAATTACACTGAAAAATATGTTTATCAAAATCCAATAAACTCATAATTTGGTTATTGAGACACTTTTTTTTAAATAGATAGCACTTTAGAAATTCTAAATTTCATCAGAAAAATTATTGTTCAAATAATTGATGCTTGAGCTCGGAACTCGGAATTTTTTATAAAATTTTCATTTTGTATCCAATTTGACTGAGTTTTGAAATAATTATCAAATTTGTTCATTATTATCAAAGTCCTACAGTACTGAAATTTTGGCAAACAAGTAGGTGTCTGGGAAATTCAAACTTTTGATTGGCGGAAAGTGGCTTCTGCAAAAGCTGAGAATGGGAGCAAAAATGTGACACCCTGTATTTGTAACCCTTCCGCCAAACAATCCTGTTTGCGGCGTTTTTTGAGTATGATTCGTTTTTTAATCATTGAAGTTAATTAAAAAAGAAGTAGTGTTTGAAATTCGAACTCGCAATGATTTTGTCGCAACTTTTTTCGATTATTTTAAAACTTTATTAAAAAAAAATTCATAGATATTTTATTTTAGCTAAAACATGAATTTTTCAATACAGAAATTTCATATTTATGTTTTTAAACAGAATATTTATCATCATTTTAAAAATATCCTGATTGTTATATGAACTTTTATACAAACTTAAATTCGAACTTTTTGCATATTTAGTCAAAATTTCGAGACTCAATTTTGAAGTTTATTTTCGATCAGTTCATAATTAAAGGCCTGTTTTTCGTTTATAAAAGTCCGAATTAGAACCTATTTATCACTCTTCAGCCTCTCAAAAGCTACCTTTTTCGTGTATCCAGCAACGACAACTTTTGGGCTAATATAAGTTTCGGTCAATTTTGACGTTCTTTTCATCAACTGATTAGAAAGCCTGTTTGTAATAAAATTAGAATTTAACTTTGTTATGACTCAATCCAAATTTACTCAAAACAGAGTTGAAAATTAATCCGTTGACGCATTTTAGGGGTAGATAAAAGTTCGCAGAAAATATAATTCGTCAAAAAATTGTAAAATTTCGATTTTTCAAATATAAAGACAATTTTAACTTAAAAACAGTCTTGGCCATTTTTTTGAGTGGTGAATTTAAACGTTAAACTCATTATTTCATGTTTTTTATGTCAAGGATTATTGAAGTTAAAGAGGTTAAAAAACTTACTTTTTTTATGAATAAAGTGCCTTTTTGGCAAAAATTACTAGAATAAACTATTTCTAAATTTTGTTTTGCATTTTACAGTATCAAAATTTGGCACTTAAACGATGAGCCGAAAAAATTTTTACAAAAAAGTTGTGTTTATATTTGAAAAGTTGAAATTTTCTATATTTCGACGAAGCACATTTTCTTCGAATTCCTATCTCTCTGCTTTTTTGTACAATTTTGTATAAAAAAATAATTTTTTTTTGTAAGACATTTTGTTCGTTTGAACGAAAAATCATCAATCAGTGTCGGTTATTTGGTAATTCGTGGATTAGAGATTTTAGAATCAGAAAAGTGGGTGACAGAAATACCAGTTGTATTGTGAGAAGTTTAAGCTAATAACTTCAAAATATCAATTAGAAACATCAAATTAGAGAATAAATTTCCCACTCAACATTTTAAAAAGAATACGTATCTTTTTCAACCGAAAATATCTTCAGATCTCTCAATTTCAATCTTTATTTCTCCGTGAAGAAAAATATTTTGCCGAAATTTTGAAAAGCACTCGGTAATTTCTCTAGAATGATTTATTTCAGGAATCAAACAGTTTTTAACCAGAATATAAATTTGAACGGGAAATATATAAAAAAGAATACTTTGACTACGGTTTAAAACGTGAAGTCATATTTTCAGTATCTTTGTCAGATTTTGGCTATCCAGATTGACATTTACAATGTCGTTAAAATTGACTAGCTGCTTTTCTTAGGATCCTCTAAGGATCTCCGATATTGACCGATTTTAAATTAATATCCTATTACGAGGAAGGTAGATCAAAATTGCCTAGGTAAAAATACAAACCAATTGTGTGTTCAATTCAGGGATTTGATTGGTTGGTTGGCCCGTCTCACTCTCGTTTGTATTTGGTTTGTATTTTTACCTTGTAATTTTTACCTTGTAATTGGTTTGTATTTTTACCTAGGCATTTTTGATCTACCTTCCTCGTAATAGGATATAGGAAAAGATCTAGAGACACGTTCAAAATCGTCATTTTTTTATTTTTTGAATTTTATTACGGGGCCTTTAATCGCGAGGAATTTTATCACAAATTCTATAACGGGGCACTCTGGTCGTTTTTGGCAACTTATTAGGTCAAATTTTTTTATAAACTTCGTATAATTCGGCTTTTGAAAACGACTCATCCGATTAAGTTCATTAATATCTCAAACTGAGCACAAATATCAAGTAAATAATAAAAGAAAAAATTAGTCCGAATTAAACTTTTATTTCTGAGATTACTGACATTTTTTAATTATCAGTTTTTGCAAAAATATTTGAAAACAATGGTCTGATTCGAAACATTTTTTCTGCAATTATTAGTCTCTATATATTTGTGCTCAGTTTAAGTTATCTTAAAACTCAATCGGATAAGTCGTTTTTGAAAGCCGAATAATATAAAAATTTCGACTGAAACATTGACAAAAACGACCAGAGGGTCCCGTAATTGATAAACAATGTGTATTACATTTATGTTTTCTAAATTTCGAATTTATTCTGTCAATTTCAATTTCCGTACAGTTGCGTTTGGGGAAGTCCTACACCATATTTTTAATAATAACCTGTTCCATATAAAGACAATGACGGAAGACAATTTCTCAACTGTAATTAACCGATTTCATATGGCACATTCTAAATTAACTTTATTGTAAACCTCAGATAGTTTTTGACTTATTGAGGCTAACAAGAAAATAAAACTTGTACAAATTTTAGCATAAAAATATCATGCTCGAATTAAAATACAAAAATCAGCCATTTGAAATATAATCGAGAAAAAAAAATTCCCAAATTGATTATTTATGAATAATACCAAGTTTTATTCCAAAATCTCTTATTTAACAAAAATATCAAGTTTTATTTCTAAATCAATTGATATGAAACCCGAACTACGTTTTCAGATATTCTTCGACTATAAAATCTGTACTTTTGGCAATGTATAAAGTTCTGTTCATATTAAATTGAACCTGAAATAGCGAAAACAAAACGTTGCCGTTTTTGAGAAATAAAATAATTTTAATTTTTTAATTTAATCTTGAAATTTCTGCTCTATGATGAATTAATATTATTTTTCCGAAAATTTCCGGAAATTCAATGTGAGAATTTAATGTTCGGCGTATTTAATTTCAATTTTATCTTTCTACATCATGAGTTAAGAATTTTAAATTATCCTCATTATATCAATGTTAAAATTTTGATTCATCATTTAAATTATTGATTTATAAATTGATACGATAAGACTTTAAAAAATTAAATTTTTGATATGAAATTCAATTATTTTTTTGATCTAGTTCTTTTAACTGTTTCTGTTATGTGCTTAATTTTCCCTGAATTAGGACTCGTCCTAAATCTTGCGTGGGCGACTTTTCAAGAAAAACCCATGGCGTCAATTTTTTGTAAAAGTTTGCTTTGTCAACAAAATAAAAGTGTGATTTTTTGGACTACCCCTTCAAAAAATAAAGGAGTGATTATTCAAACTGTGCCACTAATCGGCTTTATCAACATCAACATAAAATCGTGGCCAAATATCTATTCAAAATCTATTTTTGTATTTTTTCAGCATATAATATTCCATGTTAATTTTTTCGTCACATTTATTTCAATGTTAGTTTTGCCCAAAATTGTACTGAAAAAATTTCTGTGGCAAATTAGCTTGTTTTATGGTGGGAGGACGTAATTATGTAATTATTTTTCTGGATAATAAGAAAACTGTTAGAGATTAGCATGTTGGGACTGTACACTCATGGTTAAATGACTCATGTAGCAAAAAACCTTGTTGAAATTACCGCAGTAATGCGACTTATTTTATACGGCCTTCAAATTTGACCTCTCTAACGTTCTATCGATACAAAAACAGATAATAATTTATCCAAGATAGTCATCAATCAGTAAAAATTTTTTGAATTAGTTGAGATTTAAACCCATGACCTTCGAATTACAAAGTTGTGTATTTGGCCTAACAAATTATATTCATTTTAATCAGGACTGAAAAACAAAATTCAAATAAATACTGGTAGAGTCATCGGTTTTTAATGGTTTCGAGCGGACCAAAAAAAAATAAGGAAATTCTTCCTCCTTTCATCTTTGTGATTGGACCAGAGAGCTAGTCGGGCTAAATCCATACAAAACAGATGACTCAACCAGTATTTATTTGAATTTTGTTTTTCAGTCCTGATTAAAATGAATATAATTTGTTAGGCCAAATACACAATTTTGTAATTCGAAGGTCATGGGTTTAAATCTCAACTAATTCAAAATTTTTTCTGAATTTATTTCGAATTTTTTATCGTAAATTTCAAATAAATTATGGAATATAATGTCCTTTGAGGACAAACAAACTTTTATCATACAGTACGGAAAATACCGTATTTTTTTCGCGCAAATTTCATCAAAAATTCAAAGTCAAAACCTGTTGCTTACTTTTTTTAATGCTCATTTAAACAATATTAAAAACAGTAAAGAAAAGGGTGGTGTAGTATTTTTGGCGTCTGTGTCTCAAAACACAGAAGCGCCTTTAGGGGTGAATTATTCAAAACAGTCTATTTCTAAGTCACATTTGATTCAGATTTTATCGAATTTCAACACTTTTTAATTAAAATGGTCCAATTTGTAACCCCTTATTTCGAAACGTCAAAAATCTCAATTTCCCTTAAAATAAATGACTCCTTGATTTTCATTATCATTTCTTGGTCCCCAATCTTCCAAAAATATTATGCTTACAAAAATGGGCCTAAAAACTCCATTTCATCTTATCACGAAAAGCTTATCATTTTATTTTCAATTATTCTTTACAGGGTTGAGCACCCCTGATAATCCATAGATAACCTATCACGCAATGAACTCTGCCACACCGAGAAAGAGGCCTTTGTGCGGGTGAGGAAGATCGTAGCAAAAGATCGTCAGGGGTTAAATCGTACGTGAACGTTTAGCGATCCCTAATCCGATACTGAAGTAGCGATAAATAAATCCGATACCAAAGTACCGAGTTTCAACGGTATCGAGGGAGTTAGAACAAACTTTGATATTTTAGAAATGTTAACGGAAAAAATGTGTGTCAATTTTTTTAACACGTGCGTTTTGAATGGTGTCAACGCAAACAGTGCAACGACAAACTTTTATCTCAAAAACAATTCCTTTGTACATGGAATAGTCTTTTATTTTTTATCTGAATCATCATAGTTTTTTTTTGTTGCAACTTTTGCGTTGACGTTTAAATTTTTTTTGTATACCAGTAAGAGCAAACTTTGATATGTTTTTAATTTTTTCTTGTGTATAAATGCATTTATTAAATGATTTTTCTTGTTGCAGTGTGATAACAACCAAAAATTTGGTGTCAAATTTCTAAATTTCGAGTTACAAGGGGCGTCAGCGAAAATCGTGCAACAACAAAACTATTTTTGAACTCTAATTTATTTCGTCGCAACTTTTGTGTTGACGTTGCAGTTTTTATGTAGGTCATTTGACACTCACACGGTTAAGAATAATATTCAAACTCATTTATATCAGCTCACTAAAATAACCTTTTTGAATTGTAACATATCTGAGTGAGTTGTTTAAAAAATTGGTTGTCAACTCAAATAAGTAATTAATATTCAGCAACTCTTGGTTTTATTTTCGAAGGTAGATTTCAAATTTAGAACGTTTTTTATTATTCTCCGCTTATTAACGGTGGGAGACTAAAAGAGATGATAATGATGTTCACAAGGTCTTTATTAGCGCTTGGCAGGTCATTTTACCCCTCAAAAAGGGTAATAATTTCGTCAAAAAATAATAATTGACCCCGAAATCATTCAACCATTAGCATGTTTGCCTAACCTTTTTGCAACATGGCCAATTTTCCGGCCCGGAAAACAAGCGAGACGAAATCGGTTGAGGTATTAATTATAATAATTATTGCTGAACTTTGCCTTTGCAGATCCGTTCACAAGTAATTTTTGACAATTTTTATACAAATTTCCTCAATTTAAGCAAAATCAGGCCAAAAAATAAAAAAAGTAAATGTGTTCAAGAACATCGTCCTGGAGTTTTTTGCGATGCCTTGCCGTATTTTACAAGATTTAACGCAGTCGAAAAGCCATATCGATGACGATATCCGAACCAATTTATTATTGATATTATTATTTAAATTTCTAGGATAAATTTGAAAATTTCTGCATAGATCATTTTTATTTATAATTTTCTAAAACATATCACAAAATCAGCTACCGTACGCAAACATTTTTAATTGTAAGGCCTACCTCACTTAATGGTTATCACGTTTTTAAGAATACGGGTTTTTGAATAAAATGCCGAACTTTTCAAATCTGCGGTAAAAAGCTAAAACTGGTTTATTTATTGTAATTAGCCGAGATAACGATAAAACCGTCTGATTAAGTCCTGTTAAGTTGTTAAATTTTCATATCTGAACACGTTTTGAAGTACCAAAAGCGTTTGCTGTCCGAGAAATGAAAGTGCTGTCATTTTGCTTATTTACACAAAAATTATGTGTGAAAATTGAATTGTAGGTTTATAAACCGATAAAGTCAATTCATTCAAATAAATGCACTTTTTCAAGATTATAGATATGAGACTAAAGTTTAAATAGATTTTTTTTCAAAATAACCCGTCAAATTAAGGTCACGTGTCAAAGATTTCGAATCTTAAATAATATTTGTCCCGATAAAGATACGTTTTCTGAAATTTTTGCTGTAGGCGAAATTTAATTTAATTTTCTTTTTAAATTTGATGAATTGGTCAGAATAAATTACTATAATATGAAAACTTGTTTTCTTAACTAACTACTATTTCCAACCTAAGTCGATCTTGAAAATTAGGGTTATCTTGATAGCCCGTGATCGAATCCCACTGATGTTGTCTAAGTGATTGTGTTAGTGCTTGCCTTAGTGATTACGCACCAATCAACTTTGGCGCTTCCAATATCAAGCACCTTTGCAAGAGACTGATTCCAACACGCGTTTTAGAAATATCCATAATTTTCAAGATCAACTTAGGTTGGAAAAATGATATTTCGATACAGATTTATTTCATAACTTATTGAGAATTATAGATAAAACGTCATTTATATAAACAAAAAATAGACTCAGTCTTTCTTATCCGGAATTTAATGAAATCACCGATTTATGTTATACGTTGATATACATGTTGTCAAAACAAAAAAATAAGAAAAATTCACATTGTCTGGGCATGCTATCTTCAGTGTATCATTTTCCCAACCTAAGTCCATCTTCAAAAATGCCTACTATCTCTTTAGCGCGTGTTCGAATCCCACTAATGTTGTCTAAGTGATTTTCTTAGTTATTGCTTGAGTGATTAGACACCTATCTACTTTGGCGGTTCCAATATCAAGCACCCTTGTCTATAATTATACTCAAGACAAGCACTCAGACAACATCAACTGGATTCGAACAGGTGACATTAGGTTGGGAAAAGGATTTAAACTTATAAGCACGTTTTTCAATAACAAATTTCGAAAAATTAAACCCCCAGAAAAAATTTCACAGAAAATCGTGTGGAAGTTAAAAACAGCAAAATTAATTATATTTTTACGTTGAATCGAAGTCATATCATCCTTGAAAATATGTTCCTTATTAATTTAAGACACCTTTTTTGTGAATCGTGTCACACCCTCAAAACGAGGTACCGTGAAATCATCGAAATTTGTATATTTTGATGACCAGATTGACCCTCGAGACCGCTAACTTAAACATTTATTCGAAAAACCGACCAAACAACCCCCTTGACATATCCATCATGGTTCTTTAGTAAAGATCTTGTAATTTGTGGGCAGATTAGGACATTATAATACCGAAAAGCACACGCAAAGTTTTTTTTACATTACAAGTGTTTTTATATACCAGTTTTTCTAAAGAAATGGTAATTCATCAACGTTACGAAAATTTGATATTCACACGGTACTTTTACTGAACATTTTTCAAGGTTGAAATTGAATTC
>SCLH01000689.1:92903-105324 GCA_004367855.1 Oikopleura vanhoeffeni | reverse complement strand
CCTACGAAAGCCTCCGCAAAATACCACGCTTTTGAAAAATAAATTTAAAATTCGGTCATGGGCGTGCGGCGTAATGAGTTTATAGGAAAAAGAGTAGGGCTTTTTAAACGTTCTAGGCCAAAAGATAGTGAATCATAGCCTAAACAAATGCGTAGGCAACCAGCTTAATTCTAAACTTTTTCTATTTTCGCAGAATGAAAAACTTAGGATGTATTTAACTCAAAAACATTGGGTACAAATGACTATCTCCTTGGGCCCTCTCAGAAAAACTATGTTAACTTATCATGAATCATGAACCGATGACAGTATTAAGCCGCGTAAAGTGGTTTAGAAAGATTGTTCAAAAAAATTATTCTGAAAAAAGTAGCGATTTACCGGTATTAACTAGGCTAGTTTCCAAGGACGTTCTAATAGAAAATCTATTGAAATGACTGGATTTTTATCCCTAATCGCTATCTCAAACCCTTATTACGACGATTTAGATATTTAGTTAAAAACGTTGTCAGAAGTACCTTTTGGTAGATAAAAATTTTATCGATTTCTGCTAAATGGAGTTTTAATAAAGCGATAAAATGATGATAAACGACGTATGAGTAGCGAACGAACCGTGAATAACTAGTTTTGCTCATCCTTTGTTTTTAAACTGAGATCAAGTTAAGACTTGAATTTTGTTAAATGCTCATACTCTATTATTTTCTTGATGTCTCAAAAATTTTGTACAAAATATGCGCTTGGTTTTTCAATAGCTATAACGTTGTCTACATGGCTATGGCTTAGAACCACTTTTTTTAAAACCCTCGCAAGTCAACCCTCATCCGCCTACGCTTTAATGATACCCTTTTTGAGCGAACAACAATTAAGGAACGTCAGATGATTTTTAGTGCTAAAAAATTTCCAAGATTTGGCAAAAAAATTGAAACCCATTCATGTAGTCAATGTAGTTGTTCATGTAGTCAAACATCGAAAATGAATTTTGTCAAGACAAAGTAATTTTTTTTATTTCAAAAATTCGTACCAAAACAAGAAATGCATCATGATAACCTCTTCTGAAAAATGTAAATTAAAACCGACAAATTACTCATGTGTGACTTCAAGCTGTTTAAGGGTATGGTGGTTCCTACATTTTCTGCAGTTGTTTCATCATAAAAATGCACAAAATCAATTGTTTATGTTTTGCACGCATAAAACAACCCAAATGACAACAAAAAAAATGCGTTTTTTGGATTTTTCTCAAAATTATGTTCAAAAATAACGTTTGTGACAATTTGACCACTAAAACTTAGAAATATCGGGTTGACGTAAGCCAACTTTCTCTTCAGTGTTTTCCCAGCTTTCTTTTGAGCCTACTTTCGAAAAAATCGAAGCACATTTTTTTGGTTAACTTTTTCACGTGACCTTGAAAAATTCATATTTTGAGTTTGGGGTTGAAATTGCAAAAAAACGCCGCTGTAAAGTTTATATTTGTTTTGAATTAGGTTTTGCAAAATTTTGAGCTAATTTGCTAATTTAACCTGGGAGGAGATAGATTTTCGAGGCGTAATGTCCAAAAAACGGTGGTTTTTTGCATGTTCTAAAAAAAATATAGCACTTATCAACAAAAACGCCACTGTTAAGTTTTGAGTAATAATTNTTAGTGATTACGCACCAATCAACTTTGGCGCTTCCAATATCAAGCACCTTTGCAAGAGACTGATTCCAACACGCGTTTTAGAAATATCCATAATTTTCAAGATCAACTTAGGTTGGAAAAATGATATTTCGATACAGATTTATTTCATAACTTATTGAGAATTATAGATAAAACGTCATTTATATAAACAAAAAATAGACTCAGTCTTTCTTATCCGGAATTTAATGAAATCACCGATTTATGTTATACGTTGATATACATGTTGTCAAAACAAAAAAATAAGAAAAATTCACATTGTCTGGGCATGCTATCTTCAGTGTATCATTTTCCCAACCTAAGTCCATCTTAAAAATTGCTTACTATTCTTTATAGCGCGTGTTCAAATCCCACTAATGTTGTCTAAGTGATTGCTTGAGTGATTAGACACCTATTAACTTTGGTAGTTCCAATATCAAGCACCCTTGCCTATAATTATACTCAAGACAATCACTTAGACAACATCAGCGGGATTCGAACAAGTTACATTAGGTTGGGAAAAGGATTTAAACTTATAAGCACGTTTTTCAATAACAAATTTCGAAAAATTAAACCCCCAGAAAAAATTTCACAGAAAATCGTGTGGAAGTTAAAAACAGCAAAATTAATTATATTTTTACGTTGAATCGAAGTCATATCATCCTTGAAAATATGTTCCTTATTAATTTAAGACACATTTTTTGTGAATCGTGTCACACCCTCAAAACGAGGTACCGTGAAATCATCGAAATTTGTATATTTTGATGACCAGATTGACCCTCGAGACCGCTAACTTAAACATTTATTCGAAAAACCGACCAAACAACCCCCTTGACATATCCATCATGGTTCTTTAGTAAAGATCTTGTAATTTGTGGGCAGATTAGGACATTATAATACCGAAAAGCACACGCAAAGTTTTTTTTACATTACAAGTGTTTTTATATACCAGTTTTTCTAAAGAAATGGTAATTCATCAACGTTACGAAAATTTGATATTCACACGGTACTTTTACTGAACATTTTTCAAGGTTGAAATTGAATTCAAAATAAAGTTTGTTCAGAAATGTTTGATTTTTAAAATTAAGAAATCGAAATTATTTTGCAGAATTGAAGGACCTACATAAATCGATTTTTTTCGAAAAAAGTGTTTGTGCAAAATTTAAACATCATCTATGAAAATTAAAATTGTCTGATTTGACACTCAATTTTATGGTGGCCAATTTTGGATTAACAAATTGATTTGAAATTTTGAATTTATGTGTAGAAAATACAGATATTGTCTTGAAATAAATGAAAATGGTCTGATTTGACACTCAATTCAATTCTGGCCAATTTTGGACTAATAAATCAATTTTCTTTTGAAAATTAGATTTTTGGATATACTTTTTCAAAAATGTCGATAAAACATATAAAAATGGTCTGATTTGACACCCAATTTTATTCCAAAAAAATTGTGATAATTCAGAAATATATTTCGTATCTTGCTCCTTATCCTGAATAAAGTAAGCATAGCAGAAAAATTCGTCTTCTAACCGGTATATTTTTCGGCCTCGAGGTTAATAATCCATAACTATGAAAAAAAAACAGAATTTAGCAATATTTGAACCTTATATCTTTAGATCACAAGCTAAGCCATTAGTGCTGAAATTGTTCATTTACCGTATAATAACAATCTTTTTTAATGTTCTAACAAATCTCAAACTATTCTTAACAACCGCCAAGAAATCTCGTCGATGGTATTCAAATAAATATTTTCTCAGAGTTCCAATTTTAGCTCTTTTTAGTATCTTATTGTTCCGAAAATATTTTGCCGCGATAGTGAATTACATTTTTGAGTAAAACAACCACGAAAAACGCTACGAACTCCTTAAAAAGTGATTTCTCGCGTTGAAAAACAAAAATACCACAACAATCATAGTTTGTGGTCCCATTCTTTCATATCTGGAAGGGTAAAAAAAAGGCTTGTATGATTTTTTTTCGTCAGAAAATCTGTCTTGACCCTCATAACACACATTTGAATTCTAAAATAATGTTGATACAGAACCCACGCTTTAACGGTGAAAGTTATTTCGACCAAAAACGTACAAAAAAAACTTTTGTTAGTCAAAAAAGATTTATTAAAGCAACGGCATAATTTCTAGATTTAATTTTTTTAATTTATTGTCGAAAAATTAAAATATTTTTGACTCGAATTTTTTTCAAAATAAAATTTTTCAGCGTTCATTTTAAAATCATTTATTTTTCGCTGCTTTTTCGCTGTTTTTAGCCCTGATATTTTCTGAACAAATTTTTCCATTCCTAAAGATGCTAAATAAATAGCGAAACGTTGAAAAACTTTCAGTTTAATTTATTTTTTAACCAAGGCGAACTTTGAAGCCCGGATAACGTATTTCATCTAAAATGAATCATTAAATTGATAAATTAACGGAAGTTGAAATTTGAAAATGACAATTTCTTGCATGTTTCAAATAAATTGATTCCTCGAATTATAATTCTGAGTAATCTTAGGGTTTTCAAAAGAATCTGTGAGAACAGAACTATCTAAAAAAAGTTCAAATAAAGTTTTTTTTGCATCACTGATATTTCGAACATTGTCTCAGCAATTTAGCAGAAAAATTAAGGTTATACCGTCATCTGCTTAATTAACATCATTTTAAAAATTTTGGACAAAAATGTCCAAAAGTGACTCGGCGGAATTTTTGTCTTTTCTATCAACAAGGGTTAATGACTTCAGAATAACTTCACTCTTCTTGTGTCAAAATTATAAGACATAAAAAATGTAATTACTCGCTGCTAAAACCACAAATATCCGGCTTCGAAGTCCTAAAAAGTTCGCGTTTGTGATAGTGAAAATCAACAAAAATACCACAAAAACACATAGTTTGCGGTTTAAACTTTTCACTTTTTTATGGGTTTTTTAGACCATGTCGAAAAATTTTGGGGTTTTCTCTCCATAATAAAAGCTAATTTTGCTCTGTTAACGAGGAAATACCGAATTTCTGTTGCGGAGAGGTTTGAGGCTTGTTTTGTGGACTGAACAATAGGTCAACCTTTAACGTTTCACAAATAAACACTCAAAATCTCGATCGTAATTTTCTAAAAAAACGCAGTTTTCAAAAATTGCAGTTTTTCGTGAAACCACTTTTGCTGGTACGAAAAATTAATATTTTTATACAAACTTTATTCAAAATTTATTTTAATATTTTTATTTTAGATGATATTTGACTTGGATCGGAACAGATCTGGATATGAATCGAAGAAAAAGAAAATTCTAGTCACTCCCATTCGAATGGTTATGTTAATGGGCAGTTTGGTCTTGATGACCTCATCTTATGTGTAAGTATTCCTGAAATTCTGGGAAGTCTGATAGACAACCAGTTGTAGTATTCTCCCAAAGTTTATTTCGGACAAACTTATTTCGGAGTCTGATTTGATACTAAAAATATGAGGGCTCAAAAAAATTTTAAAATAAGTTTTATTTGTCTCACAAAAGTTGAACCACTATTTTTGAAAAAAACGTCTGATTTGACACTAAAAATATGACCCCTCAAAATTTTTTCAGAATAAGTTTAATTTGTCTCACATAATATTAACCACCACTTTCTGAAAAAAGTCTGATTTGACACTCAAAATATGACGCCTCCGAAAATTTGTTAGAATAAGTTTTATTTTTGTTTAACAATATGACCCTTTTTTTTGAAAAATGAAATTTCGTATATAATAAACAAAGTCTAACAATTAATAAATATTTGCTATTTTGAACATTCTACATAAGACGCTTTTTCGTTATTTTTTTCATCAGAAAAGTTTTTTCATTAATAATTTTAGAAAGGTTTTCCTAATCAAAGCTGCCCAATTTACTTGCTGTTAATTCGAATCCCCTAGCTTAAAAAGGCGTCATCACATTTTAGAAGTATAAAAAGTTCAATTCGTTGAGCATGGATACAGTATTTTAAAACGATTAACCCGTATGTTCTACATCGTGTTGAACAACCTTTTTTAATTTCATGAGTTCATTTCATGAGTTAAAAGGGGTCATTTTTTCGTTTCAGAAAAATAAGCTCCAATTATTTTTGAAAGCTTTTGTTAAGAAAATTCGTTGAGTAAATAAATTTTGTTTACATTTGTATATTTCTCATAATTTTCTTGAGTAATATTCGTAACTTGACCTTCAAAATTTCATTTGAAGTTCAGGACCAGACCAATGATTTCTCCAGATAATTTTTTTTTCAACAGATGTTAAGAAAAATATTCAGAAAATCTTTAACAAAAATAAAAGACAGTATGTGCCGTTTTTCTAAGACTGTCAAAGATTCATGCCAACAAAAAACCGACCAATAAGAAGTGAGATAGAATAAATAATAACAGGATAATTAAACGCGAGCCAATGCTCACGCGTATCATCAAGTGCTAGCTGAAATCAGACATCTTAGCAACCACGTGACTGTATTTAACATGATATTTTCGATTGGCCCATTTCGAAATATGACACCGAAAACTTGAGAAAATAAAATTTGTTTGGTTCAATGAAAATTTTTAGCATTTGATAAATTTCTCTTAAAATTTAAATGTGTTTGTTGTCTTCAAATTTTTGGCGTTTTCGAGCATAAATCATTATACAGAGGGAGGCAATATCGCCGAAAGTTTTTTGCCATAAAGTTCCGGCGATATGGGGCACCCCTTTGTACTGGGTGCCTATATTCCAGGAATTTTTTTTCCAAATTGCGTACGTTTTCGGCAAAAATTTTGGCAAATTCGGCGATATTGCCCTCCCCTCTAATTGAATTTGTTCTGTTTTCTGACAAAGACTTTCGAACATCAATTTGTAGCATAAAAAATTTGAATATAAAAATTTGGAAATTGATTTGTATTTTGTCTTCAGACAAAATTGGTTGGCATCATCATAATTTTTCTTGAAAATTTTTCCATGGAAATTTTCTTTGTTTTGTCATAAGATGAAAATTTTGGCATCCTTGTTCATAAAAGCTGACAATTTATTTACAATTGGCGCGGTGGGCTTTTCAGGGAATGGTCTAGATTGACGTCAAGAAACGTGTGTTCCATTGCTTGTTCAATCTATTACGTTTATCAATAAATAATTATCAACTTAACCAATTGCATCACGATTCGGACAAATGTTTCGTTTAAATGCTGATTATCTGTACTCAAAAACATAGTGGCACTTATCAACTACTAAGGATAGAATCAGCTAGATTTGACGAATAATTAACTCGCAGACAAAAAATATCAATATTTGTTCAACTCAAAAAATTGTGCGTCATTTGGGTCATATTACAAATTTATCAGAGCATAAAGTCAAATAAAATAATTTTTCAAAATATTATTTAAAATTCGCAGATCGTATTATTTTAGAACTTATGAACTACTGAANGCGCGCCTGTAATTGGTTGCTCCTATTCATCTCATTTTTTTTGCATAAATCGCACATTAATTATAATTTTTTTATTTAAAACTTTACACAAATTAGTTTCCATGAGAAATTAAAATAATTACTTAAACTTATTATTATTAATAGAAAAAAATTAAGTTTCACCGCCAGCGTCTTATTAAAAACGGGTTTGAAGGTCATTTGGCTGTGCGCAGCCATTTTCGCGTCTTAAAGTACAAATGCTGAACTGAAGTATCAGATAAAGTTTATATCGATTTTATTCTGTTTCTTCTCCCACACTTTCTTTCCCACCCTCGAGTCTTATCTCAAACTCTGCAAAAATGAATTTTAATTGTCTATTAATAATTGTCTCAATACACCTTAAGGGGGTAGCAGCGATGTGTCAGATTGGTACATTTTTTCAGAGTGGTTTATGAAAGAAAAAAGTGTGAAAATTTTTTTATTTTATTTTTCATCTTTAATAAAAGTGTTCATTCTTGTAAAAGTTTATATTTTCAATTTCTCAACAATCTTAAGTATCTGTAAAAATATCAAAAACCAATTTTCATTACAACTCTATTTCCAACTTGACCCGATGTGGGATTTTTTTAGGCGATATTTATAAACTTCAGCCATTTTCGTGTGTAGTGCTCTGATTAGTGGGAGAATCATTATCCACATGAAAATTTTTTTAATATGAACGTTTTTTTTCTATGAAAAATAGAGAAAAACAGCTTTTAGGAAAAAAAATGTACCTTCAATTGACCTTCAATATAAAAAAATGTCCTGACTTTTAAAAGTAAAGTAGCCTATTACACCCGCAATTTTATATCAATTTTTAGAAAAAAATAATTTTTTTATAAATTGCGTGCCAAATGGCACAAACCGGTGTCACAAGCAAGTGTTCTTAATTTTATCAGTAGTTCAGAAACGATATTCGATTGACCCTTTCATCGGTTGAAATACGGAAATCAAATAGATACCAGACAATAACACAACGGATTNTATCCAAAGTGTTCAGAAAAAGAAAGGAAACAAGTTTTGTTGCAAAGTTAACGAAAGATAGTTCAAAATTTACGTTCAGGTTTTCCATGAAAAAAGAGAAAAACAGTTTTTTAGGAAAAAAATTGACCTTCAATTGCGTTTAATTATCAAAAAATCTCCTGACTTTGAAAAGAAAAGTAGCCTTAAACACCCGAAATTTAATTGAGATTTTTTGAAAATAATAAAATTTTTATAAATTGCGTGCCAATGGCACAAACCGGTGTCACAAGCAAGTGTTGTAAAATTTCATCAGAAGTTCAGAACGATATTCACTTGACCCTTGCATCGGTTGAAATACGGAACCAAATAGATACCAGAAAATTTCACAAGTGATTCGGCCTGATTTTTTACAGAGATTAAAAAACTACTAATTAAACTTTAAAAACTACTAATAAAATTTTGGACTTGATTTGCGGAAATTTTCATAATATTTCTAAAAGAGTCGACAACAAATGACAAAAAACATTTCATGATTTTTCAAACAGCAGTCAGAAAATATGAGCATGCATGAAAAAAGTTAAAGTGGTCTATTTTCGTTTTTATTCACAGATCATAAAAAATAATCAGAAAAAATTTTGGCAAAAAAATGCTTAAAATTTCCAAATGCTTGAATTTTTTCGAAAATTTTACGAATTATTAAAATAAAAGTTTGAACTCAAATCGTTCCTTAAATAAAAAAATGATTTTAATGAGCTGATACACATTATTGGTTCAGCTAACGAAATAAGCACAAAAATAATAAACCAACTGATTATTTTGTAAGTAAAATGACGCCAGTCTGCCACATCGCTGCTACCCTCTAAAAATATATTGGAAAAGTTATCCGTATTCAACTTTACAATAAGACGGATAAGTCGGTTGGGTAAGCACTATTTACACATATAGTTGTTCAAAATAAAACATTTTCGAAAAAATGATTTCGAAACAAAATTCTAAATAAATAAGGTAGTCATCACAAAAATTACTGAATGATATTCATTGAACAATTTCACGCTTCAGTGGTTCAAAATCATTTATTATATCGGAACGGAAAAGGACCATTTTACAAATTTTAGTTGTTTAAAAACACCGTTTAACCAAAAAATTGCGTTGCAAAAAAAATTCTTGTATTAATTAGGAAATCCTTAACAAAACTATTGATGGAATGAGCCTTGAATATTCACGCTAAATAAGTGCAAAAATTATTTTATATCACAACGGAAAGGTATCATTTTACACATTTTAGTTGTTCAAAAACAATTATTTTTGAAAAATATCACTTTAGAATGTATTCTAGAATTTTTGAGTACACTCAAGTTCATATGAGTTTATCAAACCTCCGCTACCGTGTGTGATTTTAAAATCTGGTGGTACGAAAGACGAAAAAAATTACTCCACGTGTCCAAAACATCGTTTCCCGAAAAATGACTGTATAGAAAATTTGAGGAACGAATTTATTCTTATCTAAAAGTATAATAGTCTCAAGTTAATGAAAATTAACAAAAATTGAAATTCAACCGAGTTCGACTTATCTGATAAAAAATCTCCGGCACAAATCTGCAACTATTCAGAAGCTTAAATTAATGCTCACGTAGGTTTCCACCATTAATAAATAAAAGGTGGATTCTTCGAAACTTCTTGGAGGTTAATAATAATAAAAATGGGAAAAAAATTATGTAAACCAATTTGTCGTCACGTGATCAAAATAAGCGATTTTTTGTATTTTCAGTATTAATTATTTAAAACAAATGCCGCATTGGTAATTTTTGAGTCAACGCCACTAATGAATAAAATTGACACAATTTTGTGAATTATGATTTTTTGCTCCCAAACTCGATAATCGAGAAAAACGTAAAAGTGAAAAAAAGGATGCCCGTTTGATCGGCACAAAAATAATTTATATCAAATTAACCGCCTTGTTGAACTTAGTTATTAACAGTTTTGGTAAATATATTCAAATAAATGGTGTAATATACACTTTTTAAAGAATTTTGAAGAGTTTTCTACAACTGGAAAAAATTATTTCGATGAAATTTGAAGACGTTTTAGACCATTAAAATAAAAAAAAATGCCTGAAAAACTTTCATCAATTTAAAATGTTTAACATCAAATAAATTGTAAGGCAGAAAAAAAATTAAAGAAATCCAGAAATAAGAATCGCCATTTATAACGCTCACAAAGAAATTTGTAATATAATCTCTAAAATTTTGCGATATTGGCAGTATTTGCAGTATAATTCCCGAATCGGAAGAAGGCTGATAAAGGAGAATAGTCTTTTGAATTTAATTTTATCTTGAAAAATAAGCTCCAAAATCGACCGGAGGCCGATTAAGAGGATATATATTTTGAAATTAATTTTTTGCTGAAATGAGCCCCAAATTGGCCGAAGGCCGATAAAAGGGGATTTTTTTTTTAAATTTGAATTTGTTTCAAAATGATCCCCAAATCGGCCGAAGGCCGAAAAATAGGGATATTATATTTGTAATTTAATTTTGTTAAAAAATGAGCCCCAAATTGCCCGAAGGCCGATAAAGGAGGGGTTTTATGTTTGAAATTTGTTTTAAAATGATCACCAAATAGGCCGAAGGCCGATAAAGGGTGAAATTATATTTGTAATTAAACTTTGTTAAAAAATGAGCCCCAAATCGGCCGAAGGCCGATAAAAGGGGACATTATATTTGCAATTGAATTTTTTTAAAAATGAGCCCTAATCGGCCAAAGACCGATAATGGGAAAAATTTATTTCTAATTTATTTTGTTGAAAAATGAGCGCCAAATCGCCGAAGGCCGAATGGGGATTTTATATTGTAATTTCATTTTATTAAAAAATGAGCCCCAAAATCGGCCGAAGGCCGATAAAGGGGGGTATTATATTTGTAATTTTATTTTGTTGAAAAATGAGTTCCACATCGGCCGAAGGCCGATAAGGAAGGATTTTATATTTTAAATTTGTTTAAAATGATCTCCAAATCGGCCGAAGGCCGATAACGGGGGAAATTATATTTTGAGTTTAGTTTCGTGAAAAAATAAGCTTTGAATCGGCCGAAGGACGATAAAGGAGAATTTAATGTTTGAATTTTAAGTTGTCTAAAAATGATCCCCAAACCGGCCGAAAGCCCATAAAGGATAATTTTGCGTTCTAAATTTGTTAAAAAATGATTCCCAAATGGGCCGAAGGCCGATAAAGGTGGGGTTTCTTGTTTTAAATTTGTTTCAAAGTGATTCAATCAAAGGCCGATAAAGGGGAAAATTATATTTGTTATTTTGTTTAGTTAAAAAATGAGCCCCAAATCGGCCAAAAGCCGAAAAAAGGGGGACAATATATTTGCAATTTTATTTTATTTCTCAAATGAGCCTCAAATCGGCCAAAATCGGCGTTTTAAATTCTTAATTTGTTAAAAATGATCCTCAAATGGGCCGAAGGCCGATAAAGGTTGTTTTTTTTGTTTTAAATTAGGTTCAAAATGATCCCCGAATCGGTCAAAGGCCGATAAAGGGAGAAATTATATTTCTCTTTTAATTTTGTTAAAAATGATCCCCAAATGGGCCAAAAGCCGATAAAGGTGGGGTTTTTTCTAATTTGTTTCAGAATGATCCAAAAATCGTCCAAACGCCGATAAAGGTGAAATTATATTTTTAATTTAATTTTCATGAAAATGAGTCTCAAATCGGCAGTAGGCCGATAAAAATTGATTTTGTGTTATTTTTATTTATTATCGAATAAAAATTAACAAATTTTATAAAACATTCAATATTATTTCTCCAAAGTTTGAAACTTTTCTTTGAAATTTCAGATTTTATCCTAAATAGATCCCTTTTTGTTTAAAGATAATAAAAATTTTGAGAATTTCTATATTTGTTAAAAATCATATTTTGAAAATTATTTCAAATTCGTCATTTTTCTTCGAATTTGCATTATTTCGCAACAAAATAAATATAAATTGTAAAATTCATTTCAAATATCATAAAAATTTGAGAAAATTGTCAAGTTTTGATGAAATTGTATAATTTTAGAAAAAATTGACAATTAAAATATATTTTGTTGCGAAATTAGGCAAATTCGTAAAAATCTTTCGAATTTGAAAATTTTTCAAATATGATTTTTTAAAAGTATAAAATTCTAAATTTTTATTAAATTTTTTTCAAAAAATTGATCAATTTGATAAAAATCTCAGATATTAAACAACAGTTATAAAAATTTTCCAAAGTTTTCAATTCATAGCTTATCAAATTTATTATAAAAAATATTTTTCAATCATTTTAGAGATCTTTTTAAATTTTTGAATTTACTGCATGAATATAAAGTAGATACTTTTGATCTTTCAAAAATTTTTTTACGTATTTTTTTAAATTTCAATTGA
>SCLH01000689.1:48965-63787 GCA_004367855.1 Oikopleura vanhoeffeni | reverse complement strand
GTTTCTGGGTGTGAGGAGGTTAACGAAATAAAATGGAAAATGAAATCCTATCGCAAAATTAAATTAAGAATTAAATCCCGGATAATCCAGGAAATTCAAACGTGAAAAATAGGCATCGATGTTTTCGACCCAGAGATTTTCGGTCATTTTAAATTGTAGGATTTTTTTCGCTGAATTTAAAAAAAAAAAATTTTCTCAAAATCGGAACAACATGAAATTCTTTCTCTAACAAGCCTCGTTTTTTTGTTAATTTTAAAATATCGATTTTGGACTTTCGTGCCCAGAGTTGATTAAGTATTTATGACTTGAGATTTAAAATCTGATTTTTGGCGAAACTGGGATTAAGATTCAAATTTTGATTTCACAACGCCTAAATTAGCTAATATTCGCCTTAAATAATATTTGTTTAAGTAAATTTTGTTCGAAACATAAAAGTTTGAAACCAATTATCGCAAAATTTCGCTTTCAGATCCAAAATGAAAAAAATTGTGTCTTTATCACGGTTTTTCTAAAAAATCAAATCTTAAATCTTGTGAAACTTAAATTATTTTATTTTATTGTTCTTAAGAAATTTTATAATNAATGACGCATAATCATGACGTTGCGTTTCTAACAACATATTTTTTATTCAGACCAATTTGGGTACGCTAAGCCCGCACCGTGCTTTCCGTGCCTACCTAAGCAAAGTAAAGGGAGGACAAAAAAAAGTCGATTGGCCAATTTGGGTACGGAAAGCACGATCCCAATTTTCAACTATTGACCGATTTGTACAAATTTTACAGATTTATTTTAAAATAGACAGAAAAACTTTGGCCCAGGGATCGTGTTTTTGGAAACAGGTCGTTTTTTATACGCGACAGATTTGACTTTTTACCACTTTAAGAAAACTTTATTTTTTAACATTTCTGTTCATAACATTCGGATTTTCTGGCTCATCTACCAATGAAAAATGAAAAGCCCCAGACGTCCCAGGTTGATCATTAAAGTTTTGTGGTAATGGCTCTGGAATAATTCGTCGAGAAGCTTGTAATGCAAAATTGAGCTCGTCATCTTCGTCACTTTCGTCTTCAATTGCTATGGTTTCAATTTGAGGTCTTAATTTGATTTTTTCTTTCGACCAGAATTTTCACCAGAAATAAGTCTTCTTTTACTCATTTAAAATCTCTGATTTAAACCGAAAATTAATTAAAAATCGATTATATTGTCGATCAAGAACTATTTTGAAAAATCAGAATACAATTATTATCATAAAAACTGTTAGGTGTCGCAGGAGACATACGGGATCACAGTGGGATATCGAACTTTTGAATCGAAAAAGGCGATCATTTGTCGCGGGGTGATACGTTGGCACATAGATATTTATAAAAAATTTTACATCTGTGAAAATCAGAATAAATCGAAACGTTAGATTAATATGTTTTAAAATACATAGATACGGATCTGTTTTTTGATTAAAAATTTGCCGTTAAGTAGAGTGGACCGACGGTCTTAGGCTGTTCCCGAATTGATCAATTTTTCTCATGATTGGCTAACAGAATATTTTCCGATGTCGAAGTTTTACAGGATATAGGGTTTTAACTAGAATAATGAATTCCGGGGTAAGATGAACTCGCTTAAGATAAATTATGATGTTGAGGTTTTTATTTACTTTTTAATGTTTCCTAAAAGTTTGGATAAACTCCCCTTGGCCCGTGTATTTTTCTTTAGTTTTAATTTCAATTTTTGAGTAGAGAAACGAAAAACACTAACCAAATCTGGGCTAAACTCGCTACCTCCGAGCTACCACGCTTGAGGTAAACCAAAAACTTAATTTTGGTCACTTGGCACAAAAAGTTAGGGCCAGGCAAAAACACTGAACCCCTTTAATTCCTTGCCACAAAAACTCCATTCTGATCACTCGACACAAAAGTCAAGACCCAAGCATAAAACACTAACCCCTCCTAATCCCTTGCCGCCTTTCGAATTATTATGCGCCAGTCTTCCCGAATATAAGATTTAAAATCATTTCAATCTGGAAATATATCATTTCAATATTCAGCCTTAGTCGGTTTTGCGTCAGAGTTCTTGTCATTATTATTTATGACTTTTAATGTGAGTTGGTTTAATGTCATTACGATTTTATGGCCAGTTTTATAGTTGGAGATTCATGAGTTATAATCGTGACAAAAAATCAAAATGAGATTTTATACTGCACTCAAGAAAAAATTATCATTTTTTCTTCTTTTCTCAAAATATTTATTTTTAATCACATGGCAATACAAAAGGAGGCCCAATATCGCCAAAAGTATTTTGCCAAAACAATTTGGCGATATTGACATATTCGACGATATTGGCGCATTCGGCGATATGAGAACAGAAATCATTTTTTCCTTCAAAAAATGAATAACGCGTTAATCTTCGAAATGATTTCATATCCTTTTCCAAACGAAACTCCATCTTAAAAACATTAAATATCTTTATAGCGCGTGTTCGAATCCCACTGATGTTGTCTGAGTGATTGTATCAGTAATTGCTTGAGTGATTACACACCAATAAAAATTTAGCGGTCCCATTATCAAGACCTTTGCTTATAACCATATTCAAGACAATCACTCAGACAACATCACTGGGATTTGAACACGCGTT
The DNA here is from genome assembly GCA_004367855.1 of Oikopleura vanhoeffeni. NCBI lineage: Eukaryota > Metazoa > Chordata > Appendicularia > Copelata > Oikopleuridae > Oikopleura > Oikopleura vanhoeffeni. The sequence goes on along the minus strand of SCLH01000689.1, from coordinate 61,162 downwards.
ATAGAGATAGTAAACGTTTTTGAGGTTGAGGTCCGTTGGGAAAATAATATGTCAAACACTTTCGTTGAGCTGGCAATATCGCCCCCTTTCTTTCCACAAAGTTATTGATCAAATACAAGATTTATTAAAATTCGGCCTAAGTACAGCAATCACAGCTTGAACACAAAATATGCTTGAAAATTAATGATTTATTCTTCAGATTTTAAAACGTGCTTTGAAATGCCACAATTTTATTTTCGTGACCATTATGAACAAAGTCCAAAATTAATTAATTCGAAAAACTGAATAATGGTTTTTTAAATTTTTGAAAATAAATTCTCAATCCTGTGCTTCATCAATGATTACGAATATGATGAAACTCAGGGGCATTTGTGTATAGATTAAAATTGAGATAATTTATTGAATTTTTATCAAAAAATAACTGACTGATTTTGTGACATTATGAAAGACGTTATTGGATCAAATATCCAAATACTGAATTTTAATCCAAAAATATCGAAAATGATGCCTATCCGTGAAATTTTATCACGACGTCACAAGAAGAGATAGTGAAGAATGAAATCACAGGCTTCTCCACAATTGTTTGATGTGATTGGAATTTGTCTTTTCTTGTGACGTCATGACAAAATTCAACGCATAGGCATTATTTTAAATATGAAGCGTATGAATAAATCAAAATGCAAAAAGCAGGAATCCCTTTGTTCGTTGAAGTACCCGCTGGAGTACCCGCTGGAGTACCCGCTGGAATTGGTTTTTCTTGATGAAAACTTGGCCAACCAGGGCTTCGAGGATATTATTCAGATCAGCCAGTTTGTAGATCTAGCCTTTAGCTTGCGTGAGAAATGTGTCAAAACTATTTTGTATGCACACACTTCCTGACACATTAGCGACACAAGAAGATCTAAGCTAAAATGGTTTATCTATCTCCTCTTAGGTTTTATTTTGTAATAACCCTTAATTTTAACATAACCTGTATAATTAGTATTTAAAACTTCTCTTGAGCGTTTTTGTCGATTAGTGCTAAATATTTTTAGAATATGCGATAAACCACCGTTTTTGGACTTTGTTCATCGTAAAATCTATCTCCTCCGAGATTAAATTTCAAAATTTACTAAAATTTTTACAGAAGGTAGCTCGAAACAAATAAAAAATCTTATCGAGCGTTTTTTTCAAATTTCGACCCTAAACTTAAAATATGAATTTTTGAAGGTCACGTGAGAAAATTTTCGAAAAAAAATCAGCTTTGATTTTTTTGTAAGTAGGCTAAAAAGAAAGCCACTGCAACACTGATCAGAAAGTTGGCTTACGTCAAGATGATATTTCGACGTTTGAGTTGTTAAATTAAAGCAACCGTAAATTTTTTGTTCATTTTGAAAAAAATACTTGGACAAAAATCGAAAAAACGCGAAAATTTCGAAAACAATTTTTTGATGATTTGGTCTGTAGTACACTTTGGTATCACCCCGGGTCATTTTGGAGCATTTATTGTGCCCCTGAGGCCTCATAAAGCCAGCGACCAGTACCCCCTTAAACAGAATTATCTGATCAAGTTGATCCTAGTAATAGAACAAGATTAGTTGAATCGATTTTAATGATACCAAAATAATAAATTTGATCCTACCCAACACAAATTTTTTGTACCGAGATACAGGGGGAGCCGAACATCGCCGAAAGTTTTTCGCCAAAAATTTCGAAGATATTGGCACATTCAGCGATATCGGCAAAGTCGGCGACATGGAGACAGAAATAACTTTTTCGTTGAAAAGAACAAGTAAGCGTAGGTGTACGAAATGAAGCCCATATTCACACTTTTGTGAATATCCCGGCCCTACTATTTAAAAACACTTTGCGTTTCTTAATCAGGGCTGAGATATTAACAAAAGTGTGAATAGGGAATATATGTCAAACATTTTTTTTGATTTATTAAGAATTTCACACTAGGTTTGAATGAAGTGAATGCGTTCAATTTAATGTCAACGCAATCGAATTAAATTTTAAAAGATATCATTTGGGAAATTTAAGCATTAAAATGACATCATAAATGGGTCAAGAACCATGACGCCGAGAAGAAACTTGTGATATAAATCTCAAGAAAATTCGGTGATATTGGGCATTTAAGCGATATCGGCACATCCGTCGATATTGGCACTGAAAGAATTTTAGCTGAAATGGTGAAATTGCTTTGTTTTTCGGCAAATTCGGCGATATTAGGCCCCTCCCTGTAACTCGCTTTTGAGGGTAATTTAAGAAGGTGGTGTGAATGATTTTTGACATTTTGCAGGCTTGGTACGGCTAAACTGATGACGATAGAACATTTCTCATCAATACATATGATATATCCTTGATCTCGCAATTCCATTTAAAAATACAGTACCACTCTCACCAACCATCTGGTTTACCGCGGTTAAACACGAGTCCTTCAGCTTTTTCAAAAGAAACAAGGATCCTAGCGCTTTTATCGGAAAATTTTGAGGNTTTAATAGGACCAATGTTTTTATTTATTTTTCTAAGATTACTGAAATTGTTTAATTATTAGTTTTTGTTAAAAAATAGAAACAAAGGTCTGAGAAAAAAGAAAAAACAATGGTCTGATTCGGACCAATTTTTATTTTGTATTATTAACTAGATATTTTTGCACAGTTTGAGCTATCTAAGAACCTAATAGGCTGAGTCGTTTTTGAAAATCCCGTTGTCTTCTCACCCCCGTGTTTTTGACGGACCAAATCTTTGAGAGAGGGCAATAAAGGGATATTATAATTGAGTTAAATTTTACTTTTGAATTTTTCAAATCATTTGTGAATTGATTTGACTTTTTTTTGTATTTGAATCATTTTTGAATTTTTTTAAAATTAATTTTCATTTTTTCTGAATTATATGTGAATTGTTTTTTTTTTATCAATTTTTGAATTGGCTTGAAATTTATTATTGAATTTTTAAAAATCACTCGTGAATTAGTGAGATTTCTTAAATTTTGACCATCACTTTTAAATTTTGTTTTAAACTATTTGTAAGTTTATTTTTTTGTAGATTATTTTTGAACTGTTTTAAGGTTTTTTAATTTTTTGACTTACGGCAAGTGAATACATCACAATTACATTCGTCGCATTCGCCGAATTCTTCACAAGTTTCCATCACTTCGATTTCTCCCTCAGCGCACTCGATTGATGTGGGGCATTCGCAGTCGACACATTCGTCATATGGACACATAGCAGCACATTTTGCGTCAGCTAGTTCTTCCATAGCCATAGTTTTTTTACCTTCAGCTGGGCAATCCACAACCTAATAAATGACAATTTGAAAACAATGTTCTTAATTTTTTCTTATAAAAATGAGCAAAACTCAAGGGTCCGAGTTTCGAACGATTTTTTCGAAAAAAAAATACCCAGATAAATTTCTAATGTCGAAGCTTTATTCAAATCGAAAATTTCAAGACTGATTATCAAATTAGTGGGCATTATGATGTAGTTAATGAAAAAAACTTTATCATCATTATCCTGACATTGCGGAATATAATATTTTTCGATTACAGTGGACTTTGAGCATTTTGTAAAAACTATAACTATCTGCATAGTTTTCTTATTTGGTAAAGCGTTCCTGCTTAGCCGCGCTCTAATTGCCGAACTAATAAGGGGCTTGGATTATGAGTAGGCTGGCGTGAGTAATTCAATTTTAAAATTATTGACGTATAATTCTTTCCATATCTGCCTTTTTTGTGGGTGAGAAGAGCTTTCATAATTTGGGGGCTGAGCGAAATTCAAACTAGTCGCTCGCAAAGAGCTCAAAGTGCATTGTATTTCAATTTTAAAAAAATCATAAATGTGATTTGTTGAATTCCAAAAATTTGTCATATTTCCATTAAGACTTGAAAATATGATTTTTTCGAAAGAAATTTCTGAAAAAATAGCTTTGACTTTTTGGAAAGTAAGCTCAAATAAAAGCAAGGGAAATACTGAAGAGAAAGTTGGCTTCCGTCAAGCCTTAATTTTGACGTGTTCATGGTCAAATTAAAAAAACTTATTTTTAACTTAAGGGGGTACACCGTATATATATAACGTTTGCTCAAATTTGACCACTCAAACCTCAAAATATCGTCTTGACGTAAGCCAACTTTCTCATCAGTGTTTCACTGGCTTTCTTTTGAGTTACTTTCGAAAAAATCGAAGCACTTTTTTTTGAAAATTTTTTCGAAAATGACCAAAAAAATCATATTTCGGATTATAATTAACAAATTGAGTTTAGCTTGTGTTTTAATTTTCGAAATGCTTTTAAAAATACGCAGTAAAAATTTGAACCATTTTGAAATTAAATTATCGGAGGAGATAGATTTCAAAGTCTGAGAATGCCAAAAAACGTCGATTATTTGCCGTTCTAGAATTGTTCAGACATCGAATCAAAGAACTCTTGTGTTTTAATTTAAATATGCTATTGTTACAAGTTCTCTGAAAATTTGAGCTAATTTGGATATATCGTCTCGGAGGAGATAGATTTTGAAGTTACGAAAGAGTCTCCTTGTAACGATACCGTAACTATCAGTCTTATCATTAAAAACAATTTCTGATGTCCTGGGTCGCAAGATTAAGGATAGATCTACAAATAAGTATTTTCGGTTTTTCTCATGAGCTCTTAGTTTTTAGTATATTTCACCGAGAAAATGTCAAATCAGAGTCGTAAACCCCCTTAATTCTGAAAACAAATTCGAAAAAACGCGAAAATTTCGACAAATGATTGCTAAAAATTCTCTCGATTTCAGTTGTTAATACTTCGAACTTACTGGGTATTCTGGGCAAGAATCGCAAGCAACACAGCTTCTATCCCAGCATTTGTCATCGGCGCATTCTGAGTAAACAGCTGTTTTTTCAAATTTTTGATCTTCCGTACACTCTTCAGCAGTTGGTCCAGTTGATTCACATGGAGTGCATTCGCATCCATATTCTGAAGCTTCCTTACCACAGTCACAATTAATAGCACCGGTTAAAACACTGAAAATACAAGTTATTACCAAAGAATAATACTTAGTTTCTTATGTCTGAGAAGTTTGTGAAAAATCTTTATTTCTACTATTTTATTGTTATTTAAAGATTCGTTAGATTAAAAAATGCTCAAAAAAGTAACAGAAACTTTGGAGTAACATAAACCGACTTGTTTTAATACAAAAATAGAAAAAGTAATCAAAAAAAGAAACATTTCGTTAATTCTTATCTACCTTGTACTGCTGATAATTACCTACGCACTTTGTATAGCAAAATATATCCCTTTATCACACTTTTGTTAATATCCCGGCCCTACTACTTCAAAACACACTATGTTTGCTAATCGGGGCCGGGATATTTACAAAAGTGTGATAAAGGGATACATGTAGACAATTTTAAAAATAAGTCGATCAAAAATATTGTCGACCAAAAATGTATACTAAGAAATTTCATTTGACAGATATCCTTAAGAAACATCAGTGACATCGGTTACTCCAAATTTCTCAATCTAATGAAATTGTGGAATTTTTTTTTCGAAAAATTTATTTTTTTAATTTTTTCATACAATTTGAAATCTTGGCTACCAAATGCAAGACAAATTATAGTTTTTGATGCAGCAGTTCAAAAATGACAGCATAAAATACTTAGAGAGAATTCGAAATTTCTGAAAAAAATTTTTGTCCGAAATTGATTTTTTTTATTTTTCTGTAATGAAATCGACCACAAAATTTCGAATGCCGCAAATATTAACTTCGTAGCATGTGTAGATCTCGATTTAAAGACCTCCGTCGGTTACCTCCTTAAAATTTTAGCTTGAAATTTTAAATTTTTTCGAAAAAAATTTTTAGTAAAAATTTCAAGCTGAATGATAGGTGATTTAAAAAATGGCTTTTAATTTTTAAGAAATTGCTGCCAATCTTCAGAAAAATTGTTGTGATATTTTTCACGGCCCACAATTTTATAATAATATAAGGAATGTTTAGCAGAAACAATGTTTGCTGTTTATACATGTACCTTACACTCAACCTTTGAAAGGTGCTTATGAAACTTTTTTTAGCTCGGGTGAATATATGAGGTGACAATTTCTGGGCTTCTTTGGTTGATCACGTGACCGAAAATTACACATGAAGATTGCAAAGAATTACCGAAAATAATGTTTTTCTGCGAATTATCGGTAAACCGGTCATGACCGTAAATCAAGAAAGATTGTCACTATCTCAAATCAGGTCAGAATTCAGATGCAAAAAACTGATTGTGGATATATTGTCTAGTTTCAAAAATCAATCAATTTTTCAAATGAAATTTCTCGTATAACAAGTTCAATCTGGGATTATAAGTTGGATCGTAAAATTTTGTTGAAGTAATACCTATGGAATCCAGCGTCGCATTCCTCAACGACATCTTCACAAGTATCACATGGTCCACATTTCCAGTCCTTGCATTTTACGTCGCAGTTTGTCATATGGTTTCCATCGTTCATTGCTTTGAAATCTTCAGGGCATTCCAAATCTTTTATGAGGTTAAGAAATATCTTAAAATTTGTCATGCATGATTTTTGACAATGTTATCGTAAAAATTTGGCAAAGGTCATAGATGTTTTTTCTTGAAAATCGAATTCATTTTATTAATTATATTATCGCGTGAGTTTCAAGTGGCGTCGAGACAAACAGTGATTTTTCGAGACTTGAAGTGACTTGGGCCAGATTTGAAGCCTATTGTATGATATCATGGTTTCGAATCACCTCAAGTCTCGACTCAACTTTAAACTCACGTCACATGGATAACGTGGTAAATAAAATTAATGGGATTCAGCCCGCCTGTGATATCATAAATCAAAGCGAAATCCATCTGAGATCTGAACATAGGGTGACCAAACCTGTTACATTTCGGCTTTAGAAAACGACTCATCCGATTGTGTTCTTAAATAAAGTAAAATGACCACACATATTTAAAGAAAAATAAAACTAAAAAAATGGTCCGAATCGGACACTTGTTTTTCCAAAAACATTCGAGATTATGATTTTAATTTATAAGTTTTCGAAAAAAATGTTTGTTTGATTTTTCTCTTAATATGTGTGGTCATTTAATGCTATCTTAACCAGGGGTCGGCAGACCGACTTGAAAAAACCTGATCGGATTGAGGCGTAAAAAAACTTGATCGGATTGACCTGATCGGATTGACCCGAAAATAAAACTTGATCGGATTGAGGAGTTTTAAAAACTTGATCGGATTGACCTAATCGGATTGAGGAGTTCAAAACCTTGATCGGATTCGATCGGATCAAAAAAAGTCGATCCAATCCAATCCGATCAAGTCCAATCCAATCAAGTTCTGCCGACCCCTGATCTTAACACTCGATCGGATGAGTCGTTTCTAAAAGGCGAAATGTTTTGGCACCCTATTTTCAGATCTCAGATGAACTTGGGTAAATTAAAGAAATGGCGCGACACAAGTCGAAGCCGCAAAAGTATCAGGCACCTTGATATTAAATAGGTGTACAAAAAGCATTTTATCGAAATTGGATAAAAGACAGTTATTTTGAAACCATAACTTTTTTTCCTGGGCAAATTTCACAGTCTTCGCATTCGTATTCTTGACAACTTCCACAACTTGCACCCTCTTCTGTAGATCCCATTGGTACCCAAGAAACAGTCAGTACTTTCTGTGTTTCGGCATCACAAGTGTTACATGGAATACATTCGTGTCTGTCTTGAGCTTGGACAGAAGCGGCAACGACAAGAAGTTGACTTTTTTTATCGGTAAAAAATGTTTGTTTTATAAAAACTGATTTTCGAGGAAAAATTTTGAACTATTTCACGAAAAAGATAACAAAGTGAAGGAATTCATGCTAAATTCAAGTGTTTAAAGTTACTTTTTGGAAATGATTTTTGAAAACCAGGTATTAACTTGAAAACCCTTTCCGAACAACAGAAATAAAGTCTCCTGAAATCCTTGTGTTAATATCTGAGTGTTTATGGTCATTATCAATAATTCAATTGATATCAGAATGTCACCGAAAATACGGTTTTTAATATAAAGAAATTTGACATTTGTATTTGTAAAAAATATTGTGTTTACAGCAGGACAGCTCAAACTGCAAATTTCAATCTAGTACCGCCAATAAAATGAGCGAGAGTACTCTTCAAAAAATATTTTTAATAAAGTTTTACATTTATCAAAAAAAAGTACTTTAGTAAGAAACGCATTTTTTCAAATTATGAAATTTGCACTTTTGGAAACCGAGGATCGAACATAGGGGTATAATGGGGTATATTCATTAAAAGCAACACCAGAAACATTTCCAAAAATTCAGACGTACTTATATATTAATTATTTTAATGGTTGTGCCAAAGGCAATAAGTAGCATATTTTTGTTAAATTTTGTTTTGAGGAAAAGAGTTTTTTCGAAAAAAGTATTTGATAAAAAGATCCTTCCAATAAAACGATGTCATGTCAAGGTAGTGTACAAATTATTAACTTTCCCAGTAATTTAAATACTATATTCGTATGCAATAAATATATCTCTAATTCCGTTGATTTTAATTCTATAGTTCTTCGCAAAATTTCAGTTTTTAGTGAAAATTAATTTTTCAACATAAAAATTGTGTAATTTCTGAGAAAACAAAAACTTTTTTTACCATTTCCTGAAAAGTTTCATGATCTTTGATTTTGTATTAAAATCAGAGTACTCTTCGTGGGGTCTGATCAGTTCTTTATATAGAGCTTCTAGATGGCGTGGCAGTTATTTTAAAAGCTTGACATTAGTAATCCCGCAAAAAGTTTTTTCAAATTAATTTAATTTTCTGCTTCCATTTTACGAGTTTTCATCCGATTTTACGGCTTTGTTTTCATTTAGATTTGATATATCATCGTAACGGATTTTAATTCTGAACTTCTGAATTCAAAACTGAGAGGTTTAATCCGATTTATTTTATAACTTAAACCTCCTTTAAATTGGGAACTTATCCAGTTTCAACGAGAATTAAAAAATAAAAAACGTTTAAATACAGACTTTATTCTACATATGATATTGACAATTAATCTTCCGGTCTTGACATAATCGTGTCAGATCTCTGAAAAATGGTATATAATTTCGAAGTGGAGTTTTCACCGATTTTCGATTACCACTACAAACATAAGAAGTATACCCCAAATTTTTTCACGAATATTTTTTCCTGAAACTCATTTCTGATAATTTTTATTAAGCGTTTTAAATCAATTTTGAAATTCTTGGCAATAATGACAACCGATATTTTTCAATGAATGAACTTAGATAAAATGTGAAAATTCAAACTTCGAATATTATGCAACTTTGTATGCCACTATTCATCATCCTATCCGAGTACAGTAGAATCAAAAATGCCTAGGTAAAAATGACAAACCATTACAAGGTAGAAAATAAAGGAAATAAATACAAACCAATATACAAACGAGAGTGAGACGGGCAACCAACCAATCAAATCCCTGAATTGAACACACAATTGGTTTGTATTTTTACCTAGGCCATTTTGATCTACAGTACTCCGAATAGGATATGGATCAAACGGACCTCAGAGTGACAAAATCTGAACCATTTGATTGGTTGATCCTTTCCTAATTGACCAATGAAATCGGCCTATTCCGCAGATCAACAATTTTGATGGGTGCTAAATATCTTGCGTTGTTTGTATCATTAAAATAGTCAGGATTGTGTACTTCTGAGGTCCGTGATCCAATATATCCCTTTATTAACTTTGCTTTAGAATGGTAGCCACTACTCCTTTTAACGTGTGATTATAACGTTGTGGCTACGCATTCTAAGCAAAGTGTAATAAAGGGATATATTCTTAGTCTAACTTAGGATATTAACCATCTATAGGAATCGCCGGTGACTCGCTCAGGCATGCCGCCTAAGCGTAAGCTGGTTTGGTAGAAACTGCGTAGCCAAAGCCTAACCAAGTCGTAGTTTATGACTCGTAGCTCAGTCCTTTCGAAGGTTTTTAATAATATATCGGTTTGATTACGAATATGTAAGATTTAATTCAAAGTTATGAGAGCTACCTGGTATCTGAATCAGATAATATGATACCAGAAAATTATAAAAACGACTCTAACTGTTTAAAATACTGTCAAATGCTTTTTCAAAAATTATGGACTAAAATGTCGAAAATTTTCGATGAAAATGACAGAGAAAAATTCATTTTATTTTTCAAGGAGCCTTTAAAAAAGCTCAATTTTCATTTTGGACGAAAAATATTCGAAAAAATTCCGTAGCAACTTGCTACCAGGAAGTCTATTTGCAGTTTGGTCTTATTCATTCATGTGAAGATGGTTTAAAACAAGTTCAAATTCAGACATCGACTTATTTTTTCGTACTCCGAGATATAACACGGATAAATTGACGATTGCTTATTTTATATCAACTTAGTTCTAAAACTCTTGCCCATTTTAATATATAATGACAGTCACAGTAAGTGACCTCGTGTTCGGTAAAAACGCGCGACTTAACGAATTATAGTGTTATTTAGACGAGAACGAATTCGTTGTGATTTTATCAATTCGTCTCACTGGTTTTCAGAATTGAAGTTCATACATTTTTGTTTTTCCGAGCAAATTGATTGTAATTTAGCGGCATTTTTTAATTTTATTTATCAAGACAAGTTGTATAAGCATCCATGAGTACCATAAAAACAATGGCGTACTATCAAACGAGTGAGGCCCTCTACATTTTTTCAAAAAGTACAGTACTTATTCTTACCGGGTTTTAAGTACGTTATCAGTGAGTTCGTCTAGAAGTGAATCAAGCAGTTTTACTTGTAGTCAAAAGAGAAGGTAGTACCTTCAAGGTACTGTCTATACCGTATTGACCCTTGTTATTTGTATCTTATTCATACATTTGAGCTTACTTCGTATAATCTGATTTTTCAAATCGATAATTTTTACTTTATAAATCGTCTTTTGAAAAAACACTCAAAGAACGCGCGTTTGCTATCCAAAGTGTCTAAATTAAGTGTCTAATTTAAGGTACAATTTATTTTTCACTAATTAGTAGCCGTGAAAAACGGTTTCAACCACCATTTAAACTATATTTGGTTTTTGCTATATCAAAATAGTATTTTTACATCGTTTCGAATTTATTATTCATGTTCAGGTAATGACTGAGAAACAAAAATATTTTTTCACTCATTACCTGAAGATGAATAATAAATTCCAAACGCTCTAAAAATACTATTTTAGTATAGCAAAAACCAAATATAATTTGTGCCTCAAAAACCCAAATATCGTGGCCTAAACGTAAATGTCGAGACTCTCCACTTTTGCGCGCCTCCACACCCATCGCTTAACTAAGGCAAGCCAATCACAGGCGTGTATTCAAAAGCGTGCTGCGGCAAACACATTTAGGCATCGTTACAACCATTCTATAAACTATATCCCCTTAGGAAGTAGATTGTTAAATTATGATTTGGTTTAGTACATTGGTACTACTTAACGTACATAATGTACTAGACCAAACCAGAATTTAACAATCTACTTCCTAAGGGGATATGATAAAGTCTATGTCTTATTTGTTTTTATACGATTTCTACGTCAAAATCGAAAATTCAAAATTTTGAAAAACGACGAAAAAGACGAAATTTTAGCACATCAAAACGAATATAATCTGAAATTTACAAGCATTTACAGAAAGCTCAAGACAAAATGTCAAAAAAATTGGCAATCAGAGTCTTTCGAGCTAGGCTTTTTTATTCATTTGAAGCTTGAATTAAAAAATTCGCATGAAAAGTGTAGAAGGAGTAGGCTTTCTAGTGAGCCTCCCAAAATGCTTCAAAATGGCTGTTTTGACCACTTGGGGACATAAATTACAAAAACTGGCTCTAGAGTGCTATTGTATTCATATATTAAGCCCTCGTGCCAAATTAAAAAAAATCTCATGTGAAATGAATGAGGAGTAGGCTTTTTAGTGATTTTTGGGAGGCCTACTAAATATCATTTTCTGAGCGTAGGTTGAATAATCTGGTGATCTGAGTGGTACTGTCAGAATCCTGAAAAGTTATCCTACACATTTAAAAGTAATTGGAAAACTTTCTCATACTAAGTTTCTTAGAAACTGCACTTGAAAACTTCAAAAAAAAGCTTAATTATCGTCGCCCACTCCCTTAAGGGGGTGGTCGTCGCATTTTAAGGGGTTTTCGATAGCCAACAAGTACAAATCGTTGGACCAACTTTTACCTCTCTTTGATATATTT
>SCLH01000689.1:25855-48441 GCA_004367855.1 Oikopleura vanhoeffeni | reverse complement strand
CCAACGATCTGTACTTGTGCGACAATTGGCTATCGAAAACCCCTTAAAATGCGACGACCACCCCCATTGAGCGACGCGTCGGTGCACCGTGCGACGCGAGCCGCGGCTTATTGCCTTTCCTGTTCTTCACAGACTCCTAGACAATGTTTTGCTGCTCTTTTCACTCGATTGTTCATTCTTGAAGAGATAAACATCCGTTATCGACCATTTCAGTCCAGCTGGAAAAGTGTGATTTTTCCAAGCAATACCAACCATTAATAAACCAATAATTGACACTCACAACTTCGCGACGCCCATGCATAGTGAAATTGCCTATACTTTCCCTCATTGAGTACTAGACAATGATTTGCTGCCTTTTTTACTCGGTTGTTCATTGTTAAGGGGAGTGTGGGTGCTTCCATCAATGTGCTAGAGAAAATAACCCCCTTTTAAGGGATAATTAAGCTTTTTTTGAAGTTTTCAAGTGTGAGTCACAACCGCCTTAATTTTTTTCATGATAAAGATATTTTCCAGTATAGCAATGATCGTGCGATTCCTAAAATTGGATACCTATTTCTAGAATATCTAGATTCTAGAACATGCTTGCAAAATATATTGACTGAATTATGTTGAAGGGGCCAATCTCTGAAAACCAATCAGAGACGTGTCACGCGTTATTCTCCAACTCTAGAAGCGGTACCCTCTGAGTGGCAGGTGAGTGATACAGCACTGCCAGGTACTATACTAATAATGTACATTGTTGAATTGCGCGGGAATTTCAGCCATTGGGGTTGGACTTACCCATTGTGACGCTATCTTCCGCCCCTGCAATCTATTTGAATTCCGCAAGACCCCTTATTAGTTTAGTACAAGCAACTTCATGTTTTATAAATAGATATTCGAAAATAATTCATTTTTTCTGATTGCAATCTATTTTCATGTGCTGGATGAACGGGTTTATTCAAAAAATAACAAAATTTGAGACTGTTATCGGAAATAACTACTGTATCTACATTGTAGATTCTACAATCCCCTAAAAGTAAGATTCAGTATTAATTCCAAAACCTATCATTTACTGCAAATGCAAATCAACTTCATGCTATGAGGTTTGTGCACTTCACAAGCAACAAACTGTCGTTCCAATCTTCGACCTTTATATGCGAGTAAACCAGATTTTCTGTCATAGGCCAAGTTAATTTGACATACGTATTTTTAAACCTGTGGATCATTCCTTTTTACAAGCCGGGCCCAGATAGACTCGATTCATTTGATAAACCCTTTCATATACAAGTTTGAGCAGGTTTTATAAACACCTTAGATAATTTTATAGACCAATTGTTTTTTCTATTTTATTTTTATATTTTCATACATATTCAATATAGTATGACGTCTATTATCCACCTTTGACCCAAAACCAGGAATCTTTCGAATTCTCAGGAAACAAGTGGAATGATGGTAGATTATCGGTATTATTCAAGGAATAAGAAGTATGAGCCAGTAGTTTATAGAAGCATATATTATATGAACTCTTGGGCCAAGAGTCGTGGCCCATGAGAAGTAATCGCTTGAATAATGCCGAATATCCTATTCTCAACCAAAGATCCTCTCAGTAGTAAAGAGAGTGTTGACCAGGAATCCGCAAAACTGGATCGGATCATATTGGAATTATAGGATCGGAACGGATCGTATCTATGTTTTCCGATACGAAAACTGAACTGAAAGCTACTCAACGTGGTAACGTATGACCACACACTTCTAACTGTAATGTTTCTTACTATTGTGTAGTGTTTTTGTCAGGTGGTTCGACTAGGGCCGCCACCGGGGTCGCGCGCATAACATTATGGGCGGGACAATATAGCGAAAGAGAGACTTTTGACATCANNNNTAAATTTTCAAATATAGTTTTTTAAAACAAAAGTTTTTAAAATTTTTTGGAAAAAATTATCAATTTTTCATAAAAATTTGTAAAATTTTTTTTTTTTTTTTCAAATTTTTAGATTAAAAATTTTTTTTTTTTTTCCCAAAATTTTTTTTTAAAGCCCTTTCCCCCCTTCAAATCCAAATTGGTTTTTCCCCACTTTGTTTTTTTTTCAAAAAATTAAAACTTAAAATGTTTTTTTAAACTTTTTATTTTCCAAATTTCAAAAAAATTAAAAAAAAATTTGGAAAATTTTGGCGCCCGATTTTGGGGGGCTCCATTTTTTCAAGCAAAATTTAAAATTAAAAACAATAAAATCTCTTTTACTCGGCTTTCGGCCAATTTTTTGGGGGAGCTCATTTTTTTTAACAAATTTTTTAATTAAAAACATAAAAATCCCCTTTTATCGGCCTTAACGGCAAATGGGGGCTCATTTTTCAACAAAATTTAAATTAAAAAACAATAAAATCACCCTTTTATCGGCCCTTCGGCCGATTGGGGCTCATTTTTTACAAATTTTTAATTAAAAACATAAAATCCCCTTTTATCGGCCTTCGGCCAATTTGGGGCTCAATTTTTCAACAAATTTAAAATTAAAAAACATAAATCTCCTTTTATCGCCCTTTCGCCGATTTGGGGCTCATTTTCAACAAATTTTAAATTAAATTACATAAAACCCTTTTTATGCGGGCCTTCGCCGATTTTGTGGCTCATTTTTCGACAAATTAAATGCAAGACATAAAATCTCCTTTTATCGCCTTCGCCGATTTTGGGGGCTGCATTTTTCACAATTTAAATCAAAACCCATTAAAATCCCCTTTTATTCGGCCTTCGGCCGATTTGTTGGCTCATTTTTCAACAAATTTTAAATTAAAACATAAATCCCCTTTTATATCGGCCTTCGGCCGATCTTTGGCTCATTTCTTCAACAAAATTAAATTAAAGAACATACAAACTGCCTTTCATCGTCCTTCGCCGGATTCGGCGGCTGCATTTTTCAACAAAATTAAATTCAAAAACATTAAATCCCCGCTTTATCGCCCTTCGCCGATTCGGGGCTTATTGTTCAACAAATATTAAATTTTAAACATTTAACTCCCCTTTTATCGGCCTTCGGCGCATTTGGGGGCTCCTTTTTATATGGTATTTAAAAAATCAAATGAACATGGTTTTGTATTTTCGGTCAAAATTAATTGGAATATTTGAAAATTTTCCTCAAATGTCTTGTTCAAAAATTCGGCCGATTTGGGGCTCAGTTTTCAACAAATTAATTAAAAATATTAAATCCCCTTTTATCGGCCTTCGGCCGTATTTGGGGCTCATTTTTAAACAAATTTAAATTTTAACACATAAAATTCTTTTTATTCGGCTTCGGCGATTTGGGGATTATTTTTTAACAAATTTAAATCAAAAACAAAAATATCCTTTTATCGGCCTTCGGCGATTTGGTGCTCATTTTCCAACAAATTTAAATTAAAACATAAATTTCCGCCTTTTATCGGCCTTCGGGATTTGGGCTCATTTTTCAACCAAATTTAAATTTTAAAACATTAAATCCGCTTTTTATCGGCTTTCGGCCGATTTGGATTATTTTAACAAATTTTAAATCAAAAACAAAAAATTCCGCTTTTAATCGGCCTTCGGCGCGATTTGGTGCTTCATTTTCCAACAAATTTAAATTTAAAACATAAATTCCGCCTTTTATCGGCCTTCGTAGCGGATTTGGGGCTCATTTTTCAACAGAAATTTAAATTTTACATTAAATCCTTTTTATCGGCTTTCGCCGATTCGGGGCTCATTTTTTAAACAATTTAAATTAAAACATAAATCCTTTTATCGCCTTCGCCAATTTGGGGCTTTATTTTTTAACAAATTTAAATTTTAAAAACATAAATCTCCTTTTATCGGCCTTCTTTTTCCAATATTTTTGTGTTTGTTTTTCTGCAATTTTTTTTCAAAACATCACCGAATGAATCAATTGACAGGAGTTCATACTTTGTTTAACTTTCAAATTAATTTTTTTTTGTAAATTTTATGTTTTCCCACGATTCTTAATTTTTTTTAAGTATTTGAAAATTTGGTACAAAAATTCTTTTTTGGAAAAATTTTTTTGGCGGGCGTTTTGAGCCAATTTAAGAAAATGCAAAAAGTTTTGAAATTTTTTCACTTTTGAAAAAATTTCGAAAACATTTTCGAAAAATTTTTTTTATTTTTTTTCAATTGGCTGAAACGCCTGCAAAAAATTTTTGTCTGAAAATTTTGTTGATTTTACCAAGAAATTTTTGAATAGCTCTGAAAAAATTTCGATAAACAAAATTTCAAAATTTTTTTTCATAGCCCGCGACCTAACCCCTACCCCAGAGACCAACTTCTTTTCGAGACAAGCAGGAGAAAATCTTGCACTGAAAAAAAATAGCATGGCGAGGGATGGCGGAGGTGGTTTCAGAGTGCAAAATACCCACTTTTTTTTAACCAAAAAATACGATTTTTTCAATAAATTATCATTTTTCTTAAAAAAAATTTTTGAAACAAAAAATATTTATTATTCACAAGAGCGCAATAAAATTTTAACACAACTAGTATATGCCGATAATTAATAACTAACTGGTCGATTTTTGCTCAATCGATTGGTGGACACCGCTACTTATAGGCATATATTTGAAGAAACATTTCTTTACAAAGGTCAATTTTTTGCGAAGTTTGCAAATATCATTCTCTGATTGATTTTCTGGATCCCAATAAGTCGGTGTATTCCCTAGTACAACACTTAATTATTTTATTGGCGAATCTTTGTGGACCAAAATCCGAACCTTCGAGAAGGTTGATTGAAGAAAATTTCAAAGCTCCGAGCGTTCCGTCAAATCAGCGACGCCTGTCTTTTTTTTTTTAATTCGCATCACCTAATATATTGAGCGCAGAGATTCATAGTCAACATATCAAAAGATCGCTTTGGGCAGTACAAAAACTTGCGCAAAGATAACCATGATGCTCAGAAATATTAAGATCTGGTTCATATGTATTTTGTTAGGCGGACATCGAGGACATTCAGGTGAAATATTTTCGAATTTGTACTGAATTTCAGGATCCAAACTTTTCTTCCGTTTTTTATTGAGAATCTTGTTTTGGCATTTGACGCATATTATTCTTGAAATAAGTTCCTAACTTGCAACTGAAAGGCCCAATCAACTCAGCAAACTAACTGTGTTATTTCAAAAAAATTTTGATTCTTTGACCCGATCAATTTGTCACTTAACCTCCTCACACCCAAAACCATGAATTCCCCTCACACCCAAAACGCCATTCCGGGGACGCCACTTGAGCGGTTAAGTGCGGAGAAAATAAATGCGATAGAATATTCATTATTTTATTGACCTAGGATCAGGATTAGAGTTTTAATTGGAGGCCAATATTTTTTTTAAAATTTCAATTTCTGTTAGCTGCGATAAATGCAAGAGAAATAGAGTTGTTTCAGCGTACTTCATCGGAAACCATAATTTTTTCAAATCACATATGAATTACAAAAGATTAACGTTAGAACACTGGCTATTCAAATATGATTTCAAATTTTCAATAGCCTTATCTCAAATTCGTCTGAAAACCAGTTTTTCGTATCCCTTCGAGCCAAAATGCACGCACTAAAGACCAGAAACTATTGAGTAGCAATAGTTTTTCCCGACTTGAACTTGAAGGCTCATCACGGGATTGGAAGATAATAAAAAAATTTCCAAAATTTAATTAATCGTTTGAGATCGATATACGCCATAAAAATGAACTTTTTAATTATTTCTATCTCGTTTTAAGGATTTAAAAATATCAACGTCCCGAATGCGTTTGGGTGTGGGGGGTTAAAAGTTGAAAATCTTCACAATAAGTTCGTCGCCAAAGTGAATTCGACTGCGACAACTCCAGTGTGAATATTAAATACGATGGTATTATTTCTATTCGAGGTATCATATGCCTTGCGTTGAGTTTTTCAAATCAAATCAAAAACCACTGTCGATATTTTCAGTTGTATCAATTATCAATCGGCTGTTGGTTGAAGACATTTGTGATTTTCCTTCAAAAGCGATAAAAAATTCTGTCGTAATCGATTGGCATTCGAACTTGTGTCGAAGAATTATTACCTCATTCTTGGTTGTTTTCTCTTCGACAACTTAAAAATGTGTTGAATATGATTTTATATATAAATAATTTTTTGCATACTATGAAATAATACGTGTTTGTGCCGTTTAAAAAATGCTGTATTATAGCATATAAATTATAGGAGTATCTCATGAATAGTATGAGTAAAGAACTGGCATTTCATTTAAATCCGAAAAAATCCATACTTAGCTAACAAAGAAATGAAACTCTTATAAAGTTCAAATTCGGAGCGAATGGTTAGATTTTAGACGATACTACGCGTGGCTACCGTGTAAATTTTTAAGCTCTAAATGCGATCACAGTAAATAATATCAAATACCTCAAATTCAATCCCTGAAATTAAAATCGAACCTTTTAAGTTTAGAACTTACAGGAAATTTTTCGAGCCTCGAACGGGACTTATATCCTAAATTTTATTGTATCACATTTCAGGCAGATTTACCCTTTCACACCAATAAGGCTTCAACATTAAGGGGGCACAGCATTAAAAATGTTTAGAACATTTATTGAACCATAATTAACTAATAATAACAATAATACAACCAAAAACAAATTGTTCTTTTAGAGTACAATCTCAGTAAATTAAGTGGAGCTGCATGCTATTTAAACTTTCGTGTTGCTGTTTTCGAACTGATTTAACGTGCAAGACAAGTGTTACTAAACGTTCACCTGCACGAGGGCGTGTTTCAAGAAACCAGAGACAAAAAATTATTTTTGGAAGTGTCATTTTGGCCGGCGGAATATCGGAAACAGACCCCCGATAGTTCCCCTTATTTTAAATTTCAATAATTTTGGTTAGTTCTTAGAAATTTCTCATCAAGACGGAAATGTTATTTGGATGCAATTTTTGTTTAATGCAGTTAAACAGTACTGGAAACAAGATAATAATCCAGCAAAACATACTTACTAGGGTAGCTTTTTGGAGGGGAAAACCTTTGACATTATTAATTTTGACACTAGGCGCAACCTGGTGGTGAAAAAGCTATTTTGTCTATCTCGTGACTAGAACAAATATGAATGTTTATAAATATACTTATAGGGATAGTTTTTCAAGACCAAAAATACTTTTCATTATTTAATTTCACACACGGCACCACCTGATAAAAAAAATAGGCTTCAAAACAACTTCTTAAGTACATATTTTTTTATTTGAAATCACTGTAACTCTTGCAATTTAAACCATAAATAATTATCTAAAAAGCTATTTTTGCGATCAGGCAATCTAAGTAAATACTATGTGTAGGGACGAACCGGCGTCAAAATCTACTTTTGAATTAGGGGGTTTAGCAAAACGGGAAAAAAATTTAAGCTTACAATTGAAAAGAAAAAAAAGTGATATTTTTTTTTGCCGGTATTTTTACCGGTGAAAATACCGTTTTATAATTAAAATTGCGCGCTTTCATATATCTCGTCGAGCTGAAACTAAGCCACTATGTTAGTCGTAATCTATGGATAATTTTACAACTACCATGCCAAAATCAGGCCCGAATTTTTTGTTTCAAAATGACCTATATTTTTTCGCGAAATTTTCGAAATTGTTTTTTTTT
Organism: Oikopleura vanhoeffeni; assembly: GCA_004367855.1. Lineage (NCBI taxonomy): Eukaryota > Metazoa > Chordata > Appendicularia > Copelata > Oikopleuridae > Oikopleura > Oikopleura vanhoeffeni. The sequence continues at coordinate 40,854 of SCLH01000689.1, read as the reverse complement.
CAAAATTTTTTTCTGGGAAAGATGTAGTGAAATTTTTTTGTGATAGCCAAGCTGTGTTTGTTTGTGATTCAAAAAAAATAAAGTTTTATAATGCTTAAATTCAATTAATTCATAAAAAAGGGTTTGTGAGTCATTTTTCTGGCCACTAGAGGGCTCAAGAGATTTTTCATGCTCAAATCAATTTCCTCGCAGCGCTCACACCATTTAAAAAAAAAAAACCCTGTAGAGCTCAAATAATTAAGGTGCAGTGTTATGGTTTAGTCAGAAGTTGCCGGTTTCGCTCGCCTAACTATGTGTTTGTCCTGAAACACTCTCGTGCAGCGTGAGGGGGTAGGACATCTCGTGGCAGGTGGGGGTAAGAAGGGTTTGTGGGTGTTTTATAAATCAGCATATTTCAGCAATTTTAAATTGCTATAACTTCAGGTATTGCATGATATTTGAATAAATTTGAATACATTTAAAAAAAAATCTGGGATTGTGCAAAAACCACTAACATATTATAAATATGTGGCAAATGTATTTTTTAAACAATCACAAATTCCGCGTTTTTATCATTTTTCGCTAGAAGTTTAGACAGAAAATATGAGCCCAAATATTCTCAGCTTTTAACTGGAGTACAACTCCATAAAATGAATTTAAAAATAGTAATAAACATGTAAAAGTTTTTCCCTTAATAGAGAAAATTAAACAAGCTCTGGGTTACAATCAATGCATTTTCTTGACTGTTTATTGTTTTGATCGAACCAAATATATTGTTAATTATTCTGAAAAAATGTGTCATGTAATATAATCATAGCCACTTTGAATTACTTGCATATTTCTAAACATTTAGCCACCCTCTAACCGCCCCTTAAAATTCTGGAGAACTGATAAATTTGGCTTCTTAACAAACATTAATATCCTGAATTTTGGTCATATTTCAATTATCACAAAATAAATTCCAAAAATTAAAATCCACGATTTTTTGTGCATTTGGTAAGCGAATTTTGGAAGCACCCTATTATCAGCCTGTTGTGCTTGTAAGTTAACTCGTAGATTTAAACATGAATCTTGTACCCAGACTCGATTGCCGGCAACTTGTTGACGCATTCTTATACTATAAGGCAAAGTTTCATTATCAACATACATTTTTTCTATAGCTAACATAATATCAGCCAATTGCATACATTAAAAAAAAAAAACTAAATTTAAACGAATTAAAAGGCATTTAATGAGGATAAGGAACAAAAAGTTTCGAAAAAATTACCACATCCAGTTACACACAAAAGTGCAATAATAAGATGAAAATTAAACCTATTATTTAATTTTGAAACACCTTATATTAAACCTTCAATTGATTTGCTTCGCTTGTTCCTAAATATAATTAATGTTTTTCAACAAAATTCTCTAGTAAAATTTACTCTTAAATTGTTGTAGAATATTTTTATTTCTCGTTCAGTCAAGGTCAATTTCACAGTTTCATCGTATAAACTTGAAAGTACCAAGACGCAAAATAATCGAAGGGTCGACTTCATAACATCGAATAATATTAGGCAAACTATGGGTCAATTATGTATTAAAGGTAAATAAAGAATCAAAAATGTATCACATTTACACAGGTTTTTTTTTTTGGCTCTCTTGGCGCCGCTTTCAGTACATAATTAAGACATAGTATAGATATATCATTTTGATACCGATATATATATATATATAGGAGGGATTTAAGTCTCTAAGATGACCTTGAAAATTGAAGCTAACTCTCGATATACGATACACGCATATAACGGTTTATTTGAAAAAGTACTGAGAAATTACGTCGAAAAAATTTTTTTGATGAACTTCAAGACGTTTTTAAGACTTTTTTCTTATAACCAAAGTCCGAATAAATCACGTGACAATAATCCCAAAAATTAAGGTTTGAAATATGGTCATAACATAATCTTATACATATACTTGAAAAATAAGATCACGTGACTTTTTTGGAAAAAAATATTATAGATATATCTTCAATTATGTGTTTATTTTTTTCCGGCGTAATTTGAGTAACTATTTGTGTACTTGAACAAAATATATATCGTAATTTGAAGTCAACCGTGATTGTTTTTGACTTTGGTGATAGTAAGAAAAAGTCTTAAAACTCATATATTAGATATATATATTATGAATTATAGAATTATTTTTGAAAAAAAACAGTACTATTTTTGACCGACTTTATTTCATGAATAACGGTCACGTGATGGCATTTTTGGGCTTTGATGTAACGAAAAAAAGTCTTAAATTTTCTTGATAACGATGGAATAGTTAAGTTTTATCTTGGTGATTCGAAAACTTTGCAGAAAATAAGTACTGTAATACAGTAAAAAATTTCAAACAAAAACGCAAGCAAACGTCATTTTGGTCTAAAGTTAATCGGACTGCCTTTATACATCGGATCTATGTCATCAATGTTTAGCATCGTAAAATGCGATTAATGGTATGGTCACTACTCTCGACCGGAAATCGAGTCTACGAGTTAACCTTTATGAAATAATATATTACGGTCATGACTCAGCCTAGATCAAAATAATGCTTAAATAATCTTATGGATCTTTTTGATCTTTTACTAGATGCAAGGCATGAATATCGTTGTTTAAAAAATATAAAACTACGCGTTGTTTTCAATTTTGAACAAAATTTTTTATTTTTTCCCCCATATCGCCGAAAGTGCCAATATCGCCAAATTTTTTTGGCGAAAACTTAAATCGGTGATATTGATCCCCTCCTGTATTTTGATTTTAAATAATGACAAAACATTTTGAAAAAATCATGGTTTATTGCTTTCGATGTTTATAGATATATTCTAAATAATTGTCCAAAGCGGGATTTTTATTCAAAAAAAACCATTTGGACCATTTTTAATAATATTGTTATGTCATTTGTGGTTATAGAATAGGTAATTTTTTAAGGCAGAAGGATTTAATCCTGTTAATTATCGGGCTCTAAGCTTGATGTCACTCAATATCACCGAAAGTTTTCGCCAAAAAAATTTGGCGATATTGGGCACTTTCGGCGATATGGGGGAAAAAATAAATTTTTTTGTTCAAAATTGAAAAACGCGTAGTTTTATATTTTTAAACAACGATATCATGCCTGTCTAGTAAAAATCAAAAGATCATAAGATTATTTACAGATTATTTTGATCTAGGCATGAGTCATGACGTAATATATTATTTCATAAAGGTTAACTCGTAGACTCGATTTCCGGCAAGTAGTGACCATTCACCATTTAATCGCATTTTACGATGCTTAAACATTGATGACAAGATCAGTTATAAAGTCATCGATTAACTTTAAGACAAAATGACGTTTGTGCGTTTTTGTTTGAAATTTTTTACTGTATTACAGTACTTATTTTCTGCAAAAGTTTTTCGAATCACCAAATAAAACCTTTCATCGTTATCAAAAGAAAATTTTAAGACTTTTTTTCGTTACATCAAAGCCCAAAAATGATCACGTGACCGTTTATTCATGAAATAAAGTCCGGTCAAATAGTACTGTTATTTTTTTAAAAAGCTTAAAATCACTTTTTTGAAATAGCGAAGATGTTTTTTGGAGTTTTTTAGGACTTTTTTTTTCACTACACCAAAGGTCCAAAAACAATCACGTGGACCCTTTCAAATTCGAAATAAGGTTTTGTTCCAAGTAACCAAATAGTACTTCAAACTTACGCCGAAAAAATAAACACATAATTGAAGAGTTTTGAACATAATATTTTTTCCAAAAAGTCACGTGATCTTATTTTTCAAAAATAAGGGATTTATTTGATGACATATTTCAAACTATTTTTGGATTATTTTGTCACGTGATTTATTCGTGACTTTGGTGTTATGAGAAAAAAACTCTTAAAAACGTTTGAAGTTCATCAAAAGAATTTTTTGGACGTAATTTCAGTACTTTTAATAACCGTATATGGTGTATCGTATATTCAAGCTTACCTTCAATGTTCAAGTGTCCTCTTAAGAGACTTATAAGTTTCCCCTCAAGAATCGGAAGGGGTCCGACTTTTTGATGAAAATATAAGCAACTATGGGTCAATTATGTACTGAAAGGGCGGCCAGATGAGCAAAAAAACCTTGTGAATGTGATCTTTTTGATCTTTAGTGACCTTTAAGTACATAAATTGACCATAGTTGCCTAATATCTTTCATGAGAAAGTTCCGACCCTTCCGATTTATTTTGGTTGGTACTTTCAGTTATACGATGAACTTGAAATTGACCTTGACTTAACGAGAAAATTAAAATATTCTACAACAATTTAAGAGTATTTTACTTAAGAGAATTTTGTGTTGAAACATATAAATTATATTTAGACAGGCGATAGCAAATATTTGAAGTTTAATATAAGGTAGTTTCATATAAATAAAGGTTTAATTTCATTTTCATTATTGCACTTTTGTGTGTAACTGGAGGTAATTTTCGAAACTTTTTTGGTTTCCTATCCTCATTAAATGCCTTTCTAATTCGTTTAAATTTAGTTTTTTGTTTTTTTACTTGTATTAGCCAAATGGACTGAATATTATGATTAGCATATAGAAAAATGTATGTTGTATTGAACTTTTGCTCATATGCATCGATTTTATAAGAATGGTCACTAGTTGCCGGCAATCGAGTCTGGGTACAGATTCATGTCTAAAGTCTACGAGTTAACTTACAAGCACAACAGGCTGAATAATAGGGTGCTTCCAAAATTCGCTTCCAAATGCACAAAAAATCGTGGATTTTAATTTTTGGAATTTATTTTGTGAATAATTGAAATATACAAAATTCAGGATATTAATTGTTTGTAAGGAAGCCAAATTTATCAGTTCTCCAGAATTTTAAGGGGGTTGAGGGTGCTAAATGTTAGAAATATGCAAGTAATTCAAAGTGGCTATGATTTATTACATGACACATTTTTCAGAATAATTAACAATATATTTGGTTCGATCAAACAATAAACAGTCAAGAAATGCATTGATTGTTAACCAGAGCTTGTTTTATTTTCTCTATTAAGGAAAAACTTTTACATGTTTATACTATTTTAATTCATTTTTTGGAGTTGTACTCCAGTTAAAAGCTGAGAATATTGTGGGCTCATATTTTCTGTCTAACTCTAGCGAAAAATGATAAAAACGGGAATTTGTGATTGTTTAAAAAATACATTTCCACATATTTATAATAGTTAGTGGTTTTTGCACAATCCCAGATTTTTTTTTTAAATGTATTCAAATTTATTCAAATATCATGCAATACCTTGAAAGTTATAGCAATTTAAAATTGCTTGAAATATGCTAGATTTAAACACCCACAACCCTCTTAACCCCCACCTGCACGAGATGTCCTACCCCCTCACCTGCACGAGAGTGTTTCAGGACAAACACATAGTTAGGGAGCGAACCGGCAAACTTTCTGACTAAACCTTTTTGGGAAGTGTCATTTGGACCGGCGGGAATATCGAACAATGACCCCGATAGTTCCCTTTATTTTAAAATTTCAATCATTTTGATTATTCTAAGAATTTCTCATCAGCACCGGAATGCTTATTTGGATGCATTTTTTGTTTAACCTGCAGTTAAAACGAAAGTACTGGAACAAGAAATAATCCAGACACATACTTTACTCGGGTAGCCTTTGGAGGGGAAACTTGACAATATGTAATTTGACTCGGCGCCAACCTGGTGGTGATAAAAGCATTTGTCTATCTCGTGACAGAACAAATATGAATGGTAAAATATACTTATAGGGAATAGTTTTTCAAAGCCAAAATTTTTGCAGTATTTATTTCACAACCGGCACACTGATAAAATAAAATTAGGCTCAAAACACTTCTTTTAAGGGAGTACCGTCCACGCCATTTTAAGTGATTTTCCCAAAACGTCTCCCTGCCCATCTGAGCTGAATAATAGTCTGAGTTTCATGTTCTACAGACCAGGAGATATTTGTCTAATTTTTCAACAAAAGTGAACAAAAAAATTTTTTGTATGATCGTATCGGTATTTAAACCGGCCATAAAAGTATTTTTTCGACTTTTTATTGTTCAATTTCATTTAGCCATGTATTAACATAATTTTCTGATTTTTTGTGATGCATACTCAACTTTGTTAGTTATATAAAAAGTTATGCCCTCAGATATTATTTTTTTTTTCCTTTAATTGCCTACAATCATGATAAGTCCTCAAAATGGCTTGTTTTGGTACCTGAGCGCTAGTTCAAGTTTTCATTTGGGAGCACAGTAAGCAAATTTTTGCGAAAATAAAAGGACATTCTTAAAATTGAGAGCTCGTGATTTTAATGCGCATAGTATTTTTGCTATCTTTTGTAAGTTATGGTTTTTAATGCGCAGTCAAAGTTTGCTTCCTGAAAAATACAGATAAAATATTTTTGGAAGATTATAAATTTTTTTTTATAGTTTCACAAATTTCATATTTTTAATGAACACCAGTAATTTCACACAGTGAACGTATGTATCTGGTTCTTTCCTTATAGAACACTTAATTCTTGTCAAAATTAAGCTGAAAATGAACGAGTCAATTTAGAATCATAGGAATTTTTTTAGCATCGAATTTTATTTTTTTTTATTTTTTTGGAATGAACCGATAAAAAATTGGAGAATGAGATTAAAAAATTACCAATTCTCTCATGTCTGATGACGAAATATAAGTCACGATTTATCAATCTAAGAAAATTCAGAATTTTTTTTTTTCCGAAAATTAAAATTTTTTATTTCTTTTTTTTAAGATTGAAATCAAGTGAACTCATGCAACAAAAATCAAGCGTCAACAGATTCAACTTTGAAAGTTACAGACAATGAGAAGGACATTTTAATAAAACTTAGAAAAAATAGGAAATTTTGGATATTTTTTTAACCATCCGAAAATTTTTTTTAAATTTTTTGGAATTGAAACCGATAACACAAAGAGAGCGATAAAAATTAAGCTTCTACATGTCTGAGGCCGAAATAAACCCGCGCTGGGGTCTCCCTTAGTAAATATTTTTTATTTTGAAATCACTGAACTCTGCAATTTAAAAACCATAAATATTAATCTAAAAAGCTATTTTTGCGATCAGCAATCTAAGTAAATACTATGTGTAGGGAACGAACCGGGTCAAAATCTAACTTTGAATTAGGGGTTTAGCAAAAAAGGGAAAAAATTTAAGCTTACAATTGAAAGAAAAAAAAATGGATATTTTTTTGCCGGTATTTTTACCGGTGAAAATACCGTTTTTATAATTAAATTGCCGGCTTCATATATCTCGGTCGAGCTCGAAACTAAGCCACTATGTTAGTCGTAATTTATGGATAATTTACACTACCATGCCAAAAATCAGCCCGCGCCTCGGGCGCGCGGCTATAATTTTAAATGATTTACATTTTTCCGCCTACGAATTTTGTTCAAAATGAGACCTATAAATTCTTTTCCAAAATTTTCGAAATTGTTTTTTTTAAATTTTTTTTCTGGAAAATGTAGTAAATTTTTTGTGAGTACAGCTGTTTGTTTTGTGATTCAAAAAAAAATAAAGTTTAATATCCTTAAATTTCAATTTAGTCATAAAAAAGCGGTTTTGGTGACATTTTCTGGCCACTAGAGGGCTCAAAGAGATTTTTCACTGCTCAGAATCAATTTCCTTGAGGTACATTTACCCTGTAAGCTCAAATAATTAAGGTCAGCTGTTATGGTTTAGCAGAAAGTTTGCCGGTTCGCTCCTAATAGTGTTTGTCCTGAACACTCTCGTGCAGGTGAGGGTAGGACATCTCGTGCAGGTGGGGGTTAAAGAGGTTGTGGGTGTTTAAATCTAGCATATTCAAGCATTTTAAATTGCTATACTTTCAGGTATTGCATGATTTGAATAAATTTGAATACATTAAAAAAAAAAAATCTGGGATTGTGCAAAACCACTAATATTATAAATATGTGAAATGTATTTTTTAAACAATCACAAATTCCCGTTTTTATCATTTTTCGCTAGAGTTAACAGAAAAAATGAGCCCACATATTTCTCAGCTTTTAATGGAGTACAACTCCAAAAAATGAATTAAAATAGTATAAACATGTAAAAGTCTTTTCCTTAATAGAGAAAATAAACAAGCTCGGTAACAATCAAATGCATTTCTTGACTGTTTATTGTTTGATCGAACCAATATATTGTTAATTATTCTGAAAAATGTGTCATGTAATAAATCATAGCCACTTTGAATTACTTGCAATTTCTAACTTTAGCACCCTCAACCCCCTTAAAATTCTGGGAACTGATATTTGGCTTCCTTACAAACAATTAATATCCTGAATTTTGTATATTTCATTATTCAACAAAAATAATTCCAAAAATTAAAATCCACGATTTTTTGTGCATTTTGGAAGCGAATTTTGGAAGCACCTATTATCAGCCTGTTGTGCTTGTAAGTTAACTCGGACTTTAACATGAATCTGTACCAGCACTCGATTGCCGGCAACTGTGACATTCTTATAAAATCGAGCCATATAAGCAAAGTTTCATATCAACATACTTTTCTATAGCTAACATAATATTCAGCCAATTTGCTAATACAATTAAAAAAACAAAAAACTAAATTTAACACGAATAAAAGGCATTTAATGAGGTAAGGAAACAAAAGTTTCGAAAATACCTCCAGTTACACACAAAAGTGCAATATAAGATGAAATTAAACCTTTATTTATATTGAAACTATCCTTTATTAAACTTCAAATGATTTGCTATCGCTCTGTCTAAATATATTATATGTTTACACAAAATTCTCTAGTAAAATTACTCTTAAATTGTTGTAGAATATTTATTCCTCGTTCAAGGTCAAGGTCAATTTCAAGTTCATCGTATAACTGAAAGTACACCAAAATAATCGGAAGGGTCGACTTTCTAATGAAAGATATTAGCAACTATGGTCAATTAATGTACTTAAAGGTCACTAAAGATCAAAAATGATACCATTTCACAGTTTTTTTTTTTGCTCATCTGGGCGCGCCCTTTCAGTACATAATTGACCATAGTTGCTTATATTTTCATCAAAAGTCGGCCCTTCAGATTCTTTGAGGGGAATTATAAGTCTCTAAGATGAACTTGAAATTGAAGGTAACTTGATATACGATACCCCATATACGGTTATTTGAAAAGTACTGAAATTACGTCAAAAAATTTTTTTGATGAACTTCAAACGTTTTTAGAGATTTTTTCTATAACACAAAGTCCGAATAAATCACGTGGACAAAATAATCCAAAAATAAGGGTTTGAAATATGTCATAAATAAATCCTTATTTCTTGAAAAATAAGATCACGTGACTTTTTGGAAAAAATCATTATGTTCAAAACTCTTCAATTAGGTGTTTATTTTTTTCGGCGTAATTTGAGTACTATTTGTGTACTTGAACCAAAACCTTATTTCGTAATTTGAAGGTCACGTGATGTTTTTGACTTTGGTGTAGTGGAAAAAAAAAGTCTTAAAACTCCTAAAAAACATCTTCGCTTATTTCAAAAAGTGATTTTAGCTTTTTTTGAAAAAAACAAGTACTATTTTGACGACTTTATTTCATGAATAAACGGTCACGTGATCATTTTTGGGCTTTGATGTAACGAAAAAAAGTCTTAAAATTTTCTTTTGAATAACGATGAAAGGTTTTTTTGGTGATTCGAAAAACTTTTGCAGAAAATAAGTACTGTAATCAGTAAAAAATTTCAACAAAACGCACAAACGTCATTTTGTCTTAAAGTTAATCGATGCCTTTATAACTGATCTTGTATCAATGTTTAAGCATCGTAAAATGCGATTAAATGGTGAATGTGTCACTACTTGCCGGAAATCGAGTCTCGATTAACCTTATTGAAATAATTATATACGTCATGACTCATGCCTAGATCAAATAATCTGTAAATAATCTTATGATCTTTTGATTTTTACTAGACAGGCATGAATATCGTTTGTTTAAAATATAAAATACGCGTTTTTCAATTTTGAACAAAAATTTATTTTTTTTCCCCATATCGCCGAAAGTGCCCAATATCGCCAAATTTTTTTGGCGAAAACTTTCGGTGATATTGAGTCCTGTTTTTGATTTTAAATATGAAAACATTTGAAAATCATGTTTATTCTTTCGATTTTTAAGACTTTTTCTAATAATTATCCAAAGCGGATTTTTATTCAAAAAAACCATTTGAGACCATTTTTATAATTTTGTTGATGCATTGTGTTATAAAATTAGTATTTTTTAACAGAAGGATTTAACCTTTTTATTATCGGCTCTAAGCTTTGATGTCAAAAGCTCTCTTTCGCTATATTGTCCGCCCATAATGTTATGCGCGCGACCGCGTGGCGGCCCTATCCGAACACACCTGACAAAAACACTACACAATAAGTAAGAAACATTTCAGTTAGAAGTGTTGTGGTCATACGTTACCACGTTGACGTAGCTTTCAGTTTAGTTTTCGTATCGGAAAACATGGATACGATCCGTTCGATCTATAATCAAATTGATCCGATCAGTTTTGCGGTTTCCTGGTCAACATCTCTTTACTACTGAAGGATCTTTGTTGAGAATAGGATTTCGGCATTATTCAAGCGATAACTTCTCATGGGCACGACTCTTGGCCAAGAGTTCATTATATATGCTTCTATAAACTACTGGCTCATACTCTTATTCCTTGAATATCGATAATCTACATCATTCCACTTGTTCCTGAGAATTCGAAAGATTCCTGGTTTTGGGTCAAAGGTGGATAATAGACGTCATACTATATTGAATAGTATGAAATATAAAAATAAAATAGAAAAAATCAATTTGGTCGCTATAAAATATCTAAGGTGTTTATAAAACCTGCTCAACTTGTTAACATTAAATTCGCGAAGAAGAGACTATAAAGACAACAGGGAACGCCGCGGCATTGAAGACGCGCAAGGGCATTAAGTTGAAGAGCTTTTGTGAAAAATGGAAGCTTTGCACCGTCTAAACTAGGTCTAGTAAGGGGGAGGGTCTAGTAAGGGAAGTCTAACTAGGTCTAGTAATTACAAAACTCGAAATTCCTAATCCAAACTTTAGCAAATAGTTTAAGGTATAAAATCTCATTATAAACTTTATTTCTTGGAAACAGAGCGGGAGTTTTTAAAACGTTGAAAAAGAATACCTGATCATATTAGACAAAATCTACTTATTAGGGACTCACTTATTGAATAAATTAATATTTGACTATACTCAAAAAAGTGCCAGCACTCGAAAATAAAGATTAGATATCAAATTAAAAATACGCTGCACTTGAATTTGCTGAAGTGATGCTGAATTCTGTAAATATAAAGTTCAGTTTGAGTGTCATTTTAAGCCGCTGAAATTTTGGCTTTTTTGGACTTTCACATCAAAATATAATAATCAAAATAGAATTCTCAGCTCTTATGAATGTAAAAAGAATGTGTCCAAAAATCATTTAAAAATGAAAATATAAACAAATTTCTTTTTTTAAATTTAAGCTTTTTAGTAACTTTAATACAGAATAATTGCAACTTAAGTAAAATAATTTTTTTTGAAAAGTCCTTATCTATTCTGCTTGTCTGAGAAAAAAATAATGCCTTTGAATATTAATTTTTTGACACAGCCAATTTAGCCGCTGTATAATTTAGCAACTTTTTGGGCTTTCTACATAAAAAAATATAAAAAATCAAATAGAAATTTAGCTCTCGAATTTCCAAAAAAATTATTATTCAAAACGTTTAACACAAATCTAAACCAAATTTAGTCTTTCAATTTTAACATTACTCCGTCACCTTACTTACAATTCTTGCTCTTGCAAGGCAGTGGTTCAGGGGCGCCGGAGAGCACGAGAAAGAAGCCCAGAGACAAAGTTAGTTTTTCCTGCTAACGCTAGGCCTCAAATAATATTCAATACTTTGTATAATGAAATAACTTACAATTAAATGAACTTTAAAAAAGTAGAAATTTTTCCTCAATTTTGCTTCTATAAACAATAAAAAACAGCTTCAAAATTTTCATTTTGGACTTCATTTTAACTCGTGACCTTGGAAGCCATTTTTTGACTTTGTAAGGGTGGGTGTCGGTTTTTTGAGCCCTTTCAAATAAGAATTATTTATCGATTAACATTAATATCGGTTTATGACTAATAGTTGACCAAGGAATCTCATGGTGGCAATTATTTTTTTTCAAAACAATCTAAGAACAATCTAGAATATTTCAAAATTCGAATATGTTTTTGCTTTAACACCCGCATAAAACCGGGTTAATTCCCCATGATATGAACATTTTTTATTCGTGAATAACCACCGAAAACGATGCATGACATTAAACATTATCGGAAATTGTCTATCGAATTCTAGAAAATTTCAAATTATTTTTAAGCAAATGTTAAACCCTAATTATCGAATTTTTGACGCTGATTGGTTAAAGAATTTTAATTAGCTGTTAAGCCAACTTTTTGATAGTGAAATTCGCTTCCAATTCTGGTGGTACTTTTCCGATCAGACGAACTTTTTTTCCGAAACTTTTCATTTCCGGTTCACTTTCATTCAATTTTCTAGAATTCTAAAAATTTATTCAAAAATTCCCTTCTCACTCACTTTAACCGCATTAATAATTCTTACCTTAATCAAAAAAATTGGCTCATTCTAACAATCGGCTAAAGAAGATAGATTGAAGTCGAAAAACTGGCAAAATCGGCGTTTAAGTGAGATTCTAGAAGAAAACAAAATCCAAATCGAAAAATTCCTTCTCATCATTTTTGTTCTCATTTATTCGCTACTTTGTGTATTTTGAGAAACGCTTGTATGTTGGGTCTAAAAGAAGATAGATTTTAAAAACCTTTAGTGCCTAGAATAGACTCCACAACTGTGGTGTGATGTAACAAGGTTTTGACTTTGAGATGTGTAAATCGTACGAAGGCTGATCAGAGAGTATCCCTCAGATTTTTACAACTGCCCTAAACTTGATCTGAGCCGTGATTGAAAGGTACAAAAAGCGACCACCCACCCCATTAAATATCAAAATTTTAAGCCAAATTTATAGTCTGACGACATGTTCGAAAATAATTTCCGAACCTTTTCAAATACAAATCATAACTTTTTGTTCAATTAAAATTTATGTATAATCTTCTAAGATTAAAACTAACTTTGTAATTGGGCATATAATATTTTTACTTTTAACTCCCGTAGTGTTTTGCGCCATCGAATGGGCAATGACCTTTATCGCAATTTAGGACCTTATATGTATGAAATGAGAATTTACAAAGTGATCGATCGCTATTGAATATTTGGCCGTTTGGTGCGTTTTTTTTTTTAAAAATTTTTACGTATTACAGTATTTATTTTTTTTGCAAAAAAAATGTTAAAATATCAAGAAAAGCCTTTGAGCGGGACCACAAAAATTCCTAAGACTTTCTTTCCCATTACTGACCATAGCCCCAAAGTGATCACGTGAACCGTATTTCAGGATTTTAGTTGACCAAATAGTACTGTTTTTTTTCAAAATCACTTAAATCAATTTTGAAAGAAGTGAGTGGTTCTTATAGAAGTTTTTAAAGAACTTTTTCTCCATTACACAGAAGACATAAAATATCACGTGACCTTCAAATTAGGAAATAGGTTTTGATGAAAGTAAACAAATAGTGATCAAATTATGCCGGAAAATGTTTTGGGCCAATATACACCTAAATTCTAAGAGTTTTTGAAACATTAAATTATTTTTTCCAAACACGTCACGTGATCTTATTATTCTGAGAATAAGGATTTATCTATGACATATTTCAAACCTTATTTGGTGGCGGTTTAATTGGTGGCGGTTACTACTTTGAAATAATGAAAATGTCAAATAAACTCTAAATTCGGTTATTATGCAACTTGCTTCTGAGATTCGGCAAAAATGGAGAGAGTTTTTAATTTTTCTTATTCACATTTGATTAACTTTTTATAAACTTTTTAATCAAATTGTTTTTATAGGAACTGTAGAAATTCTTTGAATAATATGATATCATTGAAAAAATTTTATTTGATGATTAATTTTTCGTGTTTTTTTATTTGCTTCAATCAGCGCTGCGCGCCATCGATGCGCAAAGACACTACGGTCCAGAGATTGTCGGCCACTACGAGTTAAATCTCCGTTATTTGCCCGCGATCAATTTTTTCATAAATAAAATTCATTTCTTTCAACTTCAAGTTTTAATATTTCCAATACAACTGAGTATTACGGATTGATATCTTTTAAATATGCGTTTTTTCTGACAATATTACGGTAAAAACATCGATTATTTGTTTTTGTTTATATCGGGTGAAACTGGTATCAAATGAATTTTGTCTCACCGAACAAATAAATAACTTTATTTTTAACTTCTTGAACCAATAGACAACAGAAAAATTATCCCCGGAATTTTTCGCATAATTATGTCAAAAAGCTAGTTCAGTCTAGAATACTAAGTTAGTACTGGAAATAAGATTTTGCACAAGGAAGTCAACAAATGGACAGTTCAAATTTTAGAAAAATCGTTTCAAAATTTATTTATCCTAATTGTTTCGATATTTCTGTTAATATATTTTTCAGTTTGAGTGTCATTTAGGCGCTGAAAGATTTTGGGCTTTTTGGACTTTACATACAAAAATATAAACTATAAAAATAGAATTTGCAGCTTATCGAATGTACAAAAAAATAATTGTAAATCATTCAAAAGAACATATACAAATTCTTTTTATTTTTAGCCTTTTATAACTTCAATAAGAAATAACTTGCAAAAAGTAAAATATTTTCTTTTTGAACACGCCTCTTTATTCTGCTTGGTCTGAGAAATAAAATAATGCTTTGAATATTAAACTTTTTGACGTCATTTTAGCCGCTGAAATTTAAGCACTTTTTCGGGCTTTCACTATTATTTTGCATATTATGCAATATTATTGAGGACCTTGCTTTAGCAGAAAACTAACTTTGTCTCTGGGCTCTTTGTCTCGTGCTCTCCGGCGCCCTTGAACCATTGCTGCCGGAGCAAAATTGTCAGTAAGGTGAGGGGT
>SCLH01000688.1:407557-427194 GCA_004367855.1 Oikopleura vanhoeffeni | reverse complement strand
AGTTCGGTTTCCCTTCGGGCGAATGGCTCAGTGTGAAAAAAATTGATCTTTTTTCGAATTTCTAGCAACTGCCTGGCGAAAAAAATAAACTGGGTTCATGTGCAGAAATTCACATGCCCAGTAAAAAACCCACAAAATGTTAAATACTTAAACTAATAAATGATAAAAACTGAAAAATTTTCAAAAATTATGGATGTTTTTCAACAGTTTTTGATGATAAAAAAAAATCGGAACTTCACATGTGAATCAATTTTATAATACCAGTATGTAGCTTTCACTCCATGAATTCATTAAGTAACGTGTTCAAGACTACAAAAAATAGTTTCCATCTTGAAATTCTTTCCATGAGAATATAAAAACAAATTGGAAAAATATGATTTTTTTAGTTTTTGATAAATTAAATCCAGAACTTGCCATGATATTTGATCTTCTGTTCATACCAGTAGGAGGCCGTTTTCCACAGACCATATCGATAAAAGTTCCGGAACCAAAAAATGTTAGTAACCCTGAAATTTGTCACCACACTACAGTTACCAACAATCGAAAAATACATAATTTTTTGTTAAAACCGGTACATTTCGGATCGACTAAATAGCGTGGCGACTTAGCTGTGGCCAGCACTCGGGAGCCTAAAAAGCTAAACCCGATATTTTTACTGGTCCATTTCGGTAAATTTAGATAAAAGCAGTGGTTTAAATTGTCTTTTGGTAAAAAATTCCCAAATCAAAATGATAAAATTCCGAAACGGGTAGAGGCGCGTATAAGATAACCAATTTTGTATGTCAATTAAAAATCGAAAATTCTTTCAAGCTTTCATAATTTAAAAGCTAAGAAATTTACACAAATTCTTGCGATTTGAGATTTCTCAGTTTTAAAACATTTCATTACGCTTTTAAATTATCAAGCTTGAAAGAAATATTTTCCAATTTAAATGATATAAACTTTTTTAAGATTTTTCGAAATCAAAAATCTTATTACAAAATTTTTTGAAAATAAATAAAAATATCCGAAAATTCATCCGCGAGATTGACATTTTGTTCAAAATTAATAAAAAATGAAATTTTTTTTAATATTTTATTAAAATATGACAAAAATTTCTATATTTTTTGTTTAATTTAACAGTTCGATAAACTTGGGTATGAAATTTTAAAAAACTTTTAATATTTATAAAAAGTATGTCAAATTTTTTTTTTTTAATTTAAGGTTTTGTTTTGAAGTTTCGAAAACTTGTTTGAAATTTAGAAACTTTTCTTCAAAATTGATAATTTTTTCAGAAATTTAGAATATCGTATATTTACTAAAAATTTAAATATTTTTTGAAAATATATAAATTTTTCTTAATTCCAAAAAAAATGACATATCTCTTGAAATCCTGACACAATCTTTAATATTTTGACAAATTTTTAAGTAATATAAAATATTCCAAATAATAAAAAATTTATTAAAAAATTTTGTGTAAATTAAAAATGTTTAATGATGAAGAATCAATTCTAAACAAATCTTCTAAAATTTGTAAAAAAACAATTTAAAGGAAAATTATCAATTGTTTAGAAAATTTTGCAAATTTAAAAAAAGTAAAAATTTTAAAGAAAAATTATCAATTGTTTAAAATTTGTGTTAAGAAAATTTTCAAATTTTAAAAATTGTAAAATTAAAAATGCTTAAAACTTTTGTTAAATTTTAATAAAAATTATCAAATTATTCGAAAACTTTGACAAATTCCTCTCATATTGACAAAATTTTTATATAAATTACAAATTTCTGAAAAATTTGACAATATTCTCTTCAAAATTTAATAAGGAATCCCTTCTTTCGGGCTCGGACATTTGGAGCTTCATTCTCTTTTAAAGTTAATACGAAATATTAATTCCCTTATATCGGCCTTCGCGAGTTGGGTTTATTCTCTGATAATACTGGAAGTGAAAACATATTTCCCCTGTATACTATCTTCTCAAAAATTTTTCGATTTTTCAGTTTATCATTTATTTTTAATATTT
This sequence comes from Oikopleura vanhoeffeni, assembly GCA_004367855.1. Taxonomy (NCBI): domain Eukaryota; kingdom Metazoa; phylum Chordata; class Appendicularia; order Copelata; family Oikopleuridae; genus Oikopleura; species Oikopleura vanhoeffeni. The sequence continues at coordinate 425,197 of SCLH01000688.1, read as the reverse complement.
GCAACATTTTTGGGTTTTGACTGCCAAATGAATGGTTCTGTATACATGCACCAAGTCCATTTAAGGCTTTAAGGTTAGCTCTTTTAAGGGGTGGGTCGTCGCGATTTTAAGGGTTTATAATAGCCAATTGTCGCCAAAAGTACAAATCTCGGACGCAACTTACGTCTCTTTGATATATATATATCATATATTTAAAACAAAAATCTTGCATCCTAAAGAAGCAACCAAATTAACGCAATGGCTCGTCCAATCAGGAACACGGCTACAAAGTGACGGAATATATTTTTCAACTGGTATCTCCTCTACGATTTTCAAGGTTCACAATGAATTCATATTTTTAAACTTAAACCGACAGAACGTGAAGCAGATCGCCAAGGTGAGTTTTTGGAAAATTCTTTTATTGGCTTCAGAATCACCAAAAACAGTAATTTTGACCTTTGTTAAACTAGAGCAAAAAATAACATTTTTGGTGATTCTTAAGCCAAATCAAAGATTATTCCAAAAACTCACCTTGGTGGTCATGCTCACGTTTCTGTTCAGGTAATTTAAAACATGAATCATGGTTGAACCTTGGACAACCAGGAGGAGATACATTTTTGAAAAAAAAACTTCCGGTCACTTTTTGTAGCACTTCTAGTTGGAGACAGCCATCCGTAATTGGATTCTTTTTTAGAGATGCAAGATTTTTTTTGATTATCAAAGAGAGGTAAAAGGTTTGCGAACTTTAAATTTAATAAAACTTGTTACAGTCTTTTTGAATCCTTCTCCACAACAGTATCAAACCGATATAATGACTTATAGTCGAAAATTGAAATTTTGGATTATAAAAAATCTTTCATTTTCGAAATTTATTTCGCCAAAAAGTCTAAGAAACAAATTTATTTTGTTGAATACCCATATTGTAAGTTATTCGTCATTTTGAAAATTCCGGGGTTTTGAACATTTTTGAAAAAAATTTCGAAAAATTTTTCAAAAAAATTTCAAATTTTTTTTGGTGAAAACATTATCTAGAATGGCATTCTTGGATTTCGATTACCGTCTAAGACGTCTATTATTTGGCCTCGACAGGCAAGGGTCGACCACAACAGATTTGAAAATTTCTGTCCGGTCCTGAGGCAGGCAAATTCAAATTTCCTGTCTGAAACAGGTCTACTGTCCTGCGACCAAAATTTGAAAATATCTTGTCCGCCTAGGACAGCTATCTTCCTGTACGAGTACTTCAAAATACTAATATAAATATAACGACGTTTCCGTACCGAAGATACGTCAATTATTTTGAATTAAATTTACAAGAAATTGACGGACAGGTGGACAGCCTAGGCGGATAAGACTTAAAGGGATATGAAATCGTATCATATGATTCATATGAATATGAAATTTTAGTGCATTTTAGGTAGAGTTTAAATTTTTTATAAACTAAAATCTAACTTTCATTGGAAAACGTTGAATTGAGTATTTAATGGATTAAATAATGTTAAGGATCATGATTCATATGTCATCAAAATCCTGTCCTTAATAATTTTTTCACCATCAGCAACACGAATCAGCGGAGAAATCACACGATTTTCTTTTATAATTGGGCATACACGGCCTTCAACCATTCCAGGCTGAATACACAGGAAACGAAGATGAAAAAATAGATCACTACATTGAAAAGCGTCAATATTCGTTCAAATTTTCGTCAATTTTTCCCCCTAACTGACAATATAAAGTGTTTTTTGTCCATATATAACGACATCTTTCGAAAATGGCCAAATTTCTGTCGTTTTGTCCATATATTACGATGTCCTTTATTAGCCAAACGAAACACAGTAATAGTTTGACGATTGGTGATGACGTGACTTGTGAAGAATTTTTGAAACAAAATTTTTTGTCTTCGGAAACGTTTTTAATGTATATGGGCCATACATATGGGTAATTCTTCAAGAAAAAGTTCATCGTGTAATTTTTTGTCAGCAAACATCAGCTGTCTGTAAAATTATCTTTTTTCAGTTCAAATTTCCAGTGTTTCGCCAAGTACCGCGGTATATCGGTAGAGGCCTGAAAATTAAAAAAATATCCAATGTAAATGACACTTTATGACCACTGACCCAATTTCACGATGTTGATCTCAAGCGTAGTCGCTTGTGGTTACATGAAGAATATAACAATCGTAAAAAAATTTCCAAAAAAAAGTTAAATGTTTTCTTTAAGGGTAGCTGTTTTTTTAAAGGACACAAATAAATATTTTGACCAAGTCGAAGCGCAGACATGGCCCTGACCAAAATTCAACATATAAATTAGTTTGCGTTTTCTTCAGTCAACCGTTCACCCGGTAAATTTCATTTCTCAACCGGTAAAAATCGCGAATTTCAGAGAATTTTGAAACTTCTTGATTTTTTCAAGGATGTCCTTGAGAAAAAACAAATGTGACCATACGATTGCTTGGTTGCACATAGTCAGAATAAATATCATATAACTAAGAATTGGGTCAGAAAGTTCCCAAACAATAAAACCCTAAAGCCGGTTTAGAACGACATTACCGGTGATCCGATGGACCTGGGAAAAAATCTATGTTGAACTTTGGTCAGGTACACGATGGCAAAAAACTGTTTGATGAAACATGTCTGGCTTCGGACTTCGTCAAAATATTATTTGTGTCCTTTTAAAAAAACAGCTACCTTAGAGGCAGAAATTAGCGAACATATTTCGTGCTCTGGCCTAAGAACAGTTCAATTATTTGACCAGTTTATAATACGTTTCAGGAATATTATATTAAGAAGTTCGTGTGGTGTAAGCAAAATTTGATACGATCACTTTCAGCTCAAAAATTTTCAAATCGTGATCCTGAGGTTTTACCTTAGGGCTTAAAATCCAAAAAATCAGAACATAACCAGTTTTTCTAAAATTGTCTCTTAAGGTATCGGTGGTTTCCTAATTTGACATATTCTCGATAAAATATTATGCCGAACAGGCCTTGAGGATTAATCAGATTACCCGTTTGTAAACTCGCCTTCACTTGCGAAAAAACTTTGCCCAAAACTTTTTTGTATGCACCACACTCCTCACAACATAAGCGGCAACAAGAGCCACCTAAGCCAAACGGAAAAATCTATCCCTCAAGGTTTTATTCAAATAAACTCAATTTTTAAAATAACCTGTATAATTAGGTATACCACAAACTTTTGGTTAAGCTTGTCGATAAGTGCTATATTTGATTCTGAATACGTTAAAAACCGGTTCCAAATACCGGTTTTTGGACTTTTTAATCGGAAAATCATCTCCTCCTAGGTAAATTCAAATTACTCAAATTTTGCAAAAGCTACTCTAAACAAACAGAAAACTTTCCTTGGGGTTTTTGTCAAATTTTCGACCCAAAACAAAAAATAGGGCAATTTTTCAAGGTCACGTGAAAAATTCCGAAAAAAATGTGCTTCGATTTTTTCGAAAGTGGCTTCAAAAACAAGCTGAGGAAACACTGAAGAGAAAGGTTGGCTTCGTCAAAACCCGATATTTCGAAGTTAGTGTCAAATGACACAACGTTATTTTTGAACATAATTTTGAGAAAAATAACTTGGAAAAAAATCGAAAAAAACGCAAAAAATTTCGAAATTTTTTTCTGCTATTTGGGTGTTGTTTTGTGCTTTTAAACACAAACGATTTGGAAATTGGTGGCATTCTTATACATAATAATCGCAGAAAGTAGGAACCCACCATACCCTTAAGGGTATATCGTCTGATAAATAAAGGCCATAGAGGCATTTAAAATGCTCCAAATTGAACGAGGTGAATAATAAGGTGTACTGAAACACAAGCATCAAAAAAAAAAATTCGAATTTTCGATTTTTTCTAAGTATTTTTAAAGAATGAAGTTAAAAAATAACGTTTGCCTCGAATTTGACCACTAAAACTTCAAAAATATCGCTTGACGTAACCAGCCTTTTCTCATTTGTGTTCAACTGGCTTTCTTTTGAGCCTACTTCGAAAAAACCGAAGCACTTTTTTTTTCGGGAATTTTTTCGAAAATGACCAAAAAAATCAGATTATCGAGTTTTAGCGTGAAATTGCAAAAAAGTCTCGCGCTAATCCTTACAAAAAATCTCTACCAATTGCAACCAAGAATATTTATTAAATTCATCTTAATTCGCCGTGAATTATTTTGAAAATCCTTGCATAGGTAAATATTAGGCGAGAATGTAATTATTTAACACACAAAGTATCTTATAAAACTTTTGAACCAAGGAAATTTTCATAATTTGTTTATATTCTCGCAATCACTATTCATGCTGATTAATGCGCGCCATTATTACATGATTTAGGCTCAAAAATTGAATATTGACCAGGCGCCAAAAATTTGAACACTATTTCATATTGAAATTACTTTCATTTAGAGTAAATTTTTTCTTGCGAGTTGATTTTTTTGTATCGGAAATGATACCATATCTATATTATTTCCGTTTATGCAAGTCGCGAAAATAATTTTGAAATTTTCTAGAATATTGTCAAAGTTTACAATTTATTTGGTCTTGGATCTCCGTGAAAATTGATCACTAATGGCGTTATTTTGTTTTTGATCACTCTGTCCATTATCGGGCATTTCATTAGCAGCGTATTCAATTGTTCTAGAAAAATATTCAAAATAATTTGGTGTTTTTAATTGCAAACGATTCCTGAGGTGCTGGAGAAGGTGCAATGAAAAAATACGCAGAATTTGCGACCGTGGTCCACATAACTACTGCACCACAGCCCTTAAGGGGTTTGGTGTAGAATGTTGGAATTGCCTGGGAAAATAGGCCCTACTCCCCTCCAGCGGACTGGAAGGGTCGTAACGGGCAGCTAATGATAAAATGAGAAAAAAATACTGGAGCTAAAACCTTCATCTATCAACTGCAAGTAAATTTTTGATTCTGGTTGAGGTGGCTACCCAGTGCGCTCCTGAAAAAACCGGTAAATAGTTTCTGAATTCACAAAAAATTGTTAATTCTCGGTCCAATTTTGGCTTTAAATGAATCAAACAAGATTTTCGTGAAAGTACAACGTCTTCAAATAATGACAGGGAGATCCGGTTAAAAAAATCTCCTTCTGATTTAGCGGTAAAAAAGTTGAAATTCAGAAATTCTCTTTAAAATCTGAATCATCGTCGGTCATTTGTTCAAAAATTGATAAACAGAATATTAAGAATTCGTATGAATTGTTGCCATACTTACCCAAAAAGTGAAAAAAATATCTTGTAGGTTTAATGCGTGAAAAACAGATTCATAGTTTAATAATTAATGTTTGATCGGTGAACATCAAATATTGATGAGAAGAGATCTACGCCCACGCTAAATCCTAGAACCATCAAACCACTTTTGCGGTCGCTTTGTCCATCAGAGCTGCATATTTTTTTCAATAATACTTTTTTTCCCCGAGTCGATAATAAAGAAACAATTTTCTTTCAACTCTCTGCTTTATTTACAACCCACAACCCCTTAAGGGTGGTGGGTGTCGCAGATTTATGGACAGTTTACGATTGCTATTTTTGATAAACTAGCAGAGCTGATATCCCAAAACATATCTTCTTAAAAAACACTCCAATACGCATTTTCTCCTTCAATTTTCACATTTTTATTTATTTTTTTGTGTCAGGCTGCAGAGAAAGCCTCACAATAAATGGCAAAGGGCGCCTTCACGGAATTGCTTTTGGCGGCCGAAAAAACGAAACAAAAATATTGATAATTTAAGGATTTAAATTGAAAGTGCGCTTAATTTGTTTTCTTTTGACGCTACCAAATAAAAATTGCAACCCAAACATCCTTAAGTGTTTTGAAATTACGCCAAAAAGTTATTTTGAAGCATTTTTGTCAAGATTTTTTTTTCTGGTTTTAAAATTTGTCAAAATAAAAATGAAAGTTGACATGGCCCCAAGAGACGCCAAATTTCAAAATCTTCAAAAAAAACTCTAATGGACATTGTCAAACAAGTCTTGTGTTTCAGATGCAGTGTATGAGTCAACGTGTATCTCGTAAACTGTGGAGGAGATACTTGTGCCTGAGGCCTCCCAAAACTGAGCATTTTCAAAATATATTAGGACTATATTAGACTTATTATATAGACTATATAATATAGTGGTTGACATATTCACGGGTGATACTTATATAACGGCTGATTTGACATATTCACGGTTGATAACTGTTGCTTTCCGGTGATCGCTCGATCAGTTGCTCTCCTTGAGACAAAAACCCGGAAAATACTCATTTGTAGATCTATCCTTGATTTTGCGAAAAAGTACATCACCGATTGTTTTCGATGATTACACTGATAGTTACGGTATCGGTACAAAAAGACCTTTTCGTAACTTCAAAATCTATCTCCTCCATATGAGCTCAAATTTTCCCAGAACACGTAAGGATCGCATGCCGAAATTAAAGCACGAGCTTTTTTGGATTCGGTGTCTGACTAATTCTAAAACGGCAAATAATCGACGTTTTTTGGCATTCTCAGACTTTAAAATCTATCTCCTCCGAGAATAAATTTTCAAAATGGCTCAGATTTTTAATACGTATTCTTTAAAGCATTTTTAAGAGTAAAGCACAAGCTCAGCTTAATTTGTTGATTATAATTTATAATCCAAAATATGTTTTTTTGGTCAATTTCAAAAAAAAATCGAAAAAAAGTGCTTCGATTTTTTTGAAAGTAGGCTCAAAAGAAAGCCAGTAAAACACTGGTCAGAAAGTTGGCTTACGGCAAGACGATATTTTGAAGTTGTGGTGGTAAAATTTAAGCAAACGTTATTTTGTAACTTCATTTTTAAAAAAATACTTGGAAAAAAATCGAAAAAATGCGAAATTTTTTTTGATGCTTTGGTTCGTAGTACACTTTGTTAACACCAAGAAGCAATTTGGAGCATTTTTAATACCTCTAAGGCCTTATTTCATCAGCCATGCCTACCCCCTTAAAAGTTAAGTTTTTTGATACAAGTTTTGTAGTTCAAAATTTTGATATCCCAATTCGTCTACGTTCAATCTTTGGAAATACGGCAAAACACCGCAAAAACTTTTAGGCAACGTTTAGCAATTTTACATTGCCTACAAATAGTTTTGAAATGCCGTACAGAAACTTATTTATTAAAATAACAAATGTAATATGCACATTATATCTAGGGTTGACAGTAAAAGGCCAAAAAATCGATATTTTATATCTTTCTCGCCGTAAAATACTTTTTTCAGTAAATACTGTAATTTGATATTTTTTTTGATGAAAATTTGTCGTACAAACCGGAAAATTTTCTTGGAAAAAGGCTATTTCAAAATAAGTTATTCTGAACTTTGTTTTTTCATATGAAAACATATTGTAAGAAACGCAAAATTGATTCGAACAAGAATATCAGCATTTTTTTCAACACAAACTTCTTCTTTACTTTCAAAAAATTGAAATTTCGGATTTTTCGGCCTTTTACTGATATGTTTACTTATATTTACCTGACTACCATGCTGAATCGGGATTGATAATTCTTGATTGAATACAATCATTTTCCCTCAAAATAGGGTGGAAAATATAAAAAATTCAATTAATTTACTTGTAGTAAAGGGTCATGGAATTTCGAATAGTTAATAAGTTTCACTTTCACTAAATTTGTAACAAATTCTAACATTTCCGAACCCAACCTAATAATCCTGGTTGTACGAAATCGACAATAGACCATAATTCTTGTAACGAATTCATAATTGGCGATCCCGTGAGTAAAATTCTCTTGTCCGTATTAATTCGCTTGATTGTACGGGTAGTTATACAATTTGGATTTCTAAGACGATGTCCCTCATCACAAATAACTAAATTCCAATTTATATCCAAAAGTTTTTCAGCGCGAATTCGTGCTTTATCATAACTGCAAACATAAACAGTATCGGCTTGAATTTTCTTCGTTGCACCGAGTATCCTTACTCGAAGTAAAGGCCACCATTTATCGATCTCTATTCGCAGGTTTAAATGATCTAAACGACAATTTGTCGCTTACGCAGCAGAATTTCATTGGAAAAAATATAGACTAAAAAATTGAAAATTTTGACTACTGTCGTATATGATATACGGTATATCATATACGGTATATGTCGGACGTTTTTACAAATTTGTAAAACGTCTGCTTAGACGCACGAGGACGAAATTTGGTCAAAAATAAAATTAGTAGAAATAATGGAGTTCCACTAGTAGTGAACATATCATCAATCTCCCTCAAATTTGAAACCATTTTCTCCAATAATTCAGGGCGTTAAACATTTATTTGGAAAAAAAAGTTGTTAGATTATGTAACATTAGTAATGTTACATTACTGATGTTACGGAAATGTTTGCTGAATTCCATCAAGAAATTCCGCCTACACATTTTTCTACAAGATGACCAAACTTTTTTTTAAATATAGCAAATATTTTTGTAAGAACGCGGAATTTTTGTTATTTTCGAAAAAATTTCAAGCTCATTAATACACAATATTCAAAAAAAAATTGTACCAAAATAAATATTTTCAAAGGGCTACAATTTAATATTAATTCAAGGAATGCAAAGAAACTTTAGTAGAGTAAACTCTAGTGGTCAGAAATTAAGTTTTCAAACTCTCATTTGCTTGGTTTATAAAAATTACCTTTCTTATTTAAGGGGGTCGTGGGTGTAGAACGTTGAAACTGCTGGGGAAAATAACCCACTTCTCCAGCTGGACTGAAAAGGTCGATAACGGGTAGATTAAAATAAATGAGAAAAAAATACTGAAGACTAAAACCATGCATTATTTACACCCACAACCCCTCCAAAAAAAGCGAAATAAATAACATGTGTTACTGTTTATGAAAATCTATGATTCCACTTTCAACATTTTGGATTATTCTATTCGAAGTACATTTATGTTAAATTTCTTGATTTGATCCTTTTTAACATCAGTGCAAATGCAATTGCAAAAGTATTTTGGTTTTAATTCTTATAAAATTTTAACCTATCACCTTGAACCCATTGTTTTTGTAGAGTGGCTGGAACTATGACAAGAACATTTCGAAGTGTTTTATCTTGTTGAAGTCCTGCTAATATCGCAATAACTTGAAGAGTTTTTCCCAAGCCCATTTCGTCTCCTAATATGCCACCATTATTTCTTGCAATTCTTTTCCACATCCAGACAACTCCCGTTTTCTGATGAGGCTTTAGTTTATCCCAAAGATATCGAGGTATTGGTAAATTGTGGATCATTTTTGGCTCGTCATGTTTTATAAGTTTTTCAAAATCTGCAATTGTTTTTTGTATTGAATGCAAAAATAGTATTTTGAAGTCTGTACAAGCGGACATAGGTCGAAATCACATTTTGTCCGCTTGAAAAGATTCGTATATAGAAAAATCACTAGGGGCACTAGAGAGCTAATAATCAAAGCCAAATGCGATTGACACTGGTGAATCTGATGAAAAAAGAGAGAAGTATCTCCAAAGGTGACGTCATGGGCGCTAAGGTATCTTTTCTTTAAAGGAACATCGGACATTCGGCATCATAGCGAGGAAACCAAATGATGTTTCGACAAACGTTTTTTTGCATCGTGTAGCCAACTAAATTTGTGACATAGGAAACTTTTTGTTTTTTTCCAAGGCAACCGGTTTACCGGAAATTAATGTTTTAAACCAATTTTTTCTCTATTTTTATCGAATTGTACTGTGGTTTGCGTCTATAAGGACAGCTGAGATTTTGCCATGTTGTCCTAAAGCTTTTGGTGCCATATTGTCCTTATTTTTTAAAATTGCTCTAAAAATTTCAAAAATTAAGGTGAAGAGCTGAAAACATAAGCCAAAGTTCCGGGGGTCAATTTTTGAGAAAAAATAGTGAAGCCCTTTTTTTTTTTTGCTCTTTACTTGAGATTTTCGCCAAATTGTCCTTATTTTTCAAGAAATTTCCTAAAAATTTTTGAAGACCTTTTTTTTTTGCTCTTCACCCATATTTTTACGAAAAAGAGGTGAATTTTTGATATTTTTGAAAAAAAAAGACCCTTTTGAATTTTTTGCCATATTGTCCTTATTGAGGGACGCCCAAAATCTCAAAGCGTAGGTTTTGGCCATATTTCTGCCATATTGTCCTTATAGAGGGTGTCCTTATAGACGCAAACCACAGTATGTATTTATAATAATAATCGGTCTCTATGTGGTAATGGATTAACAGAAACGGTCAACGAAAACAGTTTTCTAGTGATTTACTTGAAAAAATATTATTGAAAAAAAATATTTTTCGAAAATTCCTATGTTTTGCCTCAGAAAAGCTGGTAATTTCAAAAGTCAATTACCGGTGAACCGGTTAACCTGATAAAAAACAAAAAATTGCCAATGTCACAAATTTAGTTGGCTACACGATGCAAAAAAAACGTTTCTTGATACATCATTTGGTTTCCTCGCTATGATGCCGAATGTCCGATGTTCCTTTAAAAAAAAAGATACCTAATGTGATTCCTATCGTTTTACCGATTTAGCCAATCAGGGCCAATGTAATGTTCTTTATATTCTCGTCAGTTATTTAGGGGAGTGTAGTACAGTGTACTGCCTAGGCAATTAAATTAAAAATACATGTTTTAAAAATATATATGTTCTAAAAAGTAGATGTTATAGGGTATATGATACGGATAGTATTTCATTTGACGCTTCGGCTTAACAGCCAGTTTAGTGTGCGAACAGAAAGGAATTCAGCGAAAAAAGGGGGTTAGCAATAGAGCCTCATAAATCGCTCATAAATTTTCAAATGTCAATTACCGGTTAACTTTTGAAGTCACAAAAAAAATTTGGGTACATATATTTTCCCTTAATTTTAACAAAATATTTGGCCTCGAGTCTGAAATCAATCATCTTTAAAAAAAACGTGCCTGATTTTCGTTTTTTATACTGGGACTCTGAAATGACAAATGAATAATCTTCCATCTTCGCGATTTTTGCATGTCCTTTTCTCATAGATTTTTTCCTTTTCTTATTTGTTGATCTTGGTCCTGAACCTTCTGAATCGTCAGAATAATTCGAATTATAAGGCTCGTCCGATTCATTATCATCGCTTGGCTCATTCCAATCAGACGCACTGTCCGACATCTGAAAAATATTATTTTGTTTGTGGGGTAAACAATAAAAATAAAATTTGAAACAAAAATGTCAAACATTTGTTTTGAAACCGTTTCAAAAAAGTTGAAATACTTTTAAAGTTTATTTAATATTTTTCAAAGACGTTAATAAATATTCGTTTTAAAATTTTGAACAGTTGACGGAAAGGTATAATATGAAAGATTTCTATAAAATCAAATTTGGATAAATGAAAATATTTTTTGAGTAAAATCTTAGGAGTATACATTTTTGGAGGTCTTTTTAATGCCGAACGTTCGCTATGAAAAGTGCGTAAATGAAATACAGCAGTATAAGTAAAATACTTATTTTGGAAATGCTGCATTATTCGGTTATGTCATGTAAATAATCCATAAAATATATTTTTGCATCATCATTTTTTTTATTGATCACGGGTGTTTTTCAAAATGGTAGACTTGCATTTTTCATAGCAAAAGATAGGATAAAAAATTGACTTAAAATGTATAAGTATACATATTTGAAGTTTAAAATTATAACATATTGCGAAATTTCCCGAGAACAACTTATAAAACTGCTACCTAAACCCAATTTGTTAAACTCCTATAACGGCGGCAAGATAAAACCTATGAAGTACGGGAGTTGAATTAATTCCTTAAGGATTAGCAGTGAAACGCCAAGTCACTAATAATACAAAAAAAATCATTTTTCAAGGAAAACTAGTGTTTATAAATATAAAAAAACTCAACATCAATAAAATTGAAATTTAAGATTTTCTTTGACGTTTTCATGATTTGACGTTCTACTACCAACCAATAAAATGCAATGACCGAGAAGTTTAATAAACCAATAATTTAAACGAGTGACGGTACGTTTAGATTTTTCTAATTTTAAAATATGTTAACATATGTTCTGCGATTTTTATATAATTTCATAACAAATAATTTTTTATGCTAAACATACCGTCGCCATTTTAATTATGGTCATCCGAATATGATAAATTAGAGCTACAAAAATAACCTCGGTTAAAAAAATGTTAAGGTAAAACTAATATAGCTGGACAGATTTTCATAGAGCATTGAAATGAAGAAAAATTAAATTTTCCACACAATCCTTTAGACAACCATCTAACGTAGAAGGTATTCCGATAGCCTATCGGCGATAGGGTATATAAATCCTTCATGTCATATTTTTTCAAAGATTTTTTAATTGTAAAGTAAGTTCAAAAATGGCCATATTCAAATTTTGATACATTTTTCAAAAGAAGGACGTAAATTTAAAAAAACGGTTAAATCGCAACAATTCTACTATAAATTTTCAAAAACCTTATTTGAAAACTAATGATGTTAATTTAGCTTAAATTAAGTCAGATTATGCCTACTGTATAACAATATAATACTTTTAGATAGTAAAGATTGATTTTGAACCATATTAATATACTATTTTGAATTGGTGTCATATTTCAGAGTGTGATCGATCCGCTTTCATTAATGGTGTCGTCGTCAATATCGAACTGAACTGTCCATTTTATTTCTTGAGGTCGCCCACCTAACAGTAGAAGTTGTGTAATACGACTTGAAGATGTTGAAATTGGATTAAACCCAGGAAATTCATTGCCACTTGGTTGTAGAAGTTTAATTCTTTCGCGGTTTTTTTCAAATAGAATTATTTTAATTATTGAGGTAAAATTTATTTCTTCCTTATTTTTTGGTGTTTATTTAATTTTGGAACACCAAATTATTACACCATTTTATAACAAATTTAAAAGTGAATGTTAAATTGAAATATGACACCCAAAATCAAACAAAATTTGATATCATTTTTGAATGATTTAGCTATTTATGTGCCTCCTAGGTTGCCTCACAGAATGGATTCAAATTCTCCCTGTTTTTTTGTTAAAATTAAAACCGATTCCTATAAGGTTTTGCAACTTTTGCATTGAATATTATGTTTTCAACCGGCTCCTGATTTGTTGAATCGAAAGTAACCAGAAGTACAGAAACATCCGGTCTATCTGCTATTTTATTATCCCCTCGAACTTTCCAAGGGTGAAAGATTCACACTTTAAATCAAAAATAAAATTGTCCGAATATAATTTTGTTCAGTATCTATTTTAAGTGTAAGATATTTGGATGAACAGGAATCGAAAGTTGATTTTTTTAGCGCAAAATCGAGTTTCAATAATTTTTAAAAAATATGAAGTTCCATTTTTTGCGAAACTAAGTAAACGAGCCTCATATAGTGTACTTAGAAAACTATCTGAGGCTCGATTACTTAATTTTAAGTTAAGTTACCTAATGGTAGTTTTTTTTAGACGCGACAGATTTGACTTTTCACCACAGACGAACCGTATGAGATATCACAAAACGGTTCTTTGCATTCAACTGGAAACTAAAAAAGCTTAGGCCCAAAATTTTTCTTTTAATTTTTGAAAACAAATTTCAAATTTTATGAAATAAATTCTAGAATGTTAAATTTTTTCAAATTTTTATTTCTTTATATAATTAAACAATCTACGAGGAGATCAAAAATTCTAAAATCCAGTCAAAATAATTTTCAGTACAAAAGATATGGGCTGCCTATAGAACCCCCTTAAGGTTCCTTACTTTAGTTAAATTACTTACTTTATTAATTCTTAAGGTTTTGCGAAAAATGCACCTTCATAATTTTCAAAAATGTAATTTTTCTAATTATTGAAACTCGATTTCGCCCTAAAAAATCAACTTTCGATTTCTGTTCATCCAAATCTCTTACACTAACAGTGGCTGTTTAGCCGAAACGACGAATAAAAACTATATTTCATAGAAAAAATATTACAATATAATTTTCCACCCTGGCCTAAAATAACTCTGATGCCATTGTGATCCATTAATGAACGAGTCATTGAAGATGCTTTGAATTCCGACACAGAAATATTTATTCCGGTTAATGGTCCGATTTCAGTAGTTGCCGGTACAGCAGGTTTCTCAACGGGTACCGGAGTAAAGGGTTCAACTGACAAATCTAGCAATGTTGGAGTCGCATCAGAACTAAACGGTTTACTTAATTTAAGGTCGTATTTTTTTAGATGTGCCATTTAAGCCGCATCTGTTCCAGGAGGAACTACAAAACCGATCTATGGGCTGGTAATATTGTTTTTTTTCAAGTTTTCAACAATTTACACAAAAAAATGAAGTCATTTGTCAAAAAAAACTCAAATATGACCGATACAATAAATTGGAGTCATTTTTGATAGAGTGAAATAAAATATGGCCAATTTTACAAAAGCATTGGAGTCATTTTTCGAGAAAAAGTACAATATCTAAAATATGGTTAATTTTACAAAAAAATTGGATTCATTTTTCAAAAAAACTAAAATGTGGCTAATTTTTCAAAAAATCAAATAAAATATGGCTAATTTTACAAAAGCATTGATGCTAATATCCGAGAAAAAAAATCTAAAAAGGGCTAACTTTACAAAAAAAATTGGTGTCAATTTTCAATAAAATTTCTAAACAAAGAAAAACTATATTTTTAAACGCAGGTATCTCACACTCTTCCATTTAATCCAAATTGATTCTGCATATAAAGATTATTCAGCTCTTGCAAGTTATCCATCGGTTTTGATTTCTTCGAATTTTGACTAGCTATTGGCTGTGTAGGCTGAGTGAGTGATTGCGGGGAACTTTTCAAGTCGTCGCCAATTCCGAGAAGATCGAGATCTAACCCAAGCTCTTGCAGTCTACGAGACTGATCGTCGACATTATTCGTAGAACTTTCTACACCGATAAGAACATCGCTTGAACCATTATAAACTGGACTTAGAGAGGGGGAAAGACTAAATTATTTATCAAAATTTTTGGATTTTCGAAATAAAAAAAATGATTTACGGGTATCCCGGTCCCTAATTTGACATATTCTCGATGAAAATTAGCGAAACACGGCTTCAAGGATATTATTCAGATTAGCCAGTTTGTAGAACTAGCCTTCATCTTGCGTAAAACATGTGTCATAACTTTTTTGCATGAATCACTCCCAGACACATTAGCGAAACAGGGAGACCTAAGCCAAAACGGAATTCTATTCTCCTCTGATGTTATATTTTGAAATAAACCTAAATTTTAACATAACCTGTATAATTAGTATACAAAACTTCTGTGGAAGCGCTTTTGTTGATAAGTGCTGTTTTTTTTCTCGAATATGCGATAGACCATCGTTTTTTGAAGATTTTCCATCGAAATTTCATCTCTCTGAGGTTAGATTTCAAAATTCACTCAAATTTTCGCAAAAGGAAGCCAGAACAAATTAACAATTCTGTGAGCCGTTTTTTTAATTTCGACCCAAACTCAAAATATGAATTTCGAGGTCACGTGAAAAAATTTCCGGAAAAAAAAAGTGCTTGATTTTTTCGAAAGTAGGCTCAAAAGAAAGCTGGGAAATACTTAAGAGAAAGTTGGCTTACGTCCAGCCAAAATTTTGAAGTTTTGGGGTCAAATTGAAACAAACGTTATTTTTCCACTTAATATTGAAAAAAATACTTGAGTATTTACTGAGTATATACTTGAGTAGTTACTTGAGTATATAATTGAGTATTCTGAAGAAAAAATCGAAAAAATTTCGAATTTTTTTGTTCTTATTTTGGTTGTTTTGTGCTTTCAAAACATAAACGATTGATTTGGTGCATTTTTATGACATAATAACTGCATAAAATGTAGGGACCGGGATACCCTTAATTTTGCGTTTACGAACCTTGGCATCGTTATTATATGAGGATATTTATCTTTGCATAAATTAATAACTCGGTTAACTTCGTCTGTTAGACGAAGAATGCCCATGAGTTCGTCATTATTTTCATCGGTTTCAGCTGTTAATCGGAATAACTGAGGTCGCATATGTTCAAGTTCGTGATAAATTTGACAAATTGTCGATTTAGCCCTAAAAAAAATTTAGAAGGAGGTGATTTTTTTTATTTATTTCATGCAGAATGTTAAGCTTCTAAATGCGCAAAAGGATAACCTTGCGGGTAGATTCGTTTTAAAAGTTAAAATATCGGATCCGAAAAATCAAAGAGTTCGAAAAGTAGTAAAATGAAATTTGACCCTCACTAGGGGGTCTTATTACATCATTTTCAGTATCTTTTAAAACAAGAAAATTATACTTACATTGCTCCAGCATTAATCATTTCGTCCATTAGACCAATTTTTTCTTTAGCTTCAGCCATTAACACTGTTTTACGACCGATTTTTTCAAGTCTTTGATTATCTTTTTCATACATTGTTTTAATCATTTCATTAGCCAATGCGATATCTTCTGGTTTCTTTGAAGTTAAAAGTGCATGAAGACGAGTTTCTTCTTCTTCGTCTTTGATAAGGGTACATCTTAAAAATAAATTTAGTCAAAATTTTTATTCAAATATGATGGTATCACATTTTTCTTAATTTTGAAAGTATCACATTTAACCTAATTGAGAAAGTATCAAATTTCACTTATTTTTAAAATTATAAATTTGACCTTATTTTGAAAATATCAATATTCACTTAATTTTGAGATGATTAAATTTAACTTAATTTTAGAAGTATCAGATTTCACTTTATTTTTAAAGTATCAAATTCAAGTTAAATTCGAAGATATTAAATTTCAATTAATTTTGGAAATATCAACTTGGTTATTAAAAAATTAAGGTAGCTTTTTTTTTAAAGGAACCCCCGGGGGTTACCCCCCCTCTAAAAACCAAGCGGTAATATATGTCAGGAAACAATTTTTGTATAAGCATTGGGGTAACTTTGCACGAGGAAACTTTTGGCAATAGTTTTTTGGACAACCGACACCATCTGGTGGAGTAAAGAGCCCTTTTTATACCCCTAAAATTCTAAAAATACCGGTTTTTCCCTGATTACCGGTCGGAGTCAGAAATCGATAAAATTTCTCTTCGGCTAAAATTTTCTTGGCTATCGGATACAAAAAACCGTTTCCCGATATCTCATACCGTTTGGTCTACAGAGGGGGGGGTTTCTTTAAAAAAAAAGCTACCTAAGTGATATTTAATAATTATGATAGGATTTAAGTAAAATTCATACGTTGCAAATTTCATTCAATATGAAAATATTACTTTTCACAAAATTTATCTTTGCTGGAATGTTCTCTGTATCCAAATTTTAAATTTAAGTACAGTATAGTCTATAGTTGTTCAGCTTAAATTTTCAAAACCTTTCTGCTGGTGGCGGAGCTGGCATGAGTAATCTTTCGTCGAATTTGGGATCTTGCTTTATAATTCCCTGCTTTTTTAACATGGAATACGCATCTTTAATCTTTGTTTGTTCCTTTAGGCCGATACTCCAAGCAAACATATTTTCTAAGACTCGACTTTTGACTTCTTGAGAGCATCTTGGACCCAAATATTTTGGCGAAACAACTCGGATCAATTCGTTGAGGAAGCGGTATTTGCCGATTTCATTATGAAATCCCCTGCCAGAGTTTCGAATACAAATTTCAAGCAACTAAAAATGAACTATTTGGAAAAGTTGCTTTCACCTGTATACTCGGACAGTGCTGATTGGAGTCAAAAAAAAATTAAATGAGTTTTTGAACTTGAAAATAATTTTTTACACTTATAATTATAATAGAACA
>SCLH01000688.1:342994-391187 GCA_004367855.1 Oikopleura vanhoeffeni | reverse complement strand
AAAATTTAATTCTTAATCTTTTCCCTTATTTATTTATTTTCTAACATCTCCCATTTCCTCACAATAGAATTGCGTAGGTTGAAACACAATTTGTAAATGTCACTTTTCTATAGGGTTTTCTATACTATTTAAGTTTAAGTCTATCCTTAATCTCGAGGACTAGAGAACAAGAAAGTTGCAAGCACTTTTACTTTTCTCGTTATAAGCGCTCAAAAAATGGCCTTTCAAAGGGCTTTATGCCTCGGAGGGTTAAGTACTAAATGTCAGCAAGTTGATTCGTGTAGTGTTTTATTGGAAAGTGGTGTCACGACATTTAAGAATATTTACGTAATCTAACCAAAGTCTCATGGGGGAATTCACCAGTAAAACTTTTTTGCTCAACTTTGAATTTTAATTAAAATGGAGTCTGAAATCAAGTTGATCTAATTTGCGGTTTGAATAGATATAAACCTGCTAATCTGCCCATCTTATTCCTAGATGATAATTTCCCAAGTTCTTTGGGGAAATCGATCATTTTCGTCATGCTGCCCGCTAATAATGTAGATGGTATAACGGTCGAAAAGGTGGCTTGAGTTGTTAGTAATCCCCAGGCTTGTTTTTGCATTATTTTTGTCTCAGCAATGTTAGAGTATGATAAGGCATCCGCAGAACGAGCAAGGAGACGCAAATGACTCTTTCATTAAATATAAAAATGCAGTTAAACATTTTTAGAAATAAAAAATAATATTTATGTGCATGCTGCGTATTGTGATAAAACGGAAACTGTCGATTATGGAAATCTTTTCATTACAGTACAATGACGTACCTTTAAAAAGACGCGCCCTATTAATATTAAAATGAGTGTTCTACGAAAAAACCTTTTTTGCCGAATTTTTTTATAATTTGACACTTTTCAAGGGGTCAAATTACAGTTTGGTCATTTTTAAGCCACCTGTGGGCCGAAAAAAACTACCTACTACATGATTCAAATAGTTTGAAACGCCTAACTCAAGGGAACCTCGTCTGGCTTTGGTGGTTTTTTCATAAGAAAATGTTTGACAATAAAATTTTTGTCGTATGACACCTCTAAAGGGCCAAAATTAAACTTTTTTCTATTTTTTTACAAAAATTTTCAGGAAATCGAATTACAAAAAAAATTCGAAAACATTTTTGAGGAAAAGTTGTACTGAAGTGCCAAACAATTGCATTTGAAATATGTGCGGTTATTTCAGAACCCACTTTCAGTTTCCGGTATCACCGGACATCTTGTTAAAAATAAAAAGTTGGCCATTAACGGGTATGCTCAGAAATTCTAAACAACGACCAACTCATCGATGGTGGTAATTTAATTACCAGCTAACTTTGAAAATCATATTTTCTTCCTGGTTTTTTGGACCACACAAATTAAATTTAAAAATTCTACTGGTGAAAGCGTTTTTATAAATTTTTTCAGACGACTTCTCAACGTTTCCCAAAAAACTCATCTAAACCACTTTGCATGTGCGAAATTTCGACGCGACAAAGTTGCTTTACTCAAGAAGTAAACAATTATAGAGAAATCATTTTAGCACAAGAAGATCAGGAATTTGCTGAAAAAGCTTAGCATTTTTAAATATGAAGTTAATCCGATAATGGCCCTATATAAATTTAAGCGCTCCAGAGTCGAGCTGGTAATAAGATTACCAAAATGAGTAATGTGGGTTAAGTTTTGGTAATAATATAAGCATATAATTTATATCCAATCCTTAATATTCGGAGCTTTGAATGGTTTAATAGAAACATAATTTTCAAAGACAAATTTAGGCGACATGTTATAATCTTGAAAAAATAATTCATGCTTTCCATACACATCAGGAGATGGCTTTGATTTATCAGCAGCAAAAATCATACGTAACACATCAAATGGGCCGTAATGGAGATCTTTTTTAACGGACTCGGCCATAGGCTTCGCGTCATCATATTCGATTTTCTTTCCTAAAATTTTTATTTACGAAATTTCAAAAAAAGTCAGATTTCAATTTTTGAAATTTGACGAAATAAAAGGGGTCAAAATAGATTAACTATTTTGCAATCACTAAATGAAAATCAGTGCCAATCGGCACTATCTGAGTACACGGGTTAAAATCTCAATTTTCACAAAATTACCACCAGTATTAGCTGCCATCATCGATAAGGTATGAATTGTCTGTCTAATATCTTGATTACAACTTCTAATAATTTCTTGTACCGCTGGTGCTGCAATTTTAAAACCCTCTCTAAAACAAATTGACATCATTGCCCCAGTAATCTGTTCAACCTTAGGTTTTTGAAAACGTAGATCAAAACAATGGCCAGCCAGTGAGCGAATTTTTGGATGTTGTCTGTAATTAGGGTTTTTGACAATTTGAAAAATACATTTTTTTGAATGTCTGGTAGAAATATTAATATGCGTAATATTTTTTTACTGCTGCTTATTATTTACTGACGATTTGAAATAAGGAATTTCAAAACTCAAAAATGGGTATCAATGTTTTTAAGCTATCTTGTAGAGAATTTTTTTCTGGTCATTTTAAGACCCAGGATTTTTTTCGTTTTTGAAATTTTTTCAAAAACATATTGATTTGAAGGTCAAATTTTTCATGCCTGCAGTTATCCAGCTCTAAAAGATGTAGATCTAGCGCTAGCGTACTTTATTTCTCTGCAAACAGGAGCTAAGGATTTTTCGGTTAGAGATTTTTCGATTTAGAGCAAACCGACCACCCAGTCAACCACAATGACCGGTCAAAGTTGAAGGTCAACCTAAAGTTCATCGTAGAGACTTGAAAGTACCTTCAAAATAATCGGAAGGGTCGTTTTTCTCATGAAAATGTTAGCAACTATGGGTCAATTATGTACTGGACGGTCGCTAGAGAGCAAAAACTGGTCAACACCCAAGGTCAATCTCAAGTTCATCGTATAGACTTACAAGTAGCCTCAAAAAAATCGGAAGGTCGATTTTCTGATGAACGTATTAGTAACACTGGGTCAGTTATTTACTGAAGTCGCTAGAGCGCAATTATTTGACCAGTTTTTATTCTCTAGCGACTTAAGTACATGATTGACCCTATGTTGCTAATACTTTCATCAGAAAATCGACCTTTCTGATTCTTTTGAAGGTAGTTGTGAGTCTATACGATGCACTTGAGATTGGCCTTGAGGTTTGACCAGTTTTTGCTCTCTAGCGACCGTCCAGTACATAATTGACCCATAGTTGCTAATATTTTCATCAGAAAGTCGACCCTTCCAATTATTTCGAAGGTACTTCTCTACGATGAACTTGAACTTTGACCGGTCATTGTGGTTGACCGGGTGGTCGGTTTGCTCTAAATCGAAAAACCTCTAACCGAAAAATCCTTAACTCCTGTTTTCAGAGAAATAAAGTACGCTAGCGCTAGATCTGCATCTTTTAGAGCTGGATAACTGCAGGCATAAAAATTTGACCTTCAAATCAATATTTTTTTGAAAAAAATTTCAAAAAATCCTAAGTTTTATAATGACCAGAAAAAAATTCTCTACAAGATAGCTTTAAAACATTGATACCCATTTTTGAGTTTTGAAATTCCTTATTTCAAATCGTCAATTTTACTGCTCACATTTGATGACACTTATTATTGAAAAACGTAACATTGTATTTACAAGACTTTAGTCTTAGTTATTGTCAAGCCCATATTTGTATCTGGACATTTGGAGCTACTTTTAGTGGCGATAGAAGTTATCGAGTCAAAGTGCTAAATTTTCATCATAGTTATGGCGGTATTTTTTTTCAGCGGGATAATCAGATATTATTACATCATAAAAAAAATATTTTTATATTTCTGAAATCGTCATGAAATTTCCTTTCATATGCAATGTTATATGACCTCATGCGGGGCATTTTTGAAATCTGCCTTTTGGGGTCATATTACAAAATTTGACCCCAAAAAATATTGCTCAGAAAATTTGAAGACGAAAGATAAAAAAATCAGTCTCATATCACCGACAGTGACCGAGAAACCGACAATTTAAGATTTGACCGGTAATTACCGGCATTCCGGTTGAAAATCGAAGAGCGTTATGTAAGGTATCAAATCATTGACTCCCATCTGTTCTTGGGATTTTCAAAAACGGTTCATCAATCTTCGAGAAAAACTCGTGCAACTGATTATCCCGCTGAAAAAAAATACCGCCTATGTATTACATAGTATGTAAACCTAACTTTTGTTCAATTTATTTTTGTCTATAAAATTGACGATAGCGTTGAATTATGATTTTAATAGACCCGGTAAAAACTGTTACCTGTCATATCAGCGGCATTTTTTGAAAAACAAACACACCTTTTTACCTCTTCAAACCATGAAAATCTAGAATAAATTGACTAAAAAACCAGTTTTATAGCAAAAACAATAATTTCCGAACATTCTTTCGATAATTTAAATTTATTAGGTAAACCTTCATTTTCAAGAAATAAATTTTATATTTGAGTCGGTTTTAAATTTTATTTTTGAGTCGGATTTTTTAGAAGGGTATTTTATTTGGGTGAGATCGGTATAATTTAAACTCTAATTTGAAAAATGGCCCAGGAAAATAGTGTGGTTTGCGTCTATAAGGACAGCTGAAATTTTGCCATATTGTCCTTAGCTTTTGGTGCCATATTGTCCTTAGCTTTTGGTGCCATATTGTCCTTATTTTTTAAAAGTCCTCTAAAAATTTTGAAAATAACGGTGAAGAGCTGAAAACATAAGCCAAAGTTCCGGGGGTCATTTTTTAATAATAAAAAAATATTTTTGAGAAAAATAGTGAAGACTTTTTTTTTTTTTTTTTTTTTGCTCTTTGGTCAAAAAATTTTGAAAAAGAGGTGTTTTATAGATTTTTTGGGAAAAAAATAGTGAAGACTCTTTTTTTTTTTGCTCTGCGATCAAAAAAAATTGAAAAAGAGGTGTTTTATAGATAATTTTATGAAAAACAGCTATTATATAGACAAATTTACCATATTCTCCTTAGGTTTTGCCATATTGTCCTAAGGTTTTGCCTCACAATATTCTTTTGTAATTTGATGTGTGTCACATATGGATACGCGACTTATCCCCTAGTACGGGATTTTGCTTCAGATTGGAGTGTTTCTCAAAATTTTTAAACGCAATAAAAGAGAACGAATTTCAGAACATCTTCACAAAAAAAGATAAAATAATATTGGTCCGAATAGAACCAAATTCTTTATATGTATTCCACTCCCTACAAGATAATTTGTGCTCAAGTTTGCAGCTAATCTAAGAGAATGTAATCGGATGAGTTTGTATTCGAAAGCCGAATTTACTTAAAAAAATTTATTGGCGCAAACAGATTAGCAATGAGATCCAGGAAGATCGTGCTAATCGCGATGATAATCAAAGATATTGTTGTGTTCAAGACTTTGTATTTTGCAATTATCACCCAAATAATAATTCACTATGTTTAAAAAATTATTGATAAAAGTCTAATTTCTCTGAGAAAAATTTATGGATATTCTAAATCAATATTTGGATTAGATTTTTCGGATATAAATGATTACTTTTTAAATGAAATTTAGAGACGAATTGGATGCCTTGTATTTATTTCACAGTTTTCTATTTTTTGTTGTACATACTGCTAGATGTGGCCGGAGCAGTGGTTGAAGACATTATTCCGAGGAGAAGAAGCTAGAGTAATTCGAGAATTAATTAAGAACAAGATAGAATTTGTTTGTATTAAATTTCTTAAACGGCAGATATAGATAATAAAACTAGATCTTTAAACCCACCTAACATTTTCATTCGAAAAAATCAATTTATCGTTGATATTGTCTTTAAAAAAAAAGATCGTTTTTTTGCGTCCATTTTTGGAGAAAAATTGTGAAGCAATTGTTTTTTTCGCTTATTGGGACTCAGCTTTATTCGATTACTTTTGCGATGTCAGGTTTTTGAGCCCGTTCAGACAATTCCAAATCGGTACCTGACGCGACTGACGCCTCTACTAATGACCCTCATTGTGTTTTAGCATTTTGGGGTGTTATCCCAGAGGGGAAGATTCACTGCTTACCCCAATCAGAGCCGCGATGACTGTGGTTAGTTTATTTATAGGGGCCGTGGTTCAGTATTCTTACCCACCGGGAAAATCCCAAAAGCTAAAACAACATTCGGTTGTATATATCATATTTTATAAAAAACTTTGGTAAAAATTAAAATTTTTTTGAGTTGTGGACATACCGTTACTTAGTCTTTCGTCCGGCTTCTTACACAGATGACAACTGGGAACTTTTCGTTCGTACATTTGGCCTAGATCCCCAAACAAATAAAATTGGGAAATTGATAAAATTGAGAATTTATTTTGGATCAAATCTCTGAAACAGATTGTGTTGAATGGTAATCGCAGCTTTCTTCTTTCATGGTAAAACGTGCAGAGTCTGTTCCTCTTGGGAGAGAGTAGGAGTTTCCTCGTGGATCCTATAGCATTTTAATATATAAGACATTTAGCTTTTTTCAAAACTGGGAACCAAAGAGTAAGAAAAATTTTATTTTTTTTGCGCCGATATGAAAATGGTGAAACTGGTGTCGCCACGATTATTTTTTGCGTAATAAATTTTCCATGCTGAAGAATCTATCATGAGGAGTTGCTCAGTTATAACAATATTGAATTTCAGGATGTGTCGCGATTTTTTAATTATTGAGTGACTAACATAAGAAAGTATAGAGTCAATTTTCTAGATGATCATTGACTCACTTTTTTATCTTACAAATTAAAAAATCGTGACGACCGAAATTCAAATAGTTAAATTATTCTGAGTGAACTAACCACAGACGAAAAACTCAATATTTGTTCAATTGTTTTTTCGGGCGTGAAATTATAGTGTCATTAAAATTAAATGATTATCGGTCAATTTGGATAGTCACTTGTGTGCGCGATATCTGTTTGATCTGTATCCCTGAGTTAACTTTGGTAATATTTTTGCTAAATCAACCTAATTTTCTTATCAAGAGAAAAGAGATTAATTTTTGCTAGACAACCCTAAGGAAATAAAATGGGTGGGTTACTATGTTTCGAAAGAATATTTTTGCATTCAGTTTTGAAAAATAAGTAAATCAGGTTCGTATGTCAGCTAAAGTAGGACACTATGGAAAATTATTTATAGCTGCGTCTTTGTCCACCTGAAAACGGGTCCGTTTGTCTAATTTAAAAAAATACTTAAGAAATGCTCTATATAAAAATATCCAAGAAACTATAAGCGCTTATTGAGAGCCTATAAGACATGCTAACTTGATCTTCTCTATAACTTGACCTATTTTTTGATAAAAATTCCTTTCCTTTAGTTTCAAAATTAAATGCATCCTTTTTGAAAATGTTGACTGGAAATGACTTGACCTATTGTTTTCTTCACGTAATATTTTTTTTTACTAAACTACCCTTTAGGCAATTGGCTAAAAGCGAGTTCTGAGTCCGATTTTCCAAACATATTGGTCTATGCGTTCATCCCTTGAAGTGACAAGCAACTTATCGCTAACGAGGAAATAAAGCTGGAGTAAAAACGCGACTCCAAATTTGGACCAAGTAAGATACGGAGACTTGGTCCCATTGACCTCACACAGGGCCATTTTGAAAAAGGTATCAGAAGTTCCAGATTTGCAATAGTCATTTAAGAGATTCTTTTTAAGAATTTTGGCGGTTGCTCACATTATCCGACCAGTTATGCGGTAAATGAATTGGACATTGGCGTCCTTTTTACGACCTTGAATTGTTGACGTAGACATTCTGTCGGTGTGTTGTTAATCTGAGGGGACCTTCGTTTGTGAGGGGACATAAAAAGTCGGCATTTTTGTGGTCAAAAGAAGGCTTATCGGGAAAGGCGTTGAGAATTAAATTCTTCAAGGAAAATTTCCTGATAAATTAGTTAGTTAATAGTACCTCCTTAGTTGGCCGATAAAATAAAATTATTTAAAAATAATAAGACACCCAGCATTGATGATAAAAAAATGACTCAATTTAATTAAAAATTTATTAAAATAAATAATGACCCATATCAATATTTAATTGATAATGAAAATTGGTGATGAAAGTAATGATAACCCCAAAATTTAAAATTTTGATGTAAAAATATATGCACCTATACCACTATATTCAAATTTATTGATAAGAAAATTGGTGATAAATTAATGCCAAAATTACAAATTGATTAAAAATAATATTGACCCATAGATTCATAGTTTGTATATGGAGTAATTATTGAAAATGGTTTGTTTGATGAAGTACATGACCATTTACCTTGATGAAATATAATATGACTCTACCATTAAATAAAATTAATTTAACAGCAATTGATACTGTGCCTGAAAATTTGAATCATGGAAGTAAATTGCTCTATGTTTTCTCCTTATGAGCCGATCTGGTCGATTATTTATTTCGGAACTTGAACATATACTTTTTAAAATCTTGCCATAAAATATAATGAAAAGTTACACTGTTTATAAATTTGTCGGCTTGTGTGAGATTATGCTTTTCACCAGAAATTATAGGGCATTTCTCGAATGAAAAACCGAACTTGGACAAGCTTTATGATCTATAAATCAAGGTCTTAAAATTTTAACCGCTGCATTTTAATGGATGGAAATGAATTATACATGAAAGATGAACATATACAAGCCACTCTCAGACAAGGAGCAGTATGGGCACGATTTTTTATTGTCAGCTAATATGCTGAACGACGCGCGTTTTGCGATTCGTGTAATTTTAACTACTTGAATATAAAATGATTTATAAGTGCTCATCTTAAACGCATAATTACAAGGAATTAAATGCATTTTTGAAGGCCGGTAAACCCTTAATTTTAGCTTATAAGTTACAAGCAACTGATGCGTAAACAGTGCTCATAACAAAGTAATATCACCAGTTTAACCTTTCCTATGTGAAAAGTGATTTTTTATGTTGCAAGCGAAGGGCATAGTCGATAATGATCCTACGCGCCTTTTAACGACGCGAGATAACATGGAGCCACTGTCCTCAGAATACTCGATTGTCGACATTAGAGGGGAGAATCTCCGCTATTTCATTGCTGTCCTTTCTTTCTCAAAGTTATGACGGCGTGGTGTCTAAGGCGTGCGGGATAAGATTGTCCTCATGGTGTTAGAGGGTTGGATACTTTGTCCTTAGGTTTTGCCACATTGTCCTTATGATATTTTTTGGCCATATTGCCTTGTAAAATTTTGCCCATATTGTCCCTTAAAATTAAAGGAACAATTTCGAACAAATTCTACACAGCTCATAGGCGAAAATGTAAAGAATATGACAAAATTAAGGACAACATGGCAGAAGTTAAGGGCCAATATAGCAAACCTAAGGAACATATGAAAATATTGAAGGAACAATATGCAGCACATTAAGGACAATTTGGCAGAAATATGAAGACAATAGTGCAAATTAAAAGGTCAACTGGCAAATCTAAGGTCAATGCGTTAAAAATTTAGGGACATATTGGCAAAAATAAAGGCAATTGCGTTAAAAAAGACAAAAAGTACAGAGAGCTATGTGCCGAAATTTAAGGACAATATGGCAAAAAAGTGAGGACAATATTTGGCAAAATGTAAAGCCACATCTGATATGTGAATGATTAAAAAAAGGACAATTAAGACGCGACAGGGGCAAAAATATTACTGTGATTTGTGCGCTCTTTAAGGACGTGAGATGTCCAAATGCCTAGCGAATCAATGTATCATATGAGACTGTTTTTTTTTTTTTTTTTGCGTTGGCCTGTTCACTTTTGAACCACCGGGTAAAATATGTCTAAGAAATTTTCCCAACTTGTCCTTAAATATTTCCCAAAATTTCCCGTTAATATTTCCCACCCAGTTGTCCTAATTTTCCCAAAGATGTCCTCATTTTCCCCCTCCCAATTTCCTGCATATGTTCCCATTTGAGAATATAAGGACGCAATTGGGAATGAAAGGACAATTTGGGAATAATAAGGACATCTGGAAATATAAGAAATTTGGGAAAACAGGCACAATGCTTAAGACAATTTGGCAATATCCGAGGACAATTTGGGAACTAAGGACAATTCGGAATATAAGGACATTTGGAATATAGGAGAACATTGGGAATATAAGGACAACTTTGGGGAAGTAATGGGACATATGGGGACATTTAAGGACAATTGGGAAATGTAAGCGAATTGGGGGAAAGTAAGGCAATTTGGAAATATAACGCAATTTGGGAATAAGGACAATTTGGGAAAATTAAAGGACTTGGGAAATATAAGGAAGCCCCCCAAAAATTTTGGGGGAAAATTTGTTTCGAAAAAGATATGAATCAAAATTGGGATAAAAAATTGTTAGAAAATTTTTAGATGAATTTTAAGTTTTTATTGGTTTTTAGACAATTTGTATTACTAGTAGTTTTGAATAATGATATTGAAAAATATAATTGATAAAAAATTTGATAAAAAACTTGAAATTTTTAATAAAAAATTGTATTAAAAATAAAAAAAATAATTGAAGATAAATTTAAATTTATTAGAAATTATTTGTGAAGAATTTTTCGAGGAATTTCACTAAACTAATGGTGAAAAATGAAAGTTTTTTCGATAATGAAAATTTATTCCAAAATGAAAACTATTGAGATTAATTTTTTATTCCATTTGTTAGTGTGTTGATTAAAAAAATTTGAATCAAAATGTTTATTTTTTCTTTTGTTAATTTAAAT
The DNA here is from genome assembly GCA_004367855.1 of Oikopleura vanhoeffeni. NCBI lineage: Eukaryota > Metazoa > Chordata > Appendicularia > Copelata > Oikopleuridae > Oikopleura > Oikopleura vanhoeffeni. Next base: position 380,507 of record SCLH01000688.1, on the reverse strand, counting down.
TCTAATTTTTGAAAAAATGGGAGAAAATTGTTCAGTTTTCGAAAGGATCGAAATTTTAAGCAAAATCAACTTGCTTACATAACCCCCTAACAAATCTACTGTCAAAGTTGTCTAAGCGGACGGTTTTTGAAAATTTAGGGTGAAGTTAGACGCACGTCCGTTTAGACAAAAATGTTTGACTGCACTAAAAATTATAACCATAAAGACAATTTATGAAATTATACCCTTTGATTATTTTTCCCAAATTGTCAAAAAGTTTCCATTATTCTTAAGCCGAAATCAAACCATTTATTTTAGCCATAATTATGGAAAAAATATTATTAAACATAAAAAACATTTTTAACAATAAAAATTTTCGTAAAAAGAATTTGAAAAGAATAATTAATTTTCCATAAAGTGTCTAAAATTGAGAAATGTTTTTGCACCATGCCGCGAGAGAAACGAGTAAATAATCTGATGGACATAGATCTTATAATCCCAATTTGCCGAACTAGTTTGCGAATCGGTTAATAACTATTAAAAATTTTGATACGAAAATGAACCTTGAGCTCAAAAAAATATTTTCATAATATTTTAAGAATAATTCAAAAAAATTATTTTTGGGAGTGTTAGTCTTTAAATCTATATGTAAGACTATATCTATTCAGCAAAACTTAATATCAAACTACGAAAATCAAATTGAGAAAATTTTGAAAATTAACATTTACAAAATTTAAATTATGGAATTTTTTTGAATAAAATTTCTTTCTCAAATTTATATTTTTTTGCGATTGTTTTTACGTTTTAAATTTTTATAATTGATCGAAATTGAAATTTTACGATATTAATCTTCAATTTAAATTTTTAATTACCTAGTAGAAAATTATTTAATAAAAAATGACAAGCAATCAAAAAAATATCTCGATTTATTGTATTATAAACTTTTCAAGAGGATTCTTTAATTGTTCAAAATTGTCTTATTTTCCCCCAATATCCTTATTTTCTAATTGTCCAAATATTTTCAAAATTGCCCACTATTACTTTTTTTTCTTAATTCACGTTATAATCCCCAATTTCTTTATGATCTAAACTGTCCAATTACAAATGTCCTAAATGTACCAATTGCCTATTATTTAACAATATTCCTTAAATATTATCCAATGTTCTAATATGTAACGCAAACTTATGTATATTAAGACAATTCAGAAATATACGGACAATTTGGCAGACAAATTGAGGACTACTCGGTTTTAGGACATTTGCGAAATATAGGACACTTGAGGAAAATTAGGATATATTGGGATATTAGCACAACTTGGGAAAACTATTTTAGAAAAATACACCATTCTAGTAAAATTTCATAGAAAACACCTTTTCAAAAGAGTGAAAGAGCAAAAAAAGGGTCTTCATCTGAAATTTTTCTCAATTGTCCTAAGCTATTATTGTACAAATTTTACTTAATAACCATAATTTTCCCCCAAAAATTTATCGAATTATTTTGAAATATGATTTTGAAAACCATAATTTTTCCCAAAAAATATGAAGACTTTTTTTTGCTCTTCACCCATATTTTTATGAAAAAGATGTGATTTTTTGAAAAAAAGACCCGTTTGAATTTTTTGCCATATTGTCCTTATTGAGGGATGGACCAAAATAAAAAAGCGTAGGTTTTGGCCATATTTCTGCCATATTGTCCTTATAGACGCAAACCACAGTAAGTGGACTTATAATATTATGAGATACAAGTTGAATTTTTGTCTTTTCGGAATCTTTCACATAATTTTACACTTTTGGCCGAGAATAGTTCATATGTACATTGTAATGTATTTTTCTGATTATTACATATTTTTTACTTTTTAGATTTTGTTTTCTGATTTATAACATTATTTTCAAGCTTAAACCCTTCCTATCATTACAAAGACATATAATGGGAACGTGGGCTGATTTTATAATGTTAATTAACTCTTGCATTCCTCCGCGGTCAGCGTTTCCTGACATTCCGTCAACTTCATCCATGATAACCACAGATTTATTTCGACTCAATTTTTTATCTTTGAAGGCAGAAATAATGGAAAAGTCGTTTGCAGCATCTTTCACAACTAAAATGAAAAGGTTTATATCTCTATTTTCCAGACGAATTCATGACCATAAAAATCTGCAGTCTTATTTTCAAGGTGTCTTCAGAATGAAAAAAATAAGCTTGAAATTGCATAAGGAACAAAATTAAAAAAATACGACTGCAATTTATATAACTATAAAAAACCACATTATTATGGTTTTTGATATTTTTTGGTGAAAAACAAATTAAAAACGGCTGCTAAGACACACTAAAACGTGCGTGAAGAAATGTGACAGTATAATTAAAATTTTAAGATAATCGGTGAACCATAACGTCAGTTAAACATTTTTATTTGAAATTATGCGTGCAATACTGAAGGACCTGAAGAAAAATTAAGACTAAAATTAGGTCTTTCTTAAAAATTGTCTTAAAAACCTGAAAGATGCTCACGCGAAACGTAGTTTAAATAAAATATATTAATTTTAAAATTAGGTTTAATTTTGAAATCAAAACAAAATGGTGCGACTAACTTGATGACAAAGTTTTTTTGCTTCTCGCATCTGATGCATTAAATTCAATAACTTCCATTCCCAATTCTTTAGCGACCAATAAAGCCGTAGTAGTTTTTCCAACTCCCGGAGGTCCAGAAAGTAAAGCTGCCCTTTGTGAAAATTCAAAAAAAAATAAGGCTGTTTAATTCCACAAATTAAACAATAATTACAGGTGAGTTTTAATTATAATGTAGCGATTCCGTCTTTGCGTCCCGATAAAGAACTGACAAACCTCTGGCGAAAAAGTGCGTCCTGATAACGTATATGGCAAACCTTTTAAAAAAGCGTGTCCTACTTAAAAACACGATTTGTGAAGAAATAATATTAAAAGTAAACTGATAAAATAACTTTACTGCAACTCAATTTATCACAAAGAACATGAATTTTGAAAAATCGTTCTGAGACGGGTTTGAAAGTAATTGCAGGCCTTATCACGGTTTCCCCAGAAGATTCGTGGTAAGTTTATGAATTGAAAAAACTCTCTAGCCCAACGGCTAATGAAAAGTAAAAATGTTTTAGTAAAAATTCGATATTTTTGAATAGTTTCCTAAATGATGCTCCTGTTGGATCTGCAAGACCTTTGCCCGTCCAAACAGGTTTCGGTCTCTGATCTTTAGGGCAAGATTGGTATTTTTCCCAATTTTTCATCCAAGTCATCAATTTGTTCGCACATGACGCTGCCCCTGCTTGCCCAACAATTTTGTTAAAACCAGCTGGTTTATATTTCTCAACCCACATTTTTGGCGGTGTATATTTCTCGTCGCTGATCGACGCTTTTTCCATTTTTGAAGCACCAACAGAATCAGTCGACAATGATTTTGAAGGCTTTACAGGAGATGATTTTTCTATTTTGGGCGAAGACGTTTTATTATTTGGCGATGATTTTTCAATTTTTGGTGATTCATTCTTGAGTAATTTTGAAACTGAATTTACTCTCTCTGTTTTCTTTGGTGTTTTTTCTGCCTTAGATTTGGATTTTTTCGAACTTTTCAGCGATTCGTTCAAAAACTCCTTTTCGGCCTCAATTTCATATTTTGACACTTTGCCAGGTTTCTTTCGAATAAGATCGAGCAAGAAATCTTCGTCAATATTTTCAACGTTTTTTTCCTTTGATTTCTTGATCTTAGATTCCCCAGGCTCATCTCCAACCAATAAATAAGTAGTTTTGCCTGAAATTTACATTAAGAGTTAGTCGAAGCAAAATCCATTTCGTAAATGGCTACGTGAAAACCAAAATTCAGAAAACGCATTTTAAATGCGAATATCCAAAATTTTGGGTATTTTCTTGTCAATTTTGCCTTTAAAGGGGTATTTCTTGAAAGTTTGTAAAATTTCTTGAAATGTTGAAAACTTCTTGAAAATTTGTAAAATTTCTTGAAAATTTGTAAAATTTTTTGGAAAATTAGTAAAATTTGGAGAATTTCTGCAAAATTTGAATAAAAAACACTAATCTCATTCTTTCTGCAAATGTTCTGAAATACTTTTAAATTCGGCAATTTCATTGAAAATTAAACAAAATTTAGGAAATGTTTAATATTTTCTTCAAAATTAAAAGTAAATTTTAATAAGAGCTTGAGAATTTTCTTAAAAATTTCATAAATATTGGAAAATTTTTTCCAATTCTCTTAATAATTTGCCTACATTTCCGTTTATTTAAAAAAAAAGATTATTATTCATAATTTTAAAAATATAAGCCTCAAAACTTTATTTTATGAAGAGACTCTTAATAAGCTTTAAAGTTTGAAATAATAAAAAAATTTAGATTTTTAAGAAAATTGTTGAATTTTTCAAAATAATTTCAAACTTTTAATTTTTTCTTGAATTTTGAAGTAAATCGTCTATTATTTGAAAAAAAAAATTCAAATTTTATAAGAATTGGACAATCTTTTTCAAATTACTAATTTACAAAAATAAGAATATTTTTTTTAAATTGTTTCCAAATTTGAAAATTTGCTCCATAATTCCGAAATGTTTCAAAAAATAATGGCCTGGGCGTAAAATTAATTTATATAAAGTCTTCAATTAAAAAATTGTATTTTTTGACGTTTCGGTTTATTCCATAATCATTAAATAGTGAGAAATAATGAGTTGAAATATGAGGGAAAACTTTTTGGTTTGGAGAGCAGATGTACTAATTAAGCGAAATATGTTTGCAGTATTTTAGCCAGCGTAAGAATCGAGGCCTCTAGGTGGCGCACCAATTAATGCCCGATTCGTGTGTTTTATGGTGACAGCGGGTATTTAATGATTTGCTGAGGAAAGCATAGTGGCACTATAAAATTTTTAAATTTTGTGATCTTTTTGTGGTGTGTCAAGGTAGGGTTTTCTAGGAAAGTAACATACTTCGAAATTTTATTCTAGTGTTTTTTTGAGCTAAGTTTTTTTTTCTAAATCGAAAGTGACTTCGAAAAAAGTCAAGTTTTTCTTATATCTTGTACTGTTGTCCTGGTCAACACGTAGTACACTTATAAAATGCCTGTTGATTGAAAGAGATGTTTGAATTGCACGTTGAAGAACTGATGGATGATCGAAGTTCGATGATTTTTAACTACTAGATGGAGTAGACTGAGTTGAGTTTCACCAATATATGATGCCTCACACTCAAGATTGTATTTGTTAGAATTGCAGTTATGAAAATAATTTTTTCTGAGGTTTTAAACGGGGATGATTACATTATCGAAGTTTCTAATCGTAGAAAAAACTTCTCTAATTTATAATTGGTGTAAATTGTGTAATATTTTTGTGAATGTTAGTTGGACACATTTTGAGCAACGTAGCTGTGTTATGTAAGTGAGGAGGGTATAATTTTTCAGAAACATTCGGATTATCAAGATCATACTTGGCGTTTTTTTGACTTGTGCGCACCTGAGGCTCGATTCTTAGGCTTGCTAAACTGAAAATATTCCGGCTATTAGGTACCAATCTTGCCTCTCCAAACAAAAGTTTTCCTCCATATTTTAAAACTCATTTATTTCTCACTTTATGTTATGGAATAAACCGAACGTCAAAAAATACAATTTTTTAATGTTGAAGACTTTATATATTAATATATCTCGAAACAACCCTAATCAAAAAGTAAAATTAATTGAGGCGAAAACATACGGCCTGGGCGATATACTGAGATTGAAAGCGAAAAACAAGGCCAAACAAAAGCCAGTCCCACCCTGGCCCTAGCCCCCAGCAAAATTTTTCGGTTTGCCGATCCCTGGTCGCATACCCCCTCAATGGGCCGAATAGAACCAATAGGAGGCTCACTAAAAAGCCTACTCCCCTGTCAGAATTAATCATAACTTTTCATGGAATTCGAAGACTTGCTTACAGATCTCTTGAGCAGTTTTGTCGAATTTTTGTTCTGGCGTCTCTAGAACGTTAATAAAATTTTTTCTTTGAATTTGGTCTATTTGTTAGATATTAAACTGATTTAATAATTTTTATGTGATCCCTTCGAGCTAAAATTATTCGGTTACAATCAAAGTCTTTAGTTTTTTACTCCTTAAAAAAAACTAACCAGAAACTGCACTCGTCACTTTTCCTCCGTATCGTTCGATAAGCGATTTAGTTTCATCTCTCCCTAGCGAATCTCCTGTGCCGGTGATAACAAAAATCAATCCTTCTAAACAATTTTCAGCCCCTGTTGGTATCTCCTTTGAACCGGCATTTTTAGGACCAGCATCTAATTTGGCCTTGTAAGCCATATAATTGAATTTTTTCTTCTCTACCGGTGTACCGGTCTCAGTGGTATCCATTGCTGAAGCATCATGATTTTCGGGTTCCTTTTTTGGTTTCACATTTTGTTTTTTCTCCTCTGGTTTTGGCAATTTTTCCTCTGTTTTTTTCTTTTTGACCGGTGTGCCAAGAACTTTTTCGGGAGAGTCGTCTGCTTTACGCTTCTTTTTTTTAATATCAGTGGGAATTTCATCTACTTCTTTCTTTGGCTTTACTTTTTGTTTTTTCACTTCTGAGATTCGTTCTTCATGAACTAAACATAAATTTTTCTTGAAAATCCGAAATTTCGTACCTTTAAGCGGACAAAACGGGATTTTTTCGAAGCATTTAAAAAAAAATTTCAAGCTATTATTTAAAGCAATAAAGTTTTAGATAACTTTTCTTACTCGTTCTGCCATTTTTTATCTCAGAAATATTTCATTCCTGTAACCTTCTTATCAAATCCCCTCATTCAGTTTTATGACATACACTCAAACACTTATAAAGTAGAATAATTTGTTATTTATTAGGAAAAAATTGTCGTAAAATACCTGTAGTTATTTAAACTTAAATTTAATAACACAGAAATCGTCAATTTTTTACAATGTAAGCCTTATGCTAAACAATACGTAGAATGAATATTTTTACAAAATTGTCGAAAGACTACCACTGGAGGAGTTGTAAAAAGAGTTTAATTTTAATGAAATTTTCAATTTGAAATATTTTACAATGGAGCTTAAATTTTGAAGAGGTCAGTTCAGCTTTTGAAAAGAATTTTATGCCGCTGATTTTGTGGCATATAATTATATATGAATTTAATACAAAATCTTTCCCAATTTCTGTTTGAGTTTCGAAAACCATTCGCGCAATTTTTTACTGTATTTTGATTTGCCGTGGAAAGGTCCATTTACGCCATAGCCTATGGCCCATAGGCGAAACCTCGCGTTTTATTGGCTATGCTGAGATATAAATAAAATTTGATCATAGATTTGTAACGTAGGTGATGACGTATACAATTTGTGAAGCGATTTGGGTATTCAACAAATTTGACCCTATTTTGTCCGCTTGGAGAGTTTTTTTAATTTACAGTTTCTAAAATGACAAAAATAGAAAGAAAAAGTTCTAATTCAACTTTTATGGCAATAGTTCTCTTTTTATGAGGTTGAAGTTCAACCGTTGAACAGTGTCTATAGCGAATTATGCTTAAGTTTTAAGTTCTCTAGCGCTCTCTGAGGATGATTTAGAGCAAAATAGGCCTAAGGGGACAAAACGGCGTAAGTTATTTTTTGTCCGCTTAGGTAAGGCTTAGAGGGATTTTGTTATTTAGAATTTCAAAATAACAAAAACTTCTTATTTAACTTAATAGGTAGTATTTACTATTTTATGATGTTCACCAGTGTCTATAGCGAATTTGGCTTCAGTTTTCAGCTCTCCAGCGCCCTCTGGGGGTGATTTAGAGCAAAATAGGTCTAAGCGGACAAATCGGGGTACCTCAGAGCGGACAAAACGGGATTTTGAAAAGTGTCCGCTTAGACAGAAACCACAGTAATTGAATGAAGGAGTAAAAAATGAACTTTTGAGGGGGAGAAAAATTTAGTTCAAAAATAGAATTTTGAAATGAACTTTAAAGTTAATTTTTAAAGACTCAAAATGGCCGGTGGGATAGTTCGAAACTGGTACATACGATATCTAGAGCTCGGTTCGGTTTTTACCGGAAATTAACGTTTTCTCAAAAAAATTAAAAAATACCCGGTTGAAACGAAAAACGGCTCTGCATAGCACGTTCTTTGAAAAGTTAATTCCAAAAAAATTCAAAAATATCGTATGTTCCAGTTCCGATCTCACCAACCATTCGGAGGCTATTAAAAAACGGACCAATTTCTGCAATTTCTCATATCTTAGAAATTAATTATGAAAAGGTTGATGGCATTTTTTGTTTTAGTCGCTTTTTTCAAATCTGTATACGATGTAAAAATTCATTTGCCAAATTCAAATGAGTTAAAATTTTGAATGGCATTATGGCACATAATTTATGATATACAAAACTGTTTTAACTCAAAATTGTTCGTGTTTATAATGAGAGATCAGCAATTCAGCTCTCGAAAGAATTGACCACCTCGTTTTGCTTGTCAAAAAGTTGTTTACATAAATTTTCTGCCCGCATTTTATTTTTGAAACGGCTGGTAATACATATATATAAACTTTCCACAATGCTGAATATACATTTTTGGTCGACTTTTTTAAACATCTATCTTTTGCTATCAAAACTTTTGATTCAAAAGTGCGTAGGCAGAAATCAGCAGTGGCGGGATTTTTTTAAGATGAATAGCAAACGTGATTTAGTTGGAAACTTTATTCTGAGAGATTGCTCGACGGATTCAAAAAAATTCAAAATAGGAAAGTCACAGGAAAGGTATACCGGGAAAAATGGTCATATCTTAAATTGTTGGTTTTTAGCTCACTTTCGGTGATATGAGACTTATTAAAATCCGGTAAACCGGTCATCCGACTGGTCACAAAAAACCAGCGTTCCAAAACATTTCCTGTGACTACCCTTTACAATTTTGAGAAATTGCGCTAGTTTTATAGCATTTATTATTGGAAAAAAGACAACCCAAAATGTATACTCAAGAATATTAAATATTAACCTTCAGCTGTTGCTTCTACTTTTTCTTTGGCCGGTGTTTTCTTTTTGGTGAAAAACGATTTAGGATCTACTTCTTTTTTAATTTCTTTTTTTCTATTTTCTTTATTTGAAACCTTTTTACTGGTTACAGCTTGTTCTTCATCTGAATCAGACTCGAGCTGCTTAGAATGCTTTTTAGCGACATTTGGCGATTTTGTCGTAGTTTTATTCAGTCCCTTTGGACCATTTAACCAGCCCCGTATGTCCATTTATCTTAATGGAAAAAACTTATATAACAAATAATTCAAGCTTATTTTGCAATCTGACGAACAGTTTTTAAGAAATTGTCAATTTCAAATTGATAACAAAGTGGACCAACACCAACATTTTAAGCTACTGTAGAAGAGGTTGATAATGTAGGATATTGTATTTTTTTGTATTAAATTGCATTTATTTGTGATTGTTTTGATTTTTTTGCAGCAAGATAGAAATGGGGCCTGGTGTGTTTTACTTCCAAAGTTGAAGTAATTCGCATAGAAAAGTAGTATATCGCCGAAAAAAACCTACGCAATTTCACGATTTTTAGCTAAATTTCTGCCAGTGCCCACATCGCCCAAATAGCGTGGGCGTTTGAGGTTTTTTTTACAAATTACTTTAGTGCGTCATGAATGATGTCATATTTCAAGATTAAATTTACAAAATCTATTTTTTGGAATTGTCATTTGATTGCGTTCGGTGGAGTACGTAATTCTACATATTTTGGTATTTTACTTCATTTGAAGTTCAAATTTTGAACCTATTGTAAAAATGAAAAAAATTCTGTCCCCATATATCTCCGAAAGTGCCGATATAGCCAAATTTTAATGGAAAAAAAACTTTCGGCGATATTGAGCTTACCTCTGCAGAATATGATATTTTTAAAACTTGGACGAAAACGCCCAAACTGATGCGAGCGAAATGTTTACGATAAAATTGAGAGAGGGTTAAGGGGGTGTGGGACTCTGATTTGAAATATTCTCGGTGATATATACAAAAAAACTAAGAGCTTATGAGAAATACCGACTGATTTATACTGATTTGTAGATCTGGGAGTAGACACTTTGACACACAATTTTAAAATCATGCCGAGACACCTGTTATACATTTTGACACACAATTTATGTTTTTCCAAGAAATATTTTATGCAGATCGGTTTTGTGTGTCAAAACGTACACAGAGTACAGAGTGACATACAAAATAATATTTGCAAAAAACACAGCAGGATTCCTAGAAAACACGGCAGGAATCATGATTTAAAATCTCGGTTAGGGTGTGATCTGAGTTTTAGATTACGGCCTAAGATTGATTAAAACCCGAACTTGCAAAAAAATTAATAGGATTGATAAGTAAGGACTATTGAGTTCAAAAAAGAATAAAAGTACCGCGTGAGTTTCAGTAGTAGTGTAAGTAGCGAAGAAACGCTATAAATACATGTACACTCCCCTAAATGTCTAACGAGAATAAAAATAACATTACATTGGCCCTGATTGGCTAAATCGGTCAAACGATTTGAATCACATCAACGCCCATGAGTCACCTTTTAAGACGATTCTCCGTTTACTTTTAGGGAACCGTATAACAAATAGGTTTATTATATTTATAGCGTGGTTAATTTTTTTACTAGTAGTTAAAAATATTAAATTTGCTTTGAACTTCAAATATTATCTTTAAACTTAAACAAAGGTGATTAATAATTTATGATAAATTACATAGGCCAAAGTAAGCGCCGTTTAAAAGTCAGAGCTGGTGAACACCAGCAAAAGTGCCGAAAAACTTCAATTTATAGCCATATCGATGGCTGTAAAGAATATAAGAAAAAAATTTAACATTTTTAAAAAGGCAAATAAAGATGAAAATTTAACCGGTAAACAACTTGAAGATGAGAAGGAAAAACTTTCATTGGCAAAAGATCAAGTCAAAATGAAATTTTATCATTCTCATTTCAGAGTAATTCAGAAAAACTTTCGGTCCAAAAAACATCGAATGGACGCAGAGGCGTTTTTCGTATGCGAAGACCTACTTTAAGGGGGTGGGTGTCGCTTTTTGGTACCTTTCAATCACGCTTCAGATCAAATCTAGGGCAGTTGTAAAAAATCTGAGGATACTCGTTTGTAGATCTAGCCTTCGTCTAACGATTACACATCTAAAAGTCAACCTTGTTACATCACACCACCAGGTGGTGAGTCTATTCTAGAGCACTAAACGGTTTTTTTTTAAATCTATCTTCTTTTAGACCCCACATACAAAGCGTCTCAAAATTTACACAAAGTAGCGAATAAATGAGAACAAAAAAGTGATGAGAAGGAATTTTCGATTTTTGACTTTTTTTTTCTAGAATCTCACTTAAACGCCGATTTTGCCAGTTTTTCGACTTCAAACTCTATCTTCTTTTAGACGAATGTTTAGAATGAAGCCATTTTTTCGACTAAGGTAGATAAATATAATGCGGTAAAAGTGATGAGAAGGAATTTTTGAATAAAATTCTAGAATTCTAGAAAATTGAATGAAAGTGAACCGGAAATGAAAAGTTCGAAAAAAAAGTTCGTCTGATCGGAACAAAAGTACCACCAAATTGAAGCTGAGATTTCACTNAAAATTTAACCGGTAAACAACTTGAAGATGAGAAGGAAAAACTTTCATTGACAAAAGATCAAGTCAAAATGAAATTTTATCATTCTCATTTCAGAGTAATTCAGAAAAACTTTCGGTCCAAAAAACATCGAATGGACGCAGAGGCGTTTTTCGTATGCGAAGACCTACTTTAAACAAACAAGAAGAACTAACGTTCTTCAAACTTCTTTGAAATTGGCATGTCTTATTTTAGCTTTATTATGCCTTCTCTATAAATTAAATTAAAAAATTCTCTAGAAATCTGTTCAATAATTTTTTGTGAAGACTTCTGCGTAACTTTTTCTTTATTATAAAAATGGTTTGATAATGATAATAAATCGAAAACGTTAACAAAATTATATCTTTTAATTTATGATAAGTTACTTTTCATAACATAAATAATGATAATTTTGTAAATAGCAAGTAGCAAATTTTCTTAAAAATAATTTTCAATGTTAATCTTTTTCAAAATTGATGGTACTTTTATTTATTAATTAAATTAATAGTACTTTTGTTCCCTTTTGAACTCAATAGTATTTTCCTTTATTTCCGAATATGTTATATTTTTAATTTGATTATCCCAATCCTGTTAAATTTTATGATAATCCTTACTTCTTAATCCTCGGTTATTTATCTCCTTGGCGCTACTCGAGCAGGATCAAATCTTTTGTTTACCTTTTTTTGCGATACGAGTAAAGACTCATTTATTATGAGATTACAGAAAAAATAAACATATAAACAGATACTGAGGCAAATGTGCACTTGTTTGTTTGCCGCGAGCCCATTTAGCCGCAGTAGTGCAAAACGCTATCTTCAGCCCACGCAAGCTGTCTGGATTCCGCAAGACCCCTTATAGTAAAAAGATCCATACAAACGGGTTTACTCCATCAATTTGGAGCATTTCCAATGCCCCTAAACTTTAGGGCCCAAAGTAGGGTGTCATGAGTCAGTTTTGGGCCGAGACAAAGTCCAAACCCAGGAATTTTGAGTACTCCCATCATGTTTCTTGGTTAATTTGGAGTAAAAAATTGGTTTAAGACATTCCGAAATTTTAACTCCTTGGTGTCTAAAATGGCCAAAATGAAAACCGTTCATCAGATAACCGGCTGTAAAACCGGAAGTTGTCATAGAATTTTTAGTGCGGCCCCCTCAGTTTGTTTGAAAGGTCTGGATGAAGCATCATGCCAATTTAAAAAAAAATCGATTAAGGCTTTTGCGCGGTGATTTCAAATTGGAAAAAAGGAGATTGGCACTGTTCCAAATTTTTTTGCAGCGTCAAATCGACATTTCTCCAAGAATATATGATCAATCGTCAGTTAAAACATCATATTAAGTATCAGTTGAACAAGAGAAATATTTTGGGCTAGACTACGACTTTGTACGTTCAATATTTTAAAAATTCAAATTCGACCAATCAGAAGCCCGAATTCAAAATTTTTTGAGAAAGTTGACAAATTTATATGGAAAATCTTCCTCTCGTTGATCTTAAACTAACTATCGTCCGATTAGGAACGATTGATAATATATCCTAAAAGATACGTCTATTTCAAATTTCGAATGATATTGATGACTCATACTAAAAATAGCATTTTTTTCAATTTGAAATACGCCGCGACAGCCTAAATCGATCCGAAAATGTCTGAAACTTGGCATGGTGGTTACTTTGGGTCTTGTCTTTCCAACTGGCTGTATGCACCAAACGATCCTCGTCGATTTCTGGTCACAAAAGAGCAAAAAAAGTGAAAAATATCATTTTTTCCAATTTGAAATCACCGCGCGTAAGCCTTAATCATTTGTTTTTGAAAATTGGCATGATGCTTCATTAAGACCTTTTAAACAAACTGAGGGGGCCGCACGAAAAATTCTATGACAACTTCCGGTTTCACGGGAATATACAGTATGTACTTTTTTTACTTGCGAAGTGAAAATTGTCCTTTAGGTAATTACGGCCAATAAAAAATAGTAACTAGGTGGATTTTATTTTCAAACCCTTGACATCAGCTATAGCTTGGCGTTCAAAATAAAATCCACCTAGTTACCATTTTTAATTGACCGGAATTAGCTAAAGGACAATTTTCACTTCGCAAATAAAAAAAATACATACTGTATATGACTCATCATCGAAAACTGACAATTTTGTCACTATGAAAAACCGGAAGAAGATTATTTTTTTTTAATTTATTTTACAGCCTTAATTCTTAGAATTTTTTCTTCTTTTGTTTGATACCCGTATTGGGTCATTTCCGGTCATTTGAAAATCTCAGGTTTTGAAAAATTTTGGAAAAAATTTCGAGAAATTTTCAGTTTTTTTTTGGAAAAAATCATTCGGAATGGCCTCCTCGGATTTTGGATACACCTCTTAGTCTCTATATTAGCCTCGACACATGACACCCTAGCCCAAAGCCTTATAAAATCAGAGTCCCACACCCCCTTGATACCAAAATTGAATGTTATTTATTAGTTTATAAATTAATCAAACTTATTTTCCTAAAATTAAGTTTCAAATCCTCTAAATTCCAGCACTTCTCTAATTTTCCGATTCCAGCGATTCTCAAATTATAAATAAAATGACTCATTTCGCTTAGCCAATCACAACATTATTGGAGTTTTATAAAGCAACATTTCATGAAAACTGGTAAATGAGGCTAGATTGTAACCCAAATGATTTAACTGACACTTTTTAGAAGGCCATCATCTGGTTCCGCCAGATAAAAAATAAAATTGTTTCATGTGTAGCTTATCTGGTAAATGTGCGATTTTTTCACATTGGTGCGACCTAGTGGGGTAACCAAAGTCTGACATCAATCTCATTCTTATGTTTATTGCGGATTAACTCGGGTAAGACAAAACTCTGGTCACCAGGGTCTACGCTTACCCAGAGGACCAAAAGGCAACTCGCTGCCAATTTGGATAAATAACCCATTATCTCCGATGTTTAACTCCCGTAGTGACGATTTGAAATAAGGAATTTCAAAAGTCAAAAATGGGGTATCGATGTTTTTGACCCATCTTGTAGAGAATTTTTTTCTGGTCATTTTAAGACGGTAGATTTTTTTGTTTATGAAAAATTTTCAAAAAAAAACGATTTTTCGCTCAATTTTCGAGATTTTACAGGGTTCATTGAAGCCAGTTCTAAGCGACTCCGTATGAAAGAGCTAAACCGGTAATTTTTTTGGCAGGTGAAAATTAAGCGTTTTTAGCGAATTCTTTTTTTGGCTAGGGCTAGCGACTACGTGGTCGACCTCAAAGGACCGGTCAAAGTTCAAGGTCAATCTGCAAGTTATCGTAGAGACTTAAAAAGTACTCCCAAAAGAACGGAAGGGGTCGACTTTCTAAATAAACGTATTAGCAACTATGGTTCAATATGTACTGAAAGGTCTAGAGAGCAAACATTTGTTAAACCTAAGTGTCAATCTCAAGTTCATCGTATAGACTCGCAAGTACCCTAAAAGAATTCGCAAGGGTCACTTTCTGGATGAACGTATTAGCAACTATGGGTCAATTTGGTACTGAAAGTCGCTTAGAGAGAAAAAACTGGTCAAACAAATTTGAAGGAGTGATTTACAAGGGGTGCTGAAGCCAGTTCTAGGCGACTCTGTATGAAGATTAAATGCGGTTATTTTTTGGTAGTGAAAATTAAAGCGTTTTTTAGGAACCCTTTTTTGTGCCTCAGGCTAGCAACCACGTGGTCGACTTTCTAAATGAACGTATTAGCAACTATGGGTAGCGTGTTCCCCATTAATTTCGACTTAATAGAAAATTAATGTGGTGGATTTGTCTGAAAATTCTTTGGGGTGAATAATATATGTCAAAGGGAAAAAAAATATGAAAAAAAAATTGGCGTCACGTGATCAAAATATAGCGATTTTTCGTGTTTTCAGTATTTAAATATAAAACAAATGCAAATCGGCAGTTTTGGGTCAACGGCTTTATTAATGAAATTAACACACCTTTTCTAAAAAAATTAAAATTTTCGAAAATTTAGATTTTTTTGGCTCCCAAACTCGATTTTTCAAACAAAAAAAACATAAAAGTTAGGAAAAAGGGATGCCCGTTTGATCCGACAAAAATTATTTTATTATCAAGGATGACCGCCTGTGTCGATACCTTAGCTATCACCAGTTTTTTGCGTAAAAAAAAAAAGAAACAAAAAAACATATATCTCGATAGATGGTGTCATATTACACTTTTCTGAGAATTTTAAGAACTTTTCCAAGTATTTTTCTACAACTTGAAAAAAAAAAATTTTCGATGAGAAATTTTTTGTAGATGTTTCAGACAATTTCAAAAAATGAAAAAAAAATTCGAAAAAAAAATTTTCGAAAACATTTGGTTTCAAAAATTTTTTTTTCTATTTTTAAAATTGTATGAAACGTCTGCAAAAAAATTTTTGCCGAAAATTTTTTTTCAGTTTGTGAAAAAATACTTGGACAAAATTTGAGAATGTATTTTTATTAAAATCTCAAAATATTTCAACATAAAATAAGAATTGACTTGTTTTGCGAGACTTTAAGATGACAGAACGAAATACAAAAAAGCTTATTAATGGTCATAAGCCAGGCTTTGCGGTGAATTTAATGCCACATATTGAATTTAATTAAATTAATTTTTCTAATTCAAATTTTTGGAATTAATTTTAAAAATTTTATTTCTGAGTATTTGAAAATTTACACTGGAAAATCCAGGCGTTTTAGGCAATTTTAAAAAAATCGAAAATTTTTCGAAAAATTTTTTTTTGAATATTTTTCAAAAAATTTTTTCGAAAATTTTTTGGATTTTTTTAAATTGCTGAAACGCCCAGCAAAATTTTTTCTTCGATTTTTTTCTAGTGTAAATTTTCGAAATTACTTAAGAAAAAAAAACAAAAAAAAATTTCAAAATTTTTTTTTTTCGAGTAGCCAAGCCTAGCCAAGTTTCTGAATGTATCATCTTAACCAGCTTTTGACTCATCCATCAGAAAAAAAATATATCGCGCTTCTTTGGGTTCTTTGGAGAAATTTGCGGGCCAAAAAACCCTTATTTTACGTGATTTTACGATTTTTCAATGATAATATCATTTTTTTCAAAAACTATAACAATTTTCAAAAAAAAATTTTCGTACCAAAATACGCGCACATAAAATTTGGCACAAACTATTACATATGGATAAATTTATCCTAAGAGGTCGATTTTGGCCGAAAATCGATTGGTGGACACGCTAACTATGGGTCAATGATGTAGCTGGAAAAGTCGCTAGAAAAGCAAAAACCTGGTCAAAAAAATTTTTTGATTTTACACAGGGGTGCTGAAGCAGTTCTAGTGAATTCGTATGAAGAGCTTAATAGCTGATGTTGCCAGATGAAAATTTATCGTTTTTCATTATGCTATTTTTTGGGGCTAGGGTCAGCGACCACGTGATCGACCTTAAATAACCAGTCAACGTCGAATGTCATTTTAAAGTTCATCGTAAGAGACTTGAAAGTACCCTCAAAATAATCGGGAATTGTCACGTGTCGCTGACCCTAGCCCAAAAAAAGTAGTAATGAAAAACTGTATTAATTTCATCTGGCGAACAATCAGCTACAGTATTAAGCTCGTCATACGAATCACTATGAACTGGCTTTGTTGGCTCGAAAAGGTTTCAAGTCATAATCAACATATATCTAGTCAAAGTTATATGAGCAGCGTGGCGTAAGTGAGTAAGCGCGACTTCGAACGATCGTTCCCGTTACCCTGGGTTCGACTCCGGACTTTCTCAAACATTTTTCTATGGTGATAACCCAACAATGTGAGAAAGTCGAGATTCCTCATAACAATCGTTTATGGGCTCTAGAGCAGATTATCCGAATGGTTAGCCAGGGGTTAAACTGTGAGATAGTAGGGAGCTCTAAAAACACCAAGGTGTATAAAAGGTGGCCTCCTCAAAATTGAGCAATCGGTAACCAGTCAGTTACACTGAGCATTCGAAGTACCGTATTTCACCTCAAGAGGACTCACTGACAGCTTAAACTGGAGTAAAACGCCTCGATTTGGTAAGCTGTGTAATCCTTTATCACTCACAAAGCTCACATCTGCTTTGTGAATATGCGAAACTCTTAAAATAGTGGTGTGTTGACCAATAGAGAACCTGATTTAGAATCTAAAGGGAGGTGTGGGCTCGAAAGGTTTCGAGGTCATAATCAACAGTATTCTAGTCCATTTATATGAGCAGTTAGGCGTAGTGGTTGCGCGATCGATCGATGTCCCGTTACCTGGTTCGACTCCGCGACTTCTCAAACTTTTTCTTGGTGATTAAACACAGCTTCAGCACCCCTTGTAAATCTAAAATTTTGACCAGTTTTTTGCTTTCTAGCGACTTTTCAGTACATCATTGAACCATAGTTTGCTAATACGTTCATATAAAAGTCTACGTGAATTGAAGATTGACTTGAACTTTTGACCGGTCATTTGAGTGTCGACCACTGGTGGTTGCTAGCCCTAGGCCAAAAAAAGGTTTCCTAAAAAACGCTTAATTTCAGCCTACCAAAAAATAACCGCTTACACTCTATACAGGTCGCTAGAACGGCTTCAGCAACCCCTTGTAAATCTAAAAATTTTGACCAGTTTTTGCTTTCTAGCGGACTTTTCAGACATCATTGACCCATAGTTGCTAATACGTTATAGAAAGTCTTACGATGAACTTGCAGATTGACCTTGAACTTTTGACCGTCATTTGAGGTCGACCACGTGGTCGCTAGCCCTAGCCAAAAAAAAGGGTCGCTAAAAACGCTTAGATTTTCACCTGCGCAAAAAAATACCGGTTAAGCTGCTTATACGGAGTCGCTAGAACTGGCTTCATGAGACCCTGTAAAATCTGAAAATTTGAGGCAAAAAATCGTTTTTTTTGAAAATTTTTCATAAACAAAAAATCCTAAGTCTTAAAATGACCAGAAAATTCCTACAAGATGGGTCAAAAACATCGATACCACATTTTTGACTTTTGAAATTCCTTATTTTCAAATCGTCTAGTGACTTTCTGGTCATGCGTGACCAGATGCCCTTTAATCGCAATTCAGGACCTTTAATCATTTATGAAGAACATTTACAAAGTGATCAATCGACTATTTGAATAATCGACGTTTGTGCATTTTTTTTGAAAATTTTTACTGTATTACAGTACTTATTTTTTGCAAAAAAATTTAAATCATCAACAAAAAAGTTAGAAGGACTTTTTTTCCCATTACACCATAGCCCCAAAGTGAATCAGGTGACGTTTATTCAGGAATGAGGTTGGCCAAAATAGTACTGTTTTTTTTCAAAAATTACTTTATCAATTTTGAAAGAAGTGAAGTGGTTCTTTAGAAGTTTTTTAAGACTTTTTTCTCCATTATAACCAAAGACCAAAAACGATCACGTGACCTTCAAATTAGGATAAGTTTTGATTCAAGTAACACAATAGTGATCAAATTACGCCGGAAAATGTTTGGGCAATAAACACCTAATTCAAGAGTTTGCAACATAATAATATTTTCCAAAAACGTCACGTGATCTTATTTTTTCGAGAAATAAGGATTAATTTATGACATATTCCAAACCTTATTTTTGAATAATTTCGTCACGTGATTTTATTCGGACTTTGGTGTAAATGAAGAAAATGTCTTAAAAACGTTTGAAGTTGACCTGGATTTTTTTTGACGTAATTTGAGTACTTTTTCAAATTACTGTAATATGCCTCTTTTTTCAAAATTACTAAAATCACGTGGAAGACCCCTTAAAAGAATCGTCACGAAATTTCTACGCCTGAGTTTTTGTTTACCGCGTTTTTTTTATTCGGTCGGTTAGACAGACGTATAAATTTCACTTCGATTTGAGATAATCGATGAGTCAATTTTGACACGTGATTCACCGCGTTTTTTTATTCTCAGCCCCGCGTTTTTGTATTCCAGCCCGCGTTTTTTTTATTCCTATCCCGCGTTTTTTTCGGGGAACACTTTTTTTCGCGGTAGAAAGTTTTTTTTACATACCGCGTTTTTTTTATTCAATGTTTTGCTGTCTAAACCGACCGAATAAAAAAACGCGTTAACGAGAAACTCAGGCTGTAGAGCTTTTATGCATTTTAAATTGGCCTCCGGCTTAAATAGAGCATTTCTAGAAGTCCAAACTTCCGGAAAACTGATTACATAATAATGCGTAGGCGAAAGAAAGAAGAGAGATTGATAAATTATTTTCATGCGCGAGATAATCCATAGTTTTAAAGAATATTACTTACATGAGAATGGTGATGAAAACATTCCATTTTTTTTGCCAGATGCACTACCCAAATTGGTGGCGGTTTAAATTTGAAATATGAAAATGTAAAATTAACCCTAAATTCGTGTTATTTATGCACTTGTTTCTGAGAATCGGCAAAAACGAGAGAGTTTTTAATTTTCTTATTCACATTTGATAACTTTTTAACAAATTGTTTTTTTATGGACTGTAGAGAATTCTTTGATAAATATGATTATCATTGAAAAAACTATATGTTGATAATGAATGTTCGGTTATAATGCTCAATTCAAGCGCTGCGCCATCGATGGCGCAAAAGACACTACGGGTCCAGAGATTGTCGGCCACTACGGGAGTTAAGAATATTTTTCGTAAATTCGGAATACTTATGTTAGACGAATTATGTAGCATTTATGATAAATATCTCAGAGAGAAATAAATTTAATTATGTTCATTTCTAGATTGCCAATAAGAGAAAAAAATTCCAATAGTTAACTTTATTTGAGAGAAAACAGACAGGTAACAAATTCTTAATTAAATCAGTCAATTAATAAAATAAGAAGAATAATAATAGTCATTTTTTTCAAGCGAGACTATTTACAGATTGATAATTATACAGTATAATTTTTGAAAAAAATCGTTAAGAGAAAATTTGAAAACAAATATTTTTAATTTGACTAATAAACTAAGAAATATACGCAATAAACCGAAGCCGTATCGGAAAAAGAACACCAGTTTTTATTGCGCCGATTTGTAATACAAAAATGAAAATAAACTTTGTTTGCTGAATTTTTATTTGTGCACCAATGACCGATCAAAGTTGGAAGGTCATCGAATTCGCATGGGAGTCATATCAAAATGATACCCCATGGCCAACTTTTCTAACGAACGTATTATGAACATAGGTGAATTTATGTACAGCCTAACCGTGGCTAGAGCGCAAGATACATTAATATGATTTGAGAGGATTTAAGGAGTACCCCACGCCATTTTAGTGATTTTCAAACGGTTTGTTCTGAGCTGAATAAAAGTTGCTTTGAGTTTCCGATGTTCTAAGAATTTTTCTGAATTCTTTCGGAGCAAAGTGAACAAAAAGTTTTTTTGTATGATACGTACCGGTATTTTACCGTCCAAAAGTCATTTTTCGACTTTTATCTGTTCATCATTTAGCGATTATTAACATAATTTCTGATTTTTTGTGAGCATTACCTCAATTGTTAGTTTAAAAAAAGTTATGCGCTCAGATATTATTTTTTTTCCTTTAATTTGCCTACAACTACTGATAATCTCCAAATGGCTGTTTTTTTGGTACCCGGAGCGCTAGTTCAATTTCATTTGGAGCAGCAGTAGCAAATTTTTTCGGCGCGAAAAAAGCACTTTCTTAAAATTGGGAGCTTTGTGATTTTTATGCGGCTCAGTATTTTGCTATCTTTGTGTTATGGTTTTATGCGCCAGTCAAAGTTTTGCTGTCTGAAAATACAGATAAATATTTCTTGGAAGATTATTAATTTATTTTTATATTCAACAATTCAGTTATTAAAACCCAGATTATCTATCGAGACCACGTGTAATTACAACCAAGTAAACAGCCAGTGATACCACGGTCATGCTTTAAGATACGCTGGTTGTCTTTCCTCATAAAACAATCTTGTATACATTCTGGTCGAAAATATAGAACTGGGAAAGTATGTAGCGACAGTTATCAAAATTTATTCATTAGAAGATAAAAAATGAGGAAATTTTTGTTCACAACAACCGAATTTTATTTTTTTAAATTTTTTGGAGTGAAACCGATAACAAATTGAGAATGGAGATAAAACATTAGCACTTCTAGCATTTCTGAGAGCCGAAATATAAGGTCCGTCGAGTTTATCAATGTAAGAAAATTTTTCAGAATTTTTTTTTTCGAAAATTAAAAAGTTTTTTTATTTCTTTTTTCTAAAGATTGAATCAAGTGAAATCATGCAACAAAAATCAGCGTCAACGGATTTCAACTTTAAAAGTTACAGACAATCAGAAGGGAAATTTATACTTAGAAAAAAATAGGAATATTTAGGAATTTATTTTACATCGTAAAATTTTTTTTTTTAATTTTCTTTTTGGATTGAAACCATAACAAAAATGAGAATGCCGATAAAATTAAGCTTTTTACATTCTGAGAGCCGAAATTAAAACCGCGCGTGGGGTACGTCAGATGTTTATAAATCTAAGAAAATTCAGAATTTTTTTTTCGGAAAATTAAAAAATTTTTATTTCTTTTTAAGATTGAAATCGAAGTGGAATCATGAACAAAAATCAAGCGTCAACGAGTTTCAACTTTGAAAGTTACAGACAATAGAAGGAAATTTATACTAGCGAAAAAAATAGGAAATTTTGAGAATTTTTTTAGCATCGTAAATTCTTTTTGTTTAATTTTTGTAGGATGAAACCATAACAAAATGAGAATGCGATAAAAGATTAGCTTTCTACCATGTTGAGAGCGAAATAAAACCCGCGTGGGGTATCCTTAAGCAATCGCTTTGCAAATACCACCAAAAGATGTATACTGAGGGTGCTAGAGAGCAAATACAGTTTCATGATTTGATGATTTTTGTGCTCTAGCACCGTTAGCGTACATAATTCAACTATGGTTGATATACATTCATTAGAAAGTTGGCCCTGGAGAATATTTTGTGGTTACTTCTATACGATTGATGACCTTGAAATTGACCTTCAACTTTGACCGGTCATTGTGGTTGACCGGGTGGTCATTGTGCCCTAAATCGAAAAAACCCAACGGAATTAGCTTTATCTCCTGATTGCAGAAAAAAAAGTGCGCTAGCTCCTAATCTGCAACTTTTACAGCTGGCTAAAGCCAGTCATGAAAATTACGACGCCCACCCCTTAAATCATTTTTTTTGAAGCAATTTCAAAACGAAAAAATGCTACGCTCTTAAAATGACCAGAAAAAAATTCTCTAGCGATTCGATACCGATTTTTCACTTTGAAATTCCTTATTTCAAATCGTCTGCTTTGTGTGCTGCTTCATTCCAGATCAAAAATATATAAGTCTGCCTTTCTAAGTCTGTCTTTCTAAAACGACTCGAAAACACGTAGTTTGCTATCGAAATCCTTTGTCTGAATTGATGAAATTACGTTTTATTTATTTAATTTTTGCGCCATGGCGCGCCAGTTGCTTGCAAGCCCCAAATTCAATTATTTTTATACAATTACCATGGTAATTTACCAGGTATATTTTAAAAATTTCCAAATGATGAGAAAACTGAAATTTAGCAATTTTAGCGTAAAAATTTGTTTTCATGGCATGAATTTCACTCGGGTACGACCGCAGTTAACTCTCAGAGTTTCCTAAAATAAAAATGTTCTAGACTTTAAGTTAAATAGTACAGAAAAAACGGAAAATGGTCACGCGTGACATGAAGTTACTCTTGGAGTTAAGATGGCCCAGCCACCCGTCCATATTATTTGATCGTTGAAAACAAATGACGTATTATGCCTGTGATTCGTGGCCAATCAGCGCGAAGAGGACTCAATAATATACGTTCCGGAGCAGATTAATTCCACTTTTGAAATACATACCTTATCATACTTTGTCAAAAAAAATTAATTATTTTTTCGAGAGAATTGAAGATTTTTCGCAAAATATTAGTGCTGAAATTAACCAGTTTTTAATTCAAAAATAATTTTTGAGAACAATGGCCAAGTTTTCGTTATCAGAGGTCAATTTCACATACTGAGCTTGTGTGAATAAGATCCATACTTATTTTTTCACGCCTTTTTGAAGCATATTTCATTTCTCATTTATACGGTCAGGTGATTGTTTTTTGACTATACCGTAATGGTAAAAAAGTGTTAGAATTTCTTGAGAGTAGCCTCACATATGTTTTGGACAGATTTGAGATTTTTTTGCAAAAAATAAGTACTGTAATTAAGTACTGTAATTCCCAAAAAAACGCACAAATAATTTTTGGCAAAAATTTTGATCGTTCACTTGGTCGACGATGATCCCATTATATATAAGGGTCAAAAAAACCGTTTAAAAGTCGAAGGCGCTGCAGCGCTTGACGGGCGGCTGAGAGTTAAATAAATCAAGTACGGTGGTTCCGACGGCTTCACACATTTGGAAAATTCAGTAGAAGCCACTGGAAGCAGGTGCTAATTAATAGTTTTCATACTTCTGTGAAGTCGTCTCTACATGATATCAGTTAGGGGCCGTTTGATAATTGACGATTTGAATAAGAATGTCAAAAATAAAAAATCGGTTTTAATGTCTTCAAGCTATCTTGTAGAGAATTTTTTCTGGTCGTTTTAAGACTTAGGATCGATTTTAAGGGGTTCCCAACGGAGTTTTTGACTCGATTTATGTCAAATTTTAGATTACGTTCAAAATCGAAATAATTGGCTCTTAGTAATTGAGATAAATGCGAGTTCAAAAATTATATTTTCAAAGCTCTATCTGACGGGAAAGTTGTTTTCTGAGCGCCAAAGATTTTGAGCGACATGAAAAAAATAATTAAAATCGCGAGAAAAATGTTTTTATTTCGAGCAATATTGAATAAAAAAAGTCAGACTCATATCCTCATGTAACTGAATTAACGTATTAATCTTAAAATTATAAAAATTCAAGAAAATTATGAAACTGTCCAGGTTTGCACTTCCTACCATGCAGATAGAAATTATTTCTCTAGTTTTTCACAGCCATTTTTTTTTCTCTCTTAAAATATACAATTATTTGGCGTCACTTTACTTTATGAAATGAAATTGTGAGTTTTTTATTTGTCTTCAGGTTTTCAACACCTAGTGGCAAAAGATCGTTTATAAGATAATGAAAAAAAATTGATAATTTAAGTATCAAAGCATCTTTCGTAAGCATTCATTGGAACTCGGTGTGATATACATTTTGTTTGATTACGAGCTTCTGTGAACTAATCAATCATTCTCAAACAACAGCTTGATAGCATGTTTCCGGCGGAATAAAAAAAAGCAGCTTGACCTAATTCTCGANAGAACGGCTTCATGAGACCCTGTAAAAATCTGAAAATTTGAGCAAAAAATCGTTTTTTTTGAAATTTTTCATAAACAAAAAAACCTAGTCTTAAAATGACCAGAAAAAAACTCTTACAAGATGGGTCAAAAACATCGATACCACATTTTTGACTTTTGAAATTCCTTATTTCAAACGTCTAGTGACTTTCTGGTCATGCGTGACCAGATGCCCTTAATCGCATTCAGGACCTTTAATCATTTATGAAAAACATTTACAAAGTGATCATCGACTATTTGAATAATCGGACGTTTGTGCATTTTTTTTGAAAATTTTTACTGTATTACAGTACTTATTTTTTGCAAAAAAATTAAATCATCAAAAAAAAAGTTAGAAGGACTTTTTTCCCATTACACCATAGCCCCAAAGTGATCACGTGACCGTTTATTCAAGGAAGAGGTTGGCCAAAATAGTACTGTTTTTTTTCAAAATTACTTTAATCAATTTTGAAAGAAGTGAAGTGGTTCTTTAGAAGTTTTTTAAGACTTTCTCCATTACACCAAAGACACAAAAACGATCACCGTGACCTTCAAATTAGGAAATAAGTTTTGATTCAAGTAAACAAATGTGATCAAATTACGCCGGAAATGTTTGGGCAATAAACACCTAATTCAAGAGTTTTGAACATAATAATATTTTCCAAAAACGTCACGTGATCTTATTTTTTTCGGAAATAAGGATTAATTTATGACATATTCCAAACCTTATTTTTGAATAATTTCGTCACGTGATTTTATTCGGACTTTGGGTGTAATGAGAAAAATGTCTTAAAAACGTTTGAAGTTGACCCTTGATTTTTTTTGACGTAATTTGAGTACTTTTTCAAATTACTGTAATATGCCTTTTTTTCAAAATTACTAATAATCACGTGGAAGACCCCTTAAAAGAATCGTCACGAATATTTCTACAGCCTGAGTTTTCTCGTTTACCGCGTTTTTTTATTCGGTCGGTTAAGACAGACGTATTAAATTTCACTTCGATTTGAGATAATCGATGAGTCATTTTGACACGTGATTCACCGCGTTTTTTATTCTCAGCCCCGCGTTTTTGTATTCCCAGCCCCGCGTTTTTTTTATTCCTATCCTCGCGTTTTTTTCGGGGAACACTTTTTCGCGGTAAAAAAGTTTTTTTTACATACCGCGTTTTTTTTATTCAATGTTTTGCTGTCTAAACCGACCGATAAAAAAAAACGCGGTTAACGAGAAACTCAGGCTGTAAGACGTTTTATTGCATTTTTAATTGGCCTCCGGCTTAATAGAGCATTTCTAGAAGTCCAAACTTCCGGAAAACTGATTACATAATAATGCGTAGGCGAAAGAAAGAAGAGAGATTGATAAATTATTTCATGCGCGAGATAATCCATAGTTTTAAAGATATTACTTACATGAGAATGGTGATGAAACATTCCATTTTTTTTGCCAGATGCACTACCCAAATTGGTGGCGGTTTAATTTGAATATGAAAATGTAAAATTAACCCTAAATTCGTGTTATTTATGCACTTGTTCTGAGAATCGGCAAAAACGAGAGAGTTTTTAATTTTCTTATTCACATTTGAATTATAAACTTTTTAACAAATTGTTTATAGACTGTAGAGAATTCTTTGATATAATATGATTATTCATTGAAAAATATATGTTGATAATGAATGTTCGGTTATAATGCTCAATTCCAAGCGCTGCGCCACGATGGCGCAAAGACACTACGGGTCCAGAATTGTCGGCCACTACGGGAGTTAAGAATATTTTTCGTAAATTCGGAATACTTATGTTACAGAAGTTATGTAGCATTTATGATAAATATCTCAGAGAGAAATAAATTTTCATTATGTTCATTTCTAGATTGCCAATAAGAGAAAAAAATTCCAATAGTTAACTTTATTGAGAGAACAGACAGGTACCAAATTCTTAATTAATCAGTCAAATTAATAAAATAAGAAGAATAATAATAGTCATTTTTTCAAGCGAAACTATTTACAGATTTGATAATATACAGTATAATTTTTGAAAAAAATCGTTAAGAAGAAAATTTGAAAACAAATATTTTTAATTTGACTAATAAACTAAGAATATACGCACAAACCGAAGCCGTATCGGAAAAAGAACACCACTTTTATTTGCGCCGATTTGTAATACAAAAATGAAAATAAACTTTGTTTGCTGAATTTTATTTGTGCATCTTTTAAAGAATTGGTTTGCGGTCATTCTAAGCCTATGTGGAACAGTAAGGTGTTTTAGAAAGTGTCCAATTTTCGATGATTCGTAATGGTTAAGTCTGAAATATATAGAATATACACTTTCTGTTATTTATTCTCGTACAATTATAAACTTCTGACTCTACAGATAGTTTAATGCCGTGCGGGACACTTTTTGTTTGCACACTTAAGTGCTTTATAGTACATTTATTAACCGTATTTTTATGACACTGATGAATAATCAAATCCAATTTTTATGTGAAAAATGAGGAGGATTAAAATTACGCTGTCCTGGGCTTTATGGCAAGTTAACAAATGGGCATTCCAGATTTCCAAGTTCTTGTTTCGAATATATATCCCATTTTAAAGCGTAAAAATTAATTTTTGAAATTAATAATTTTTGGTATGATTCTGAATTTGAAAATTGTAACATTTTATGATACAAAAAAAACTCAGTTTAACAATGTTCAAGTTTTTGTTCGAAAAATGAACTATTTGAATAATCGATCAACCTAAATACGATGATCGTAATTTTATATTAAATTAATTTAGCCGAAAAATATTGGTTAAGTACTTCCCACACCCCAGTTGCCTTATTATAACTAGGGTGGCATTAACACGTTGTTTGTTCTTGTGTTGTAAAAAAACGTCCACATTCAGTTGCCTGTTTCTATAATCAGGGGGGGCTTAAGGGGTTTTCGCGAATCCAACATGCAGTCGCGCCTGACCCGATAAAGCTAATTCCGTTTGAGGTTTTTTGATTTAGGGCACAATGACCACCCTGTCAACCACAATGACCGGTCAAAGTTGAAGGTCATCGAATTCGCATGGGAGTACTATCAAAATGATACCCCATGGCCAACTTTCTAATGAACGTATTATGAACCATAGGTGAATTATGTACCCTAACGGTGCTAGAGCGCAAGATATATTAATATGATTTGAGAGGATTTAAGCAATCGCTTTGCAAATACCACCAAAAGATGTATACTGAGGGTGCTAGAGAGCAAAATACAGTTTCATGATTTGATGATTTTTGTGCTCTAGCACCGTTAGCGTACATAATTCAACTATGGTTGATAATACATTCATTAGAAAGTTGGCCCTGGAGATCATTTTGGTGGTACTTCTATACGACTTCGATGACCTTGAAATTGACCTTCAACTTTGACCGGTCATTGTGGTTGACCGGGTGGTCATTGTGCCCTAAATCGAAAAAACCCAAACGGAATTAGCTTTATCTCCTGATTGCAGAAAAAAAAGTGCGCTAGCTCCTAATCTGCAACTTTTACAGCTGGCTAAAGCCAGTCATGAAAATTACGACGCCCACCCCCTTAAAATCATTTTTTTTGAAGCAATTTCAAAACGAAAAAATGCTACGTCTTAAAATGACCAGAAAAAAATTCTCTAGCGATTCGATACCGATTTTTCACTTTTGAAATTCCTTATTTCAAATCGTCTGCTTTGTGTGATCTGCTTCATTCCAGATCAAAAATATATAAGTCTGCCTTTCTAAGTCTGTCTTTCTAAAACGACATGAAAACACGTAGTTTGCTATCGAAATCCTTTGTCTGAATTGATGAAAATTACGTTTTATTTATTTAATTTTTAGCGCCATGGCGCGCCAGTTGCTTGCAAGCCCCAAATTCAATTTATTTTTATACAATTACCACTGGTAATTTACCAGGTATATTTTAAAAATTTTCCAAATGATGAGAAAAACTGAAATTATAGCAATTTTAGCGTAAAAATTGTTTTTCATGGCATGAATTTCACTCGGGTACGACCGCAGTTAACTCTCAGAGTTTCCTAAAATAAAAATGTTCTAGACTTTAAGTTAAATAGTACAGAAAAAACGGAAAATGGTCACGCGTGACCATGAAGTTACTCTTGGAGTTAAAGATGGCTCAGCCACCCGTCAATATTATTTGATCGTTGAAAACAAATGACGTATTATGCCTGTGATTCGTTGGCCAATCAGCGCGAAGAGGACTCAATAATATACGTTCCGGAGCAGATTAATTCCACTTTGAAATACATACCTTATCATACTTTGTCAAAAAAAAATTTAATTATTTTTTCGAGAGAATTGAAGATTTTTCGCAAATATTAGTGCTGAAATTAACCAGTTTAATTTCAAAAAATAATTTTTGAGAACAATGGCCAAGTTTTCGTTATCAGAGGTCAATTTCACATACTGAGCTTGTGTGAATAAGATCCATACTTATTTTTTCACGCCTTTTGAAGCATATTTCATTTCTCATTTATACGGTCAGGTGATTGTTTTTTGACTATACCGTAATGGTAAAAAAGTGTTAGAATTTTCTTGAGAGTAGCCTCACATATGTTTTGGACAGATTTGAGATTTTTTTGCAAAAATAAGTACTGTAATTCCCCAAAAAAACGCACAAATAATTTTTGGCAAAAATTTTGATCGTTCACTTGGTCGACGATGATCCCATTATATATAAGGGTCAAAAAACCGTTTAAAAGTCGATCAGGCGCTGCAGCGCTTGACGGGCGGCTGAGAGTTAATAAATCAAGTTCGGTGGTTCCGACGGCTTCACCATTTGGAAAATTTCAGTAGAAGCCACTGGAAGCAGGTGCTAATTAATAGTTTTCATACCTTCTGTGAAGTCGTCTCTACATGATATCAGTTAGGGGACGTTTGATAATTGACGATTTGAAATAAGGAATGTCAAAAATAAAAAATCGGTTTTAATGTGTTCAAGCTATCTTGTAGAGAATTTTTTTCTGGTCGTTTTAAGACTTAGGATTTTTTTTTTATTGAAAAATTTTCAAAAAAAATCGATTTTTAAGGGTGCTTTCCCAACGGAGTTTTTGACTCGATTTATGTCAAATTTTAGATTACGTTCAAAATCGAAAATAATTGCTCTTTAGTAATTGAGATTAAATGCGGTTCAAAAATTATTATTTTCAAAGCTCTATCTGAATTCGGGAAAGTTTGTTTTCTGAGCCGCCAAAGTTTTGAGCGACATGAAAAAATAATTAAAATCGGAGAAAAATGTTTTTATTTCGAGCAATATTGAATAAAAAAAGGTCAGACCATATCCTCAATGTAACTTAATTAACGTATTAATTGAAATATAAAAAATTCAAGAAAATTATGAAAACTGTCCAGGTTTGCACTTCTTACCGGGACAGATAGAAATTATTTCTCTAGTTTTTTCACAGCCATTTTTTTTTTCTCTCTTAAATATACAATTATTTGTGGTCACTTTACTTTATGAATGAAATTGTGAGTTTTTTTAATTTGTGCTTCAGGTTGCTCAACACCTAGTGGCAAAAGATCGTTAATAAGATAATGAAAAAAAATGATAATTTAAGTATCAAAGCATCTTTCGTAAGCATCATTGGAACTCGGTGTGATATACATTTGTTTGACTTACGAGCTTCTCGTGAACTAATCAATCATTCTCAAAACAACAGCTTGATAGCATGTTTTCCGGCGATAAAAAAAAAGCAGCTTGACCTGAATCTCGAGCTCAGACTGTCACGCCTCTAGGAATAATATTCGGAGTCCTTAAGTCTAATCCGCTCTAAGGAATAGTTTTTTATTAATGTTAACTCCTGGTGATAAAATTTAAAACAAATTGTATGAAAACTCAGGGAGCTGAATCTTTTTACTGCGACACTTGCCCAAAATTACCAGTTTTCGAAAAATTCTTAGAGTGAAAAATTTTTTTTCGAATTTCGCTCTAAGATAAATTAATTTGTGCAATTTTTCATAACCTCAAGATTTTCAAGTTTCTAGCGTCTTTATTGAATGCGCTGAATCTTTTTTGAAAAATTCGAAATACCGGTTTTTAAATCTGGTTTGACTGGTAAATGAGATTTGGTAAAACTTTTCCAAGCATGCAAATTTGCAGCCGAGGTTTCGATCATTTGAGCCCTTTTAAACTAGAAGTCTCTAGCTTTAAACCGTTTAACTGTTAAAATACATTTGAAAAAAGCCCTTACAGCGTTGGGAACCCCCTTAAGGGAGGTATGAACGACTCTGATTTAATAAAGGCCTTAGAGGCAATAAAATGCTCCAAATTGACACGGGGTGATAAATAAAAGTTGTACTAAGCCCAATCATCAAAAAAAAAATTTTCGAAGGTTTCGCATTTTTTTTCGATTTTTTCTAAGTAATTATTTGTTTTTAAAAAGATGAAGTGAAAATAAACGTGTTGCTCGAATTTGACACGAAAACTTCAAACATATCAACTTGACGTAAGCCAACTTTCTCATCAGTGTTTCACTGTGTTTCTTTTGAGGCCTAACTTTGCGAAAAAATCGAAGGCACTTTTTTTCGGCAATATTTTTTGGAAAATGACCAAAAAAATCATATTTCGAGTGGGTTAGCTTGGAAATTGCAAAAAAGCTCGCTTAATCTCTTTAACAAATGTTTGGAGAATACTTGATACGAAATTTGAGCTATTTTGCAAATAGATCTTTGGAGGAGATAGATTTTGAGTCTGAATGTTGAAAAAATCGTCGGTTATTTTTGCGTTCTAGAACTATGTTCAGTCGCCGGCATCGATAAAAGCTTCGCCTTAAAAGATTGACATACTACCCGGTTTACGTGATCATGTGAAAATTTGAGGTCAATTAGATATACCGTCTGGGAGGAGATAATTTTTCCATTTTTTGAAAGTGTCACCTTTGTACGATACTGTACCTATTGTGTGAATGGTCAAAAATAATTTGTGATGTATTTTGGCGCAAGATCAGGATAGATTCTACAAATAAGCATTTTTCGGTTTTTCTCGATGAACTCCTAGTTTTCAGTATATTTCACCTAGAACAATGTCAAATCAGAGTCGTTATACCCCCTTAAGGGGGGTATATCTGGAATAATTCGACATATTCCAGATGATATATTTGAAAACTAAAGGGATGAGCAAAACCGAAAATGCTAATTTGCTAGATCTATCCTTTCATCTTTCGAAAAAAAATGTATCACAAAATATTTTTGACATATACACCAATAGGTACAGTTCGTACAAGGGACATTTTCCAAACTTTTGAAAAATCTATCTCCTCCCAGACGGTATATAAATTAAGCTCAAATTCACAGATCACGTAACGGTAGTAGTCCAATACTTTAAGACGAGCTTTTATCGATCCGGCACTGAACAATTTCTAGAACGCCAAATAACCGACGATTTTTACAATTTCAGACTTCAAAATCTGATCTCCTCCGACAGTATATTTGCAAAATGGCTCAAATTTTTATCAAGTATTCTCCAGAACATTTGTAAGAGATTTAAGACGAGCTTTGTTCTGCAATTTCCAGCTAAACTCGAAATATGATGTTTTTGGGTGGTCATTTTCCAAAAAATTTCCGAAAAAAAAAGGCTTCGATTTGTTCGAAGTGGCATCAAAAGGAAAGCCAGTGAACACTGAATTGAGAAAGTTGCGCTTACGTCAAGGCGATATTTTGAAGTTTTAGTGGTCAAATTCTGGGAGCAAACGTTATTTTTTAACATCAGTCTTTTTAAAAAAATACTGAGAAAAAATGCGAAAAATGCGAATGTTCAGAAAAGTTTTTTTTGATGATTTGGTTCTTAGGTACACTTAATTATCACCCGTATTCAATTTGGTAGCATTTTTAATTGCTCTAAGGCCTTCATTTAATCAGACAGAATATACCCCCTTAAGGGGGTGGGTGTTCGCTTTTTGGTACCTTTCATCACGCCTCAGATCAAGTCTAGGGCAGTTGTAAAAATCTGAGGATTACTCGTTTTGTTAGATTCTACCTTCGTTCTAACGATTACACATTAAAAGTCAATCTTGTTACGTCACACCACCAGGTGGTGAGTCTATTCTAGAGCACTAAATCGTTTTTTTGGAAAACTATCTTCTTTTTTAGACCCCACATAACAAAGCGTCTCAATTTACACCAAGGAAGCGAATAACTTGGAACAAAAAAAGTGATTTGAGAAGGAATTTTTCGATGTTGACTGTTTTTTTCTTCTAGAATCTCACTTTAAACGCCGATTTTGCCAGTTGTTCGACTTTAAACTCTATCTTCTTTTAGACGATGTTTAGAAATGAGCCATTTTTTCGAATAAGGTAGATGTAAATATAATGCGGTAAAAGTGAATGGAAGGAATTTTTTCTGAATAAAATTCTAGGAAAATTGAATGAAAGTGAAACCGGAAAGGAAAAGTTCCGAAAAAACAGTTCGTCTGATCAGAACAAAAGTACCACCCCCAAATTGAAGCTGAGATTTCATGCATCCAAAAGTGTGGCTTACAGTAATCAAAATTTTCTAACCAATCAGCGGTCAAAGTCAGATAAATTAGGTTAACATTTGGCTTAAAAATAATGAAATTTTAGAAATTAGATTAAGACATTTTCGATAATTTTTAATGTCATGCATCGTTTTCGGGTGGGTCATATTCACCAATAAATGTTCATATCTGCGTGGAATACCGGTTTTGATGCGGATTAAAGCAAAAAAAGATTCGAATTTTTGAAAATTCATAGATTTTGTTCTAATTGTTTTAAAAAAAATAATTGCCACCATGAGATTCCTTGGGTCAACTTTAGTCATAACCGATATTAAATGTATCATAAATGTAATTCTATAAGGGACTCAAAAAAACCGGACACCCACCCCTTAAGGTCAATTTTTGTGATTGTTACAGGTAGTTATGTGATCCAGTTGTCTAGCGAAGCGCGTATTGAAAATAATGAAAATCCTATGACCTCCAATTATAATCGGAAGGGTCGACTTTCTCATGAACGTATTAGCAAAACTATGGAGGTCAATAATGTACGAAAGGTCGCTAGAGAGCAAAAAACTGGTCAACACCTAAGGTCTGCAACCTCAAGTTCACCGTAGACTTGCAGTACCCTCAAAGAATCGGAAGCGGTCGACTTTTGCTGGTATTATAAAAACTCTTAGATAATATTGGTTTTTATTCCCGCAGCCTCGTTGGTATGTAAGTTAATATTATACTTAGTTTACATGATGTTGAGTGGGGTGGGAGGTGGCATGAGTGTCAAATTTACTCTTGCCTGAATTTTTGTCTCAGCTCACAATTCCAAAATTTTCCAATTTTGTGTGCGTGCACAAAAATTTAATCTGTCTGTTTTTATATTTTAGAATTTAACAATCATGTGTTCACGCGTATGCTAGAAAATTTTCCCAAGAGGGTGTTTTTTAACGCGTGGTTTTTCGAATCTTCATTTTGAACCCGCTTATAAAAACCCAATGTTAAAATAACTGCAAAAAACGCCCATACACTTAGTCATTTATGAACGTATTAAGCACTTATGGGTCAATAATGTACTTAGAGGTCGCTAGACCCGTGCTCGGGACCCTTTCCGATTCTTTTGAGGGTACTTGGCAAGTTAAACGATTGACCTTGAGGTTGACCTTGAGGGTGTTGACCAGTTTTTTGCTCTCTAGCGACCTGTCATACATTAAGTTGACCCATAGTGCTAAGTGACGTTCATGAGGGAAAGTCCGACCCTTGCCGATTCTTGTGGACCGGTACTTACAAGTCTTACGGATAAACTTGAGATTGACCTTGAACTTTGACCGGTCATAGAGGTCAAATATTTGTCGCCGATTCCTTCAATCAAAAACCCGGAACCGAAAAACGCGTTAATTTCCACTGGCCAATAAAATCAGCCGTTTTCTAGCAGTTCATACGCTTCGCTAGGAACTGGATCAATACTACCTGTAAAATCAGGGAAAAATTGACCTTAAAATCGATTTTTTTTGAAAATTTTTCATAAAAAAAAAAATCCTAGGTCTTAAATGACCAAAGAAAAAATTGTCTCTACAGATGGCTTGAAACATTAAAACAATTTTTTTTTTTTGAAATTCCTTATTTCAAAATCGTCAATTTGAATAGAGCTGTTTATAGCAAAAAACAATTTAGGGTCGGGTAATAATTCATCAAAACTAATTTTCCCGCCTTTTGTAACAAAAATAGTATAAAATATACTTTTTGATTTAAATAATTGCGGTCTTTAATTTCTGAGAATAAAAATTTAATATTTTTTTACTAGAGCGAAAACAGTTTTCTAGTGAATTTCACACTGTTGAAACGGTTATCTGACGTTCAAGCACTCAGTTTTATTGATCTGTTATCGTTTGTTCTAAGCGGATTTCAGCAAATGAAGGACCATAATTAAGTTAAAAAATAAATAAAAATCGATCTCTTCCATTGTCGGAGGAGTTTCGGTTTAAGTGGCTACAAAACCACGTTTTAGACCTTATCTACTGTATTTGGGTAGAAAATATCTAAGTAACAAAATAAAATTAATTTGCGCATTGTATCAACGGTGATTTCTAAAAGAAAAATTAAAATTTTCCGTAATAAAATTTGCCGGGAAATTGTATTCCGAAAGTTTTTCAGGGTTTAGCTCGCTAGCGCCGCCACCTTAGTGGTATTTTGGACCCGAGGGCCGATGACAATGTTATTTTTTTGGTCTATTTAGCTATGAGTCGAATTTCCAGAGACTTAATTTCGCGATACATTTGCTGATACATTGTTTCAATATGATCCCATGATAATGGGTGATACAAAAAAAAACTAAATGCAAGAAAAACACTAAGAAGTTCGACGCAAATCATTTTTGTAGTTATATCGAAAAATTCCTGCCTAGTCGTTAAAACTGTATTGATACGTCACAAAATAGGGAGGATCCAGCCAATTTCATGGTCATTCTCGAGAATCCATCATTTCATTTGGTCACTTTCTATCTTTGTGACGTATCAATAAAATTTAACGACTAGGCAGGTATTTTGATATACTACAACCTATGGTGTGCTTATTTGGGATTGCTATACAATTTCAATTGATTTATTGTTTGTACTAATTTAAGGATATGCGATTTCAACAGTTTGTAGCATGCATTGAAGATTGCTTGAAAGCCGGAATAGTCGTCGGATCCACTAAACCTTCACAAAAAGAAAATGCCCATCTGAGAAAAGTAAAAATACGATCAAAACTTGAATGAGATTTTACGTATTCTGTTTTGATCGAAACGCAATCAAAATCTGCCAAACCCGCTTTTATCTACGTGCTTTAGCGCAGATGTAAAGACTTTGATTGAGTTTCGGTCAAAACAGATGATGTGATTCATTCGGAAATCAAAACATTTGGTGCAATATCATGAATCCATGGACATGGATTCCGAAATTTTTACATGCATGTACCCTTTTGAATGTAAATATTGGAGTACGACGACATTTGATAAATTTATTAGACGTTCGAAAATAAGGAATTTCAAAATAAAAATCGGTTTTAATGTGTTTCAAGCTATCTAGTAGGAGAATGATTTTCTTGGTCATTTTAAGACTTAGGATGTGTTTTTTGTTTATGTAAATTTTCAAAAAAAAATCGATTTTAAGGTTCCAATTTTTCGTGATTTTACAGGTAGTAAGTGATCCAGTTCTAGCGAAGCGTATTGAAGTGCTAGAAGGGCTGATTTTTTGGCCAGTGAAAATTAAGCGTTTTTCGGTTACCCCGTTTTTTGGATTGAAATTCGGGACCAATATTCGACCTCTCATGCCGGTCAAGTTCAAGTTTCATTCGTATAGACTTTTAAGTACCCTCAAAAGATCGAAGGTCCGATTTCTCAATAACGTTATTAGCAACTATGGGTCAATAATGTACTGAAAGTCGCTTAGAGAGCAAAAAACTGGGTCACACCAAGGTCAACCTCAAGCGAACTTTTTTTGCTCTCCAGCGACGTTTCAGACATTTATTGAACCCATAGTTGCTAATTACGTTCATGAAAAGTCGACCCCCTCCGATTCTTTGGGGTACTTTCAAGTCTATACCGATGAACTTGAGATTGACCTTGAAACTTGGCCGCCGTCATTAGAGGTAAAATATTGGTCCGCTGACCCTCAATCGAAAAAAAATGGGTAACGAAAACGCTTAATTTTCACTGGCCCAAAAAAATCAGCCTTCTAGCACTTCATACGGCTTCGCTTTAGAACTGGATCACATACTACCTGTAAATCACGAAAAATTTGACCTTAATCGAATTTTTTTTGAAAATTTTTACATAAAAAAAAATCCTAAGTCTTAAAATGACCAGAAAAATTCTCTTACAAGTAGGTTGAACACATTTAAACCGAGGATTTTTTATTTTTGAAATGTCCTTATTTCAAATCGTCTAAATGTCTCACTACATCAAATGCAACAAATGTTCTGTTTAATCGCTCGTAATATGAATAATTTTGCGGTTTCAAAATACCATCACCCCAATTATCTTTTATTGTACAGCTCTTTATTAAAAAGATGATTGGTTGGTATAAATGTTGAATTTGTCAAGCACTTTACGTTTTGAGTTAGTTTTGCCCTTTTTCTCAAATTTCAGGAAAATTTAATGGAAAGAACCTTTCAAAAAATATTTAAAAAAATTTGAGAGAAATTTTTTTATCGGGTACATAATGTATTTTTTATCGAAATAATAATATATTTATAAACTTTCATGCGAGT
>SCLH01000688.1:308158-320464 GCA_004367855.1 Oikopleura vanhoeffeni | reverse complement strand
GAAAAAGTCGATGAACAATTTTTTACGTTAATTATAATCTTTCAAGAGTCCATATATTAACTCTGCCTAGTTCAATAATGAAAATTAACATACGTGCAAACTTTTCTGTTTAATTTTAAGAAAAGAAAAAAAAATACCTATGCTAATAACTGCGACCGCGCAGCATACAATAAGCGAATTATATAGCATGTTTAAAATTTAAAAACAAAATCTTACGTGCAATTTGTTCAAGTAAGGTTTCTCGAACATTTTTCAACTTCTAATTTTTCTGGATCACAAGTTAACCTCCGAATATGTCAAAATGAATAAAGAACTGCAGAAATATTATCCTTTGATCCCTAATAACGACGAAAAATATTATTACATAATGAAATTTTCTAGCCTGGTCAATGCGCGGCGCATATGCGGAGTCAAACATTCCAAATAGTAAAAATCAAAATACCCCGGAATATCTATAGGGTATTTTTAGTCCAACTTTTTGTACTAAAATGTGCTCACGCGTACAAACCTGAAAAACTTTTAAGTTGTACATGCGCACCTTCAGTAAAACTTCTAATTAAAGTTTTCTTCAGTTGCGCAAGCACTTTGGTAAAGTTTTAACTGTGCACGTCCCGCTCAACTACACAAGAAAGCGCTAGCGTTGTGGTGGTGCTGAAACTGTAGATAAGAGCTTTAAAAGTGGGAAAGATGGAAATTAAATTATTAATACATTTTTCGCGGACATCTGCAGTTGTAGGAAAGGTGTTGTACTAAAAGCGCCTTCTCGAAAATCCTAGGTTATTTTGAACTATTCCAAAAGTTTTAATACAAGCTGTTGATTTTCACCAAAGTTTACCATTACTTAAAACAGCAAAAATCTATGTATTCTTCAGAAATTTTTTCTAAGTTTTTGTGTGCGGGGATTCTATCTGTTAAAATACTCCATCACACAATGATTTCTTGCACATCAAAAACACCATCGCAACAGATTGTGATATATTGTCATTTTTATGATCTCTTTCATACAAGTAAATATCTGCTGAGCACTTAAAACGAATCTTCGTGGTTCCAAAATATATCCTTCTTCATCCATTGAGAATGATATTTAGTTCAACACCCATCGCTCTAAGAAGAGGAATAATGTATATTTTCTATGAGATTTTGTAAATGCCAATTTTTTTGGTATTATACACTCCTGGAAAAGTAACTTTACGAGACGACCTTTCAAACGAAAAAAGACCTACTCCTAGGTTGTTCTAAAAAACTTTTGTCGTCAATTCTATATTTTTTCTTAAAATATGCAAAAAGCCACATTTTCTAGACATTATTCATCGGAAAATCTATCTCCTTAAATTTCAAAATTAGCTGGAATTTATGAAAAAGCTAGCTCGAAACAAACAGACTTTTGAGGAGCGGTTTGTCAATTTTAACCCCATACTAAAATTATGAATTTTTAAAGATCATGTTAGAAAAATTTCCGAAAAAATTAGCTTCGGATTTTTTCAAGCAGGCTCAAGAAAGCCAGGGAAACATTGTGTAGCGAAAGTTGGCTAATATTAAACCGATATTTTCAAGTTTTAGTAGTCAAATTAAACCAAACGATATCTTTCGAACTGAATAAAGTACTTAAAAAAATCAAAAAGTTCATATGTTAATTGTTTTTGTTTCTTTTAAAACAAAAGATTAATTTGCTCATTTTTTATGAATAATTAGTGCAGGAAATTTAGACCAACACTCCCTTTGACGATTTGAAATAAGAAAGTCAAAATCGGTTTCAATGTGTTTAAGCATCTTGTAGAAAACTTTTTTTTGGTCATTTTAAGACTAAGGATTTTTTTTGTTTTGAAATTTCAAAAAAAATGTGTTTAAAGGTGCGAAAAGTGACTTTTTTAGTCCCCGGTTCTCACGGAAGTTAAAATAACGGCATCCAAATAAAATAAATTCACTTGACAGCAAAGGGTTTCTCCAGAGGAGGAATTTTTTGCAACGTTATCGCGATGCACCTAGTGGTCAAATTGACCGGTAAAGTATACCTACTGTACCGGAAGTCATATTTTATTAATTTAATGTACCATGTAACTCAGGATATAAAATCCCTTATGGGCCACCTTGCGGTCACTTTTGACCCCTAGTTCATAATACCGTTTCCAGAAAACCGATAATACGCATCTTTTGGTACGTGTAAATTATTGAAATATGACTTCCGGTACCGGTAGGTATACTTTACCGGTCAATTTTGACCAGCTGGTCATCCGATAACGTTGCAAAAATTCCTCCTCTGTAGAAAACCCTTCGCTTCAAGTCAATATATTTATTTCTGATACCGTATTTTAACTCCCGTGAGAACCCGAGGACTAAAAGATCACTTTTCGCACCTTTAAACACATTTTTTTTGGAAAAAATTTCAAAACCAAAAAAAATCCTAAGTCTTAAAATGACCAGAAAAAAATTCTCTACAAGATGGTTAAACACCCAACTAGGTTTTTTGTATTCTGAAGCCGTTAGCTAATCTCAACAAACAAACAAAAAACAGGTGAAACGAAGTCTGAAACTTTTGACGCGAAAAACTTAAATTGTGCAAACAAATTATAGCCGAACTAAATTTCCAAACTTTGACCAGAAATAGTAAACTGTTTAATATAATCGCGTGAAATAAGATAGACAAACCGGATGTTCACTTTAGTGGTTAAATTTAACACCAAATTTTATATTTAAGGGGTTCTGGTCGCTGAACTTGATTTTTCTCGATAGAAACTTAGCCACATAGCTATGTGACATAGGGCTTTCAGGAAATTAATAAGATTAGCTATTTTGTAGAACTAGCCTTTAGCTTGCGTAATATATGTGTCAAAACTTTTTTGCATGCATACACTCCCAACACATAAGCGAGACGGGGAGACTAAACCAAAACGTAAATCTATCTCCTCGTAGGTTTTATTATGAAATAATCTGAATTTGACATAACTTGAATAGTTAGTAGACTAAACTCTTACAGAGCGTTTTTTCAATAAATGCTATATTTCTTATAGAATGCAATAAACCACCGATTTTTGACATTTATCGTCGGGAAATCTATCTCCTCCCCTTTTCTTATGGTTTTAAACTGTTGTAATTTTATTTTCTAAACTGAAAATCTTAACAAATAAAGTAAATTGATAACAAAAAAAAAGTTATATTTTGGAATCCACCCAATTCCAGCAAACTCTAGCACAGAACAAATAGAAAATCCTCTAGAGGCTTTTTTTCAAATTTCGACCCCAAACTCAAAAATTAAATTTATAAAAGACTCAAAAGAAGCCACGGAAACAGTGATCAGAAATTGTGCTTACGTCAAGGGATATTTTGAAGTTTAGTGGTTAAATTAAAGCAAACGTTATTTTGAACTTCATTTGAAAAAATAGAAAAAATCTTAAAAAACGCGAATTTTTCTTCGATAATTTGGTCGGTAGTACACTTTGTATCAGGATTTTCAAAGCCCCAAAGGCCTCATAAAACCAGCGACCAGTACCCCCTTAAGCTATGAACATAATGATAAGAAACCATTATTAATTATTTCTTTCCTTGAAAAGCTAATGTTCCATTGACTTCTGTTGTTTGTACCCTTCACCAGCGGCCAATATTCTACTGTTTCATCTGTGAAAATATGTTTATGATCGTTTGTCACAAAAAAATATCTTTTTGATCGAACCAGAAAAGAACGAAATCTCCAATATTGAAAAAGAAGAAATTTTCGGTTATCAAGACACCCATTTCCAGTACTAAAATATATGATAAGCATCATAAACCAGTCAAAATAAATTTCAACTTTTAGTATAAGAATATCAATAAAAACTATTTATGTGTTAATTATAATATAAATCGTGCAATATTTACGTCAGAACTTAAATTCGATACGATACGAACAGTCGTAACAAATCGTACCGAGCTCGGGTAGCTGATTTTTTGCTAAGTCGCGCCTACTTAAATATATTTTCAACCCTTATACAAGTCGTGAAACAAGATGAAAACGCGTAATTTTTTGGCCTTTATTGTTCAAGCCAATATTTATTTTATTTCATGAAAGTTGATCGGATATTCCACACAATATTGCCGAAAGTTTTTTGGCAAAAAAATTCGGTAATATCCTTATCACCTTTTGGTTAGAATGCGTAGCCACAACGTTAAAATCACACGTTAAAGAAGTAGTGCTACGCATTCTAACCAAAGGTGATAAAAGGATATCCCTTATCACTTTTTGTTTAGAATGCGTAGCCACTACTCCTTTTAACGTGTGATTTTAACGTGTGTGGCTACGCATTCTAACCAAAAGTGATAAAGGGATATGGGGCAAATCGGCAATATGGGGAAACCCTTTTGTACTGGGGCCTTATAACAGGAATCATTTTAGCTAATAGCTTTTGATAAAGTTCTCTTTTAATTAGATCTTATTCGATCAATTTCCTAGAATTTTGTCAGCTAAATTGTAAAATAATTAAAAAAATTGCCAGCTGGACTCCAGAGTTTTTCACCAGATGTTATTTTTATCTGATTTTGAATAATAATGCAAAGTAAAATAATTCAAAGTAATTTGTGAAAGGATCCACCTTTTTATTTGAAATCAGTTTAGAATTCTTGGAATAATCGACTAAAAATTTGAAATGAAATGAGAACTCTATTTAATAAAGATGAACCTCAAAAATTTTAAAATAAAAATGCTTTCATGTCGAAAAGATAAAATACAATAAATTATTATATACTTATAATTTAATTTTCAAATTAATCATTATGTCATTAATCAAATATTGAATTAAAAATTTGAATTTTCATCTTGAAAAATAATTCTCAATAATTGAAATAAATAAAAAATTTATAAAATTTGTCATAAATATATTTATACACCTAATAATTTTAAGTATATTATATTATTCATAGTACTTCTCGCTATCTAAATCGCCCTTAAACCACACAAATATATTGCGCGAGCGCAATCATTTATAGTAATAGCCTATAACTATACATGGTGGCGATCGCTATTACTAATAGGTAGATTTAGTAGAAACATTACACTTAGTAGCTAACCGATATTTCACCAGCAAAATTTATGCTCGAAAACGGAACAAACTAGTCAGAAGAAAAGTGCCGAATTGACCTCTTAGAAATTTATATTTGAGTACTGTCAATTTGTTTTTTGACTTGACAGTTATTGTCAGAAATTGCTTACCATCCAGATCCCTGAATTTCATGCTTATCAGCTCTGTGTTCTTCATCACAGTCGATGAAAGTTTGTTCTAAGCATTTTGTGATTTCTTCGATATCATAACTTTCTCCATCTTTAAGATTTTTGAATGGGGGTCTTTTTAGAAGTAATTGTACTAAATCCCTGGCCATGACATCAGCAAATTCACGGCCGGAATGGCCGTCGAAAACGGCAAATAAAGCAAATGTTTTCAGTTTATCGCTCAATTCATGCTGAAATCATTTTTAAACAAATCATTTTACGATCGATGAATCTATGTTTATTCATGATAAAAACCATTTAGAAATAACATTTCTGATCGGTCAAAATTTTACTCATCCAGGATTTAAAATGTTTGCCTTAATTAAAAAAAA
Source organism: Oikopleura vanhoeffeni (assembly GCA_004367855.1). Classification (NCBI taxonomy): domain Eukaryota; kingdom Metazoa; phylum Chordata; class Appendicularia; order Copelata; family Oikopleuridae; genus Oikopleura; species Oikopleura vanhoeffeni. The sequence goes on along the minus strand of SCLH01000688.1, from coordinate 314,896 downwards.
TTATTAATCTGTAAAATTGCCCCCCTTTTTCGAGCAGTAGAAATAATTTTAGGCTATTATCGCTAAATTTTTGCCCATAGGAGTTTAAGGGTGGTTCCTAATTTGAGATATTCCGGATAAAAAAATGAGCCAAACAGGGCCTTTAGGATACTATTTGGAACAGCCAATTTGTAGAACTAGTCTTGAACTTACGAAAAACATATGCCAAATTTTTTTGTATGGATACACTTCTTAATACGAACCCGTTACGAGGCCACCTTTTTCAAAACGGAAAAGCTAGCTACTCCTAGGTTTTATTTTGAAAATAACCTTATTTTTACATAACCTGTGAAATTAGTAGACAAAACTTCTGAGAAGCGTTTTTGTCAATAAGTGCTATAATTTTTCTAGAATATGCGAAAACCACCATTTTTTGGACATTATTAATCGAAAAATCTATCTCCTCCTAGGTTAAATTTCAAAATTCGCTCAATTTTTTGCAAATGCTAGTGCAAAACAAACAGAAACTTTTGAGGCGCTGTTTTTCAAATTTTCAAAAGAAAGCTAGAGAAACACTGAAGAAAAAGTTGGCTTACGTCAAGCCGAAATTTTGAAGTCTTAGTGGTCAAATTGAAACAAACGTTATTTTTCGATTTAATTATGACATAATAACTACAGAAAATGTACGAACCACCATACCCTTACTGGTCGCTGGAATTGAATTTTCTCGATGAAATCTTGGCCAACCAGGGCTTTAAGGATATTATTGAGATTATCCAGTTTGTAGATCTAGCCTTTAGCTTGCGTGAGAAATATGTCAAAAATTTTGTGTATGCACACACTCCCTGACACAAAAGCGACACAAAAGGACGCTAATTTCACTTTATTTTTTCTAGAATATGCAGAAAACCACCGTTTTTTGGCAATTATCCGTCGGGAAAACTATCTCCTCCAGGGAATTTTTTTCAAATTCATTCATTTTTTTTCTAAGCTAGCTCATACAAATACGAACAATAAACTCGGTCATTTTTTGGATTTCGACCTTAAGGGGGTTGTGGGTGTAGAATGTTGGAATTGCTGGGGAAATAGCCCTCTCCTCCAACTGGACTGGAAGGGCCGATAACGGGCAGATAAGAATAAATGAGAATAAAATACTGGAGACTAAAATCTTCTCTATCAACTGCAAGTAAATTTTTTTCATTATGGTGAAGGGTGGCTCACCGGTGCCACACTGAAAACCGGTAAAAATATGTTCTCAATTCACAAAATTTGTTAATTCTCGGTCAATTGTTGCCTTTAAATTGAAATCAAACAAAGAGCTTTCCGAAAGTACGACGAGTGTTCGAATAGTTGTGTGCGCCATTCGGTTTAAAAATTCTCTTCTGTTTTTTAGGCGGTAAAAATGAAATTCACGGAACATCTGTTCATGCTCGGTCAATTTTGTTTCAAATTGAATAAAACAGACCATTTACGAAACGTATGAAATTGTCGGATACTTTACCTCAAGCTCGTTGAAAAAATGATTCTCTGTTGGTTTTTAGCGTGATAAAACGATTCTCTGTTGGTTTTTAGCGTGAAAAAACGGATTCATTTGATATAATTTCAGGTGGAAACATAAATAACAACGCAATGATCGAGTGCGTGGGTGGGAATTTCTTGTGTCGCCTTATCCAATCAGAGCGTTTTTTTTTCAGAATTGTTTTCTTTCACCACAATTCAAGAATAAAACAACAAATTTCTTCAATCCTTGCTTCATTTACACCCACAACCCCCTTAAACTCGAAATATGATTTTTTAAGGACCCACGACAAAATTTTCGAAAAAAAAAGTGCTTCGATTATTTTGTAAGTAGGCTCAAAAAAAAGCTACTGAAACACTGATCAGAAAGTTGGCTTACGTCAAGGTGATATTTTGAAGTTGTAGTGGTTAACTTAAAGCAAACGTTATTTTTTAACTTCATTTTGAAAAAAAATACTAAGAAAAAAATCGAAATATTTTTTTTCGATGATTTGGTCAGTAGTGCACTTTGTTCAAATATCGGCTTGACGTAAGCCAACAGTTGGCCATAAAGTCTTTATGTTCAGTGTTTTACTGGCTTTCGTTTGAGCCTACTTTCGAAAAAATCAAAGCACACTTTTTTTCGAAAAAATTTTCAATTGACCTTGAAAAATTCATATTTTGAGTTTGAGATCGAAATTAAACAAAAACGCTCCTACGAAGTTTCTGTTCGTTTTGAGCCAGCTTTTGCAAACATTTGAGAAAATTTTGAAATTTAACCTAGGAGGATATAGATTTTCCGATGAAAACAGTCCCAAAACCGGTGGTTTTTTGCATATTCTAGAATAAATATAGCATTTATCCACAAAAACGCTCCTTCGAAGTTTTGCATACTAATTATACAGATTATGTTAAAATTTAGGTTTATTTCATGATCAAACCTTGGAGGAGATGAATTTTCCGTTTTGGTTTACTAGTATGTCTTCCTGTATCGCTTATGTGCCAAGAAGTGTATACATACAAAAAAGTTTTGGTACATTTCTCACATAAGCTAAAGGCTAGTTTTACAAACTGGCAATATTTAAATTATTGCTAAAGCTTCAGATTTTCGTAAACTAGCTCTGCAAAATTGAAAATCTGACATTCACACCCCCTTAAGGGTGTGGGTGTCGCTGATTTTGACAGTTTACGAAGCTATTTTTTGATAAACTAGCAGAGCTGATATCACAAAAACTTGTGCATTTTGAAGAACAACTCTTCACGGTGAATTGTGATTTAACAGTTATCTGATACAATCCCACCTACGCCGACACCTACTCTTTTAAAAATCCTCCTAAAAAATCGCTAAATACGCATTTTCTCCGTCATTTTCACCATTTTGTATTATTTTTTTTGTCAGGCTCCAAAGAAGCCTCACACATAATGCATTATTGTTTTTACTCGAAACTTTGCTTTTGGCGGAAAAAAACCGAAAAAACAAAAAGTTAAATTTTTGAATTGGTCAGTTTGGAAGGCTCAGGCAAAATCTATCTCCTCCACCAGTTTAGGAGATACAGTTTTGTCTCATACTCCATCTGAAAGCACAGGCTTTGTTTGACAATCCATTAAAGAGTTTTTTTATGAAATTTCGATTTGGCGTCTCTTGGGGGCCATGTCAACTTTTCATATTTTATTTGAATTTTGACAAAATTAGAAACCAAAAAAAATTGACAAAATGCTTCAAAATTACTTTTTTTTTGTAATTTCAAACACTTTTAAGGATTTTTGGTGCAATTTTTAACTGGTAGCGTCAAAAGAAAACAAATTAGCGCACTTTCAATTAAATCATAAATTAATCAATAACTTTGTTTTCGGTTTTGGCCCAAAAGCAAAATTCCGAGTAAGGGCGCTTTCGCATTATGTTTAAGGCTTCTTTGGAGCCTGACAACAAAAAATAATAAAAAATGGTGAAAATTGAAGAAAGAAAATGCGTATTGAGTGTTTTTAGAGGCTTTTAAAAGCGTAGGTGTAGGCGTAGGTAGATTGTATCAGATTACAGTTAAATTACAAATCACCGTGAATAGTGGTCTTCAAGTTTGCAAAGTAGCTGTTCGTTCAAGACTGTGGCAGCCATAACTGGCGTCAATTTAATTACGAATAATAGTTGGTTTATTTTTTCGTGCTTATTATCGTTAGCTGAACCAAAATAAATGTGTATCAGCTCATTAAAATCATTTTTTATCTATTCAAGGAACGATTTGGGTTCAAACTTTTATTTTATAATTCGTAAAATTTTCGAAGAAATTCAAAGCATTATGGAAATTTTAAGCATTTTCGTCCCAAAATTTTTTCTGATTAATTTTTGAAATTTCTGAATAAAAATGAAAAAAAATAGCTACTTTAACTTTTTCATGCATGTTTACATATTTTCTGATTGCGTTTGAAAATCATGAAATGTTTATTGTCATTTTGTTGTCGACTTTTAAGAAATATATGAAAATTTTCCGCAAATCAAGTCCAAAAATTTTATTGTTGGTTTTTTTGAAATCTCCTTAAAAAATAAAGCGAACTCACATGTGAAATTTTAAAGTATCTATTTGATTTCCGTATTTCAATCGATGGAAAGGTCAAGCGAATATTGTTTCTGAACTACTGATAAATTTACAACACTTGCTTGTGACACCGGTTTGTTGCCATTTGGCACGCAATTTATTAAATTTTATTTTTTTCAAACATTATATGATATCGCGGAATTACTCAAAATGAGCTTAGTAGAATCGCATTTTTGTACTCGACCATATTTTTATATCTATATATATATCAGAAAAGTACACGCATTATGCCGAATTCGGATCATACATGCGAAGGTTGAATTAATTTTATAACATTAAGATTTTGGAAGAATACAAAAAAATAGGAAGTGCGATTACTTCTGAGAAATTTTTAAAACAAATTTGATTTTCATCATTTTGAATGACTTCTCCATATCTTTGATAATCAAGTTTGCTTTCTATAAATTAGAATTCCTTATCTGGTTGAAAATTCGAGAAAACTAATACGTTTTATTTTCGGAAAACTAGAAAATTCTGAAATTTGACGGAAAATTCGTGAATCTGAAAATACATGGTAAATTTCGTTATGAGTCAAATTAAACCTCGCTTACCAATAACTGGCAACAAAATGACAAGGAAATTTTTCAAAAAGTCAAAAAATTGACAGAAAAAAGTTTTTTGCCAGGAACTGAGATTTAAATCAAAGGTTTGGCGGTTCCTACATTTTCTGCAAATTATGTCATACCTCAACAATAAACTCAAAATAACCCAAATTAAAACAAAATTATATTTGTGTTAGAGATCTAATTGGGAAAAAAAGGTTCGTCAGAAGTTTAGATGAATAATCTTCAAAAACGGTGGGTTACTACTACAGCTTGTAGTACAGTATGTTTTTTCACTTTAACTACATTATACTTTCAGTCCACTTTTTTGCACTATTTTATCCAAGAAAAAATACCATTGTATATTTTTGACATTTTTATTTATAAATTCAAACATTCTCATTAAATTTCTAAGTACTGTTATATACCGTTCTTGTCATTTATTTTTCCCAATAAAGTATAACCAATTGTATTTGCCATTAAAAATGACATGTCGCGAAAAATGCAAAGTTTGTGTTTTCATATGTATACCATAAACACCCGGTTTCCAATAATAATAAATAAATATTTACTTGTAGTGCAGAATTTCCGCCTACGAAACCTTTTACTAGCAAGAAGATAGCATTTTATAAAAAAATGTCGACCAAAAATGGATATACTTCCGAAATTAAGGTTGAGTACCAAATCTTGAGCTAAATCTATCCGCTCGTTAATGGGATAACGAACCTCTTGTATGCCAAATCAAATAACTAAAAATTGGCTCAAGTACATATTGTCAAAACAACGCTTTTACTAAAAAATCACCTGATATTTATTTAATCATCATGGTCCGAACATGAAAGCACGAAAAAATAGCTCAATTTCCAACTTTACCTCTTTGTTTTATGAAAAAACAATTTTGAACGGATGAATAAACTAGAACTTTTGGAATACTCGTTCTTAAATTCGTTGTCGGTTAGATATAATAACATTCCTTCTACTATCATCGTAATATATGATGTAGACTAACTTAAATATAAATACAATTATACAAAGGTGCATGACAGAACTGATACGTAATAGAAATATAGAAAAACGTCTCCCAGATTGCCACGACTATTCACACAATTAATGCATTAGTAATACGAATAAGGGTCTTAATTTTTGACATATCCTTTAAAAACAAGTCCAATGTTTTTAATCAACTAATTTTCTCTGAAATTGATCTAGCTTTCTGAATGTAATCAGGGTAACAAGGCTTATTATTCGTACGAGATAAAAGGACATATACCAACACACTTTATTTTGCGCATGAGCCTAATCTATCCGATTTCAAATATTTGAGTAACTTTTTGAAAAAAACATAGTACATATACGGTTAATTTGAAAGAGTACTCAAATTACGTCTAAAAAATTTTAAGGGATAAATTAAACGTTTTTAGATTTTTTTCTCATTACACTATAGTTCAAAATAAAATCATCCTGCACGAAACTAATTTACAATGAATAAGGTTTGAATATTCATTCTATTAATCCTTAATTCTTGAAAATAATAAGATCACGTGACGTTTTGGAAAATGGCCTTTATGTTTCAAAATTCTTGGTAGATTATGTTGTTTATTTGCCCTCAAAATTTTTCGGCAGTTAATGATACTATTTGTGTACCTTGAAGGCAAAACCTATGTTCTTAAATTGAGTCTCTGGATTTGTTTTTGGCAGCTTTGCTGTTATGGAAAAGAAGTCTTAAAACTTCTAAAGATGCTCCTCACTTTTTCAAAAAGTGATTAGTACTTTTTGAAAAAATAACAGTATTTATTTTTGCCAACCTTATTTTTTTGATAAATACGTCACGTGATGATTTTAGGCCTCTATACTCAATGAGAAAAAATATTCTATTAGACAATACTCTGCTTTATTTAGAGTCTTATAGTACAGCTTGAAAATTTACAAAAAAGCTACGCAATAGACGACATATTTTTACAAAGTTTATCGATAACTTTTAACTTGATCTTGTCATTTATCATTAAGGAGGTAACCGACGCAAGTTCTATATCTCGAGATCTACACATGCTACGAAGGTATTCTTGGGGCATCTAATTTTGTCGATTTCATTCTATGAAAAATAAAAAAATTAAAATTATCTCTCTCTT
>SCLH01000688.1:295508-308137 GCA_004367855.1 Oikopleura vanhoeffeni | reverse complement strand
AATATTTGAAAACTCAAAAGCTTACTCCTCCTACAATTTTACACTCAATTTTTCGTTCATTTTTTGAGGTTTTCAAGTTTCCGGAAAAACATTATTAACGAATACAGTTCCCTGACCCCTTTAAAGAGTCCCCTTTAAAGCGCGCTTAATCCCCTATGACCCCTTAAAGCGACAGATTTTCGAGAAAAAATTTGTCCCCTTAAAGCGGCATTCTAAAATTATTGATAAATCGTACTTCTTTTTTTGCATAAACTTTGTTTACGTAAAATTGGGCATACATATGTGAGAAACATCTTATTCGGTTTTTAAATAGATAAATTATTTATTAACCGGATATCCTTTCCCCAAGAAAGTGCCCCTCTTCAGAAGTAATTATGGTATCCAGTGGATACTATCCACACGCTTAATTTCGGCTTTGAGAACGGCTTATCCGATTTGAGTTCGTCAGATAAGCTATCTGAGATAGCTGAAAATGACCAAAAATATTTAGAAAAAATTAACAAACAATGGGTCGGAATCGCACCATTTTTTATAAGCATTTGAGATTTTTTTTAGTTTTTGAACAGAATTAAAATTAGAAAAATGGTCTTATTTAGACCATTTTATTTAGGATTTTTTCTCTTGATATGGTGTTATTTTGACATTAAAATTATGAGCTATCGTCAGAACCCATCGGATATCGGTGCCAAAGCCAAAATGTAACGGCTGTGGATTACACTATTACTACTGAGGGCATTTTGTTTGGGCAAATTATATGCACGCTTCTATACAGTTATTCTCTATGCTGTACTTATTATAAACGTCTAACGTAAGCTGTAGATACTCTTCAAAATAAGCTTTTAAATTGTGCCCAAAACTTTTTATCGTATTTTTCTTAAATCTTGGGACGACCAATAATGAACAATCACAGTTTTATTCGCTTATTTTTCATAAAATTCAATAAAAAGCTTAAATAAACTCAAAAACTTACTGTATTAAACGTCCTGACTCAGGGGAACTCCTGACTGTTACTCAACGTGCTTGACAAATAATTTGTCAAATCATTGGTGTCAGGACCGTTTGCCAGTACATGATGTATTTTAAATCTGATATTTTTGCCTACTTACCGCAAATAAGTTTATTTTTTTAAATTAATTTCAGCTCAATAATTTGAAACTAAAAAATATTAGGTTTTCCTGCAAATTTCAACCTGAGCATTTTAAAACCTTGAGCGATCACTGAAATGAATTTACTTGTGAGATTTAAAACAAATCGTTCGTCTTGATTTTAAACTTGAGAAAATACATAAAAAAGTCGATTTTTTCACTAGAAAAAATGCAACCGACCCCTTTTTAAAGCGCCTTTTAATTTTTCCCCTTTTTTCTATGACCCCATTAAGGTATGGTGTTCCTACATTTCTGCAGTTGTTTCGTCATAAAATGCACCACAATCAATTGTTTAATGTTTTGCCACGCATAAAACAACCCAATGGACAACAAAAAATTTTCGAAAACATTTGCGTTTTTTGGATTTTTTTCTAGTAATTTTCTCAAAATTATGTTCAAAAATAACGTTTGTGTCAATTTGGACCAATAAAGTCACTTGTTCAAATATCGGCTTGACGTAAGCCAACAGTTGGCTCGTTCAGTGTTTTCAGCTTTCTTTTGAGCCTACTTTCGAAAAATCAAGCACATTTTTTCGAAAAAATTTCAATGACCTTGAAATTCTATTTTGAGTTTGAGATCGAAATCAAAAAAACGCCACGTAAAGTTTCTGTTCGTTTTGACACTAGCTTTTGCAAAAATTTGAGAATTTGCAAATTTAACCTGGAGGAGATAGGATTTCCGATGTCCAACAAAACGGTGGTTTTTTGCATATTTTAGAAAAATATAGATTATGTACAAAAACGCTCCTTCGAAGTTTTGATACTAATTATACAGATTGTTTAAAATTTAGGTTTTTTTTCATACATAAACCTGGAGGAGATATTTTCGTTTTTTGCGTATATATGTATCTTGTTTCGCTTATGTGCCAAGATGTTACCATACAAAAAAGTTTTTGGCCATTTTCTGACGCCAAGCTGAATGCAGTTCTCCAAACTGGCTTAAATTTTTTCGGGGAAATTATATCCTCCGAGGCCTTGTTTGGCTAATATTTTATCGGGAAATGTCAATTAGAACCACCATACCCTAAACCCGTGTGAGCACAACACCTATATTAGGTGACTGCATATTTAAAATCATCTAAAAATATGCAAAAAACCATCGTAGAATTGTCTCCTCGAACATTATAAAGAATTTTGCAAGGATTTCCAAAAAGACTTATTTTTTTTTGGAAATTTTTGTTCAATTTTACGGAGGGTTGATTTTTTTCCAATCTTTTACTCTACAAAAAAATCAAATGCGAACCTATTGCGTTCAATTAAAATTTGAAATAGCCAGTTTAGGAAGTGTTTTGTCCTATGGTTGACACTCAAAACAAAGATTAATTGGATATACGGAAAAGATATTTTTTTTCCAAAAGTGATATTTTCAAAATTTTCAATTTCAAGTATTTCACGAAAATATTCTTATTATTAAAAAAATTAATTTTCGAGCAGTAAATATTGTCCACAGAGTCACTTGATTAAGATATCGACCCAGAAATAAATATCAGAAGTGTATAATCTGTTTATTAGGGGAAAATAAACCATTTTTATGAAAAATTTGATTTTTTCATCAATTTTAAAACCTATTTAAATATTTTTTGATTGATTATATAAAAATCAAATCAAAGCACGTGACATTAGGGTCAAGATCCTTTGTGCATGAGTCCAATACCAAAATAATTTGTGAACACCCCCTGTAATTGTATGTCACGTTGATATGCTGTACCGAAAGTTCTGCTGTTCAGAAAGTTTTATAATACACCTCAACAGTTCTCAAGAAACCATTTATACAAAACTTTAAAACCCAGTTTAATCAGCGGACAACCACTCCCTTAACGGGGGGTGTGCATTTCTGATTTGGAATTTGCCGAGTAGTTCGGAACATATCATTATTATCCCCGGGTCCTTTAAAAACTTATTCCCTATTCTTTTTAACAGGCTAATAAGTTTTTAAAGTGACCCGGGGATAATATTCATATGAAGACTTAGCAATAATTATAAAAGTGCAAATTTGTAGACCTAGCCTATTCTTGTGAAATCAAAGATCAAACTTCAGATTTTGAGGACTACACCAATCGTCACTGTCGTACAGGGAGGTCACTTCCCAAAAATTTTCAAAATCTATCTCCTCCCAGACCATTATATCAAAATTCTTTGGGTCAAAAAAAAAAAACAACTTTAGATTTGGTAACAATTTTCTAATCTCCTCAGAGGTCTTAGTTTCAAATGGGGCCAAAATTTTTTAAAGTACACCTGGTTGCATTTCTAAGAACTCTAGCGCATCTTTTCCCAATCGATGCAGACTTGAATATATTTTCGAAAAAAATGTGCTTCCATTTTTTCAAAAGTAGACTCAAACGAACAGCCAGGAACATGAACATAAAGTTGGCTTACGTCAGCTGATATTTTGAAGTTTGAGTGGTCCAAAATCTGAACAAAAAATACGTTTTCTGAATTATTCGGGAAAAAAATACTTAGAAAAAATCTAAAAATTTCGAAAAAAAGTTCGGAAATTTCTCATTTGTTTGAGAATTTTTCTGAATTAATTTTTTTTGGGAAAACAATTGAAACCCAATTTTCAGACCAGAAAACTCAAAAGCTTTAAGCAGATTTTCTTCTCGGCATCACCCAAGCTTCTAATTTGATGGTACTTTTTGACTAAATCCGACGACTTTATTTTCGAGTTTCATTTCCGGTTTACTAAAATGCGATTCTCGTAGGAATTCATTCAAAACATTTAAAATTCTGCTTCATCAATAAAATAACAAAAACATATTCTCCAGCTTTTCCAAATTTATACTGCTTCTGAAATGTAACTAGGAGGAGATAGATTTTAAAGCAGCCGAAAAACCTTTGAAATTAGGCGCGTTTTCGCACAGTTCTAGAAAACTAGTTGGAAATCAAAAATCCGCTTCATCAAATTACATATCTAGTAACTTTTTCCGTGGTTCATGCCAAGTTGAGGAGAAATCGTATGCGATCCTCTAGGAGGAGAGAGATTTTTGAAATTTTGATTAGGTGTTTGTTAAATTCGCTGCATGGTGTCACCAGGGTCGGCCAAAAAATTTATTCTCGTGAGATCAAGGATAGATCTACTAATGGCTATCTGAAAAGTTTCGAAGCAGTTTGTTTGTAAAGTGGGAGTACAAAAGTACCATTTTGCGACCGCTACCCCTTTTAAGGGAGTGGGTGTCGCTGATTATGGGCCGACACCTCGCTTGGAAAAGCCTTCCCTAAAAAGACCACGCAGTTACGTGCCTTGTCCTTTAATTTTCATCATTTTTTTTTTTTTTGTGTCAGGCTCCGGGAAGCCTTACGGAATAGTTTGCAAAGCGCTTTTTTTAAAATTTTGTTTCAGCGGATAAAAAAACGCGAAGAAACCAAAAATTTTGAATGTCAGTTTGCCGAGACTCAGGCAAAAGCTATTCCTCCACCAGTTGAGCAGATATGTTTATCGACTCATTACTGCATCTGAAAGCACAAGACTTGATTCAACAATAAACTAGAGAGTTTTTTCGAAATTTTGCTTCGGCGTCTCTTGATGGGCCAGTGTTCAATTTTTCATTTTTTAGCCCAAATTGGTTTGAAATGGTCATTTGGGAGGCTTCAGGCAAAGCTATCTCCTCCACAGTTTTGCAGAGATACAGTTTTCGACTCTACTGCATCTGACAGCAGAAGACTTGTTTGCAATAAACTAGAGAGTTTTTTTTCGAAATTTTTGCTTTGGCGTCTCTTGGGGGCCATGGCAACTTTTCATTTTGAGCCTAAATTTTTGGCCACCCCCTTAAGGGATTGTATGGAAGATCCTGCCTGAGTGTAATTTTATCTTTGCAGCGTCATCAATTTGATTTAAAGTGGCCAATCGAAATCGCGGATTCTTGAATTGAGTTGACAATTCGGATATTATTATTGGACACTGCTTCAAGTGATGACGCTCAATATAAAAATTACACTAGGCGGATCTTCGGTTAGGCAGTCCCATATCTATTGAATGGAAGTGCTGTCAACTTAATTTCACGATTTTGGAACTCAACGTGGCCTGTTAGTTATATGAAATTTTTAAAAATTATGAAAAAAATTAAAAATTTTCCAAAAAAATGTGTTTTTGCTCTTGGCCGCGAGCACGGTCATTTAATTTGGCCATAGTTTCTAATCCCGTTTAAACAGAAACATGATAGTGGCGAACTTCTTGTACTACTGAATTGATACGATGACCTTGAGCACAAAAAATAATTTTCACTTGTGATTCCTGGGCGTTAAGGCCAGAAATTTCAACGTCAGGCTCTACCATTTTTTTTAATTGCCTCGAAAATGTTTTGTATGCATAAAAATTAATTTCATAAAATACAACGCAAAAAATTACGAACTTTCAGAGACCATGGCAAAAATGGCCAAAAACGACACTTTTTTCGTGTATATTTTGAAGCACTTATAGCGTGGAATGGCGGGAAAAACGACGATACCAGTTTTGTTTGTTTATAAAAATGTACCATTATCTGTAAAAAATCAAATTGTTTTAAATAAGGCATGCTATTGAAAAAAGTTAGAAGCTAAATGTCTTGAAGAGAAAAAGTCTTCGCCTATTAACTAGCATGTCCACCATCAATTTTCGGCAAAATCGACTAGGTTAGGGTCGGTTTTTCAATTTATAGGGGTTGTATGTTGAATTTATTGCGCTTCTTGTGTACGTGAGTATTTTTTTGCCAAAAATCGTTAATTTTTTCAATTTTTATGGTAATTTAACCAAAAAAGGGGTTTTTTTACGGTGGTCAAACCACTCTCCGGAAGCTAATTTTTTTTTCATCCGTAAGGTTGTGCCGTACTGATCCTTCATATTAATGAGGACACGGCGGGTTGTGGCGTAGTCGTGAAAAAAAATTTTTGAAATTTCAAAACACGAATATTTTTCGAAGTTATTTTTAGAATTGGTTGCAAAAAAATTTCGAGAAAAAAAAATTGGCATTTCAGCCCATTTGAAAAAAATAAGAAAAATTTTTATCGAAATTTTTCAAAAAAAAAATTGTCACGTGACTACCAAAAAAAATTTTCATAAGTTTTTTTTTTCCATTTTGCAATATATTATTCACCCTCAAGAAGTTCGGAACATCCACCCATTATTGTCTATTAAGTCGAAATTAATTGGTGGACATGCTATACAGCGGGCGTCCGGCGGTAGGTGAAAAGTTTTTTCGCTCAACTTCCCTATTAGCCGGGATTTCACCTATTAGCCGGATTTCACCCATTCCGCCGGACGGCTGGGAAGATTACGCTCTGATTGGTCAATTAAACAGGTCTAGATTTATAATTTAGTTAAAGGGTAGTCAGAGTTGAGAATTAGGCTGATTTTTTGCTCCATTTTTAATCATAAACGCAAAAGTGACGGTTTTGAAACCTAGAAACCTACTTTTCGGACATTATTGACTCACGCAGTTATTTTTGATTTTATTCGGCCAAATATATTAAATAAAAATTTCTTACGCCTGAGTTTTTTAATTGGGCCATTTTTTTCTCCAGTCGGCTAGACAGCGTTTGACTGAAGAAAAAATGGCCCCCAAAACAACAAAAGCTAAATTGGGCCATTTTTTTTTCTCCGGAAAAAAAAATCGGCCAATTTTGTGGAACATTGAAAATTGTTTCTAATATTTGAAATAAATATTATTTTATTCAATTAATTATTTTAATCTATTATTAACTGAAGAGAATGAGGTTGTAAAACTTATGAAATTGTCGCGAGACAATTTCAACCAAAAAAAATCAACTTTATCTGAAGATGTTCTTCAAAACAATACACGACTATATCTGTGTTTTTTTTGAAAGAAAGGAAAAATTTTATATTAATGATTTCGTACCATGCGGAAAATTTAAATATTCTGGAAAAAATATTTACTTTACTTGAGTTTGGAGACGTTGCCGCTTTTGGGGTTGAATTGATATCGACCAGACTGAAAATTAAATGTGTCATGAATACATCCTACAAATCAATGGTTGAAGACTGTGATTGTCATGCACTTATAATCGCAGAGAATATTTCCAGGAAGAGTTTCAACTTTGTTTTTTTCGAACGAAAGAAATTAATAGCTATCGTGCACAAAGTTGCCTATGAAATAATTGCTGGGAATTTATTTTGGAACAAATTGTGTGTGCGATTTTTGAGCAAATAACTGTACTAGATAAAACAGACATAAAAACGACAAATTAATTTGATGTTTTGTCATTCATTAAAAAATTCTCAAATGCCTAATTTTTGGCTTTTCAAAAACGCCTATTCTTTTTGCCTAGGAAGTTTGAATAAAACCCCTATCTTTTGCCTTACGTCTATCCGCCGGAAAAGTTTTTTCGCTCCAAAACTTCACTATTAGCCGGATTTCACCTATCGCCCTCACCTATCCCGCCGGCCCTGCTGTATATACCCTTTAAGGAGTGGGGGTGTCGCTGTTTGAGCCTCTTCCCAAGGTCATTCCCGCCAAACTAGAAAGGAGATATTTGCCAAAAACATTTGTAACTAACGAACCAAACCTTCGCGGTAATTTTAACTTCTAATCTGATACAATCCTACTACGCCGACACCTACGCTTTTAAAAGCCTCTAAAAAGACACGTCGTACGCATTTTCCTTCAATTTTCACATTTTTTATTTTTTTTTGTGTCAGGCTCCAAAGAAGCCTTAAACATAATGCGAAGCGCCCTTACTCGGAATTTTGCTTTTGGCGGCCAAACAAAACGAAAAAAAGTTATTTGATTAATTTATGATTTAATTGAAAGTGCGCTAATTTGTTTTCTTTTGACGCTACGAGTTAAAAATTGCACCAAAAATCCTTAAAGTGTTTGATTACAAAAAATATTTTGAAGCATTTTGTCAATTTTTTTTTGGCTAAATTTTGTCAAAATTCAAAAAAAAAATGAAAAGTTGACATGGCCCCAAGAGACTGCAAATCGAAATTTCTAAAAAAACTCTTTAATGGATTGTCAAACAAAGCTGTGCTTTTCAGATGGAGTATGAGACAAAACTGTATCTCTAAACTGGTGGAGGAGATATTTTGCCTGAGCCTCGCAAACTGACCAACTTCAAACAATTTGGCTAAAATGAAAAGTTGAACTGGCTCCCAAGAGACGCCGAATCAAATTCAAAAAAAACTCTTCTAATTGCATTGTTAAACAGTCCTGTGCTTTCAGATGCAGTATGAGTCGAAACTATATCTCTTAAACTGGTGGAAGGAGATACCTTTTGCCTGGCCTCCCAAACTGAATCATTTCCAAAAAAATTTGCCGGTTTTGTCGCCCGAAAAGCAAATTTTAAAACAAAAAGCATTTTTGCATTATTTGTTAGGCCAATAACAAAAAAAGCAATTAAAAACTGATGTGAAATTGAGGAGAGGTACGAACTGCGTGTCTTTTAAGGGAGCTTTTTAAAGCGTAGGTGGGATCGTATCAGATTAACTGTTGAGTTTGAACTTACCGCGAAGGTTTGGTTCTGTTAGTACAAATTGTTTTTGGTAATATCACCTTTGCTAGTTTGGCGGGAAATGGCCTCGGAGAGGCTCAATTTGCGACACCACTCCCTTAAGCTCAAAAATGTGAACTGAACGCGCCAAATCAGTTATAACCCGAAAGTTTGATCAAGCTCGATTAACCGGTTGGTGAATCTATTTTGTAAAACAAAATCGTTATTTAAAAAACTTGAAAAATAAAATAAGCTTGAATTTTTGCCGAAAATATAAGATTTTATTTTTCTTGATTTTCAAATATGCCTATAAAACTTTTACAAGAAAGGTTAACAAGAAAGTTAATTATAGGCTCATAATTTTACAGCAGATATCGAATATTTCATTTAATTACCCTGAATTTCCATGCTCCTTGTTTAAGAATATGTCCACTGATTTCAGCCTTGTCATGTGCTGTTCTTTGTATTTCATCAATCAGTTTTTTATGTTTCTCATTTTCGAGATTTGGTTCCTAAATAATTTAAACAAATCATTTTTTTGTTCCAAGTTTGAACTTCAAACATTGCGCACTGAAATGAAAATATTCCAAAATAAATGCTAATAGTAGTAGTAGTCGAGGAGACCCAACAAAATGTACATCATGCGCGGCTGGGGTTATGAAGCGCGCCGATATCGAGCGCACTTTTATTTATGACTGTTTTACATTACAATAGTAATCCAGGATTTATCATCTTGCGTGGGTTAGTCTTAACAGGCGCTATTATGATAGGTATCCGGGATACCATATCCCAGATTAGTACATGCATACAGGGGGCCCAAAATCGGCAAAATTTCAAAAAAAAATTATGGAGCGGCACCTTGGCGAAAAAAAAGACTTACTTTTTCAAGACAAGCGCGAGACGATCTTTCCCTAAAAAAAAAAAAATGCTTTGGAGGGCTTATGATGCTCGGCTGAAAACTAAAAACCCCACTATTTTGACCCAAAATGCGATTTTGCGAAATAAATGATAATTTTTTTAGAAAAATATTCTTACCAAAATACGCGCGATAAAATTTCACACAAACCAGTATATTGAAAATGATCCCTAGTGGGCCTTTTATATCAGGCGTCACAACTTTGACCCAGTGTCCAATCACATTACTCGATTGTCGACTTAATTCAAGAGTCCCGCGAATCGCGGGCCGCGATATCATTGGTAACTTTCTCAAAGTTATGACGCCTGATATCCCTTTATCACTTTTTGGTTAGAATGCGTAGCCACAACGTTAAAATCACACGTTAAAAGGAGTAGTGGCTACGCATTCTAACCAAAAAGTGATAAAGGGATATAAAAGGCCCACTAGGGATTATTTTCGATATAAAGATATTCAACCCTAAGTGATCGATTTTGGCGATATGGGGACAGAAATAAATTGTTCCGTTCAAAAATAAAAAAACGCGCGGGCCTTCGAAATGACGTCATAATTTGGAATTTTTTTCAATTTCATTAGGAGTTTTACAGTAAGTCTAAATGAAGTAAAATACCAAAATGTGTAGAATTAGGTACTCCACCCGACGCAATCGAATACAAATCCAGAAAAGTAGATTTGGGAAATTTGACGCCATTTATGACGCACTCAAAGTAATTTGTAATACAAACCTCAAACACCCACGCAATTTCGGCGATAATGGTACTGGCAGAAATTTAGCGAAAAATCGTGAAATTGCCTAGGTTAACTTTCGGCGATATGGGTCCCCCCCTGTAGTGGTCATTTATTTTCCGATGTTCATTTAGAGCTTTGATGAAAAAGCTTCTCAAATTTACCTTTTGCTGCACATTTAAATTAAGCGCGTTGAAAACGTTCATAATTTGCGAAATTCCTTCGTCACACGGATCACATAGCATGACTTTACATTCATCATTTTCTACTTTGTAAGAAATATAGAAATCTCGCGATTCCAAACATCGAAGCACGCATTTTTGGGACTCTACTGGAAATTCTAGCTGAAGGATTTAAAAATATTGATAATAATTGGAAACAAAAAAATCCATTTCTTAAAAAATACAATATTTCCAAATATTTTGGTTTTGTATTTATCGTAGTGCAAAACTTAGAAAAAAGCTAAACTGAGTTTTTATAGTGATGCCGTCGGAAAGGAAGCGCAATAATCTTTCATTAGATTTTATACCAAAGTATCGTTGCACTTCCATTCCCACAGCCTCACTGAAAAACTCGTCATGGAAACTCTTCTAGTATTCATTTGCCCAGTTTTTATTTCCTTTTGGATCGCAAAATTTCTTTCAAATTTTGAAAGTTCGGCAAAAATTATTATTAAATATAATTAATTATTATATATGTCTTGGGAATAACTAATTTTTTTTTCAGAAGCATTGAAATTTTTTATCAAAAAATATGNCCTTAACCCCTGGAATCACAGAAAAAAAAATTCCGCCAAGGCACCAGAGCCGATATATCGGCTCTACTTTGGACGTAGTTTACAGAAAGCTCAAGGTAGTTGAAGCTCGAATTACTTTTGTAATAGGAAGTTGAAAAGTTATATTTTTGCATCAATCATTTCAAATTCTAAAATTTTGATTTTTAGTTCTAGAATATACAGCGTGAGTCTTTTCGATTTCTCCGTTTTTTTACCCATGCGGGTAGACAGCCAAAATTGCCTATACTTTGCGGTTAACTTCAAGTTATATCATATAACACAATTTAAGTATAATCTATAAATCTATAAAAGGGGGTTTTTTGTATTTAATTTGTTAAAAAATGCGCCCCTAATCGGCCAAAGGCCGATAAAAGGGGATTTTATGTTTTTTTTTAATTCTGTTGAAAAATGAGCCCGAAATCGGCCGAAGGCCGATAGAAGGCGATTTTATGTTTTTCGATTAATTTTGTTTAAAAATGAGCCGCAAATCTGCTGAAGACCGATAAAGAGCGACATTATATTTTCAATTAAATTTGTTAAAAAATGAACCTCCAAATCGGCCGAAGGCCAATAAAAATGGATTTTATGTTTCTACATTAAATTTGTTGAAAAAATGAGCCCGAAATCGGCCGAAAGCCGATAAAAATGGATTTTATGTTTCTATATTAAATTTGTTAAAAAATGAACCTCAAAATCGGCCGAAGGCCGATAAAAATGAATTTTATGTTTCTACATTAAGTTTGTTAGAAAAATGATCCCGAAATTGGCCAAAAGCCGATAAAAATGGATTTTATGTTTCTATATTATTTGTTAAAAAAATGAGCGCATTAAATTTTGTTTTAAAATTAGCCCCAAATCGGCCGAAGGCCGATGAAACGAGGTTTTATGTCTTTATTTAATTGTGTTGAACAATGAGCCTCAAATCGGCCGAAGGCCGATAAAATGGGATTTTTAATTTAATTTTTTTGTAAAAAGGAGCCCCAAATAGGCCGAGAGCCGATAAAAGGGGATTTTATATTAATAATTTGAATTTGTTTAAAAATGAGCCTCAAATAGGCCGAAGGCCGTTAAAAGGGGATTTTATGTTTTTTTATTAAATTTTATTGAAAAAATAAGCCCCAAATCGGCCGAAGGCCGATAAGAGGGGTTTAATGTTTTTATTTGATTTTGTTGAACAATGAGCCTCAAATCGGCCGAATGCCGATATAATGGGATTTTTAATTTAATTTTTTTGTAAAAAGGAGCCCCAAATCGGCCGAGGGCCGATAGAAGGGGATTTTATGTTTATAAGTTGAATTTGTTTAAAGATGAGCCTCAAATCGGCCGAAGGCCGTTAAAAGGGTATTTTATGTTTTTTTTAAATTTTGTTAAAAAATGAGCCCCAAATCGGCAAAAGGCCGATGAAAGGGAATTTTTAATTTAATTTTGTTGAGAAATGAGCAGAAAAAAATAGCCAAATTTTCAGGAATGTTTTAAAATTTTTAATAAAATTTTGAATATGAAATAAAAAGTTTTCAAATTTGGAAAGAGTAATTTAGTTTTAAAAAAAATAAACAAATTTTGTAAAAAAATTTATAATTTTTTTCTAAAATTTGAAACCTTTGTTTAATATTTGAGATGTTTTTTTAAATTGGTGGATTGTTTTC
>SCLH01000688.1:273793-288215 GCA_004367855.1 Oikopleura vanhoeffeni | reverse complement strand
ACTGTAAAATTCATAAAATGATCCGCAAGAAGTTGTTCTGCACAGGATACAAAGTATTTTGGGTATCAGCTCTGCCAGTTTATCCAATAATCACCTTCGTAAAATGTCAAAAACAGAACGACACCACACACCTTATAAGACTTAAAACTATTTCAAAAAAGGACATATTATCGAAGTTCCTATCTTCTTATTATTATCTCACAAATTGCTTCTGCAGTATGACCCCTCTAATTTGACTCCTGTAATTAAATTTTACATAGATTATTATATATACGATATTGATATTACTTGCGATCTTCATTTTATAATATAATAAATTTATATATATTAATTTATTTATTTATAGAAATATGTACGATACTGTATATAATGGTACTTATATATATAACAGTGGTGACCACTTAAGCCCCTAACCACTTAACCCCCCCCAAATTTTTTTTTATAAGTATAATAGAGCTTTTTTTTAGGGCAATTTTTATTTTTAATCTTCAGACAGCTATTTGAATAATTCAATTAATTTCTCTTAAAAACTTTGATATTTTGATTGAAATGTAAGTATAAAACAAAAATTCAAGATGTTCCTGACAAAATATAACATTCTTTTAATTTTCAAAATTTGACCATACAACTTTTGAGAAACAGCTTCATTCAAGTTTAAAATTTATTTTATTTATCTTGTGGTCAGAAAATTAAGTGGAAAAAATGCATATTTGGAGTTTGAAAATTAAGTTGTATTAGATTTCCTGAAATACAGCTTGTCAACATTGGCATAAAGAATGAATATTATTTAAAAACATCATTTATCTTAGCTTTTCGATTTTAATTATCATAATCATAGATTTAAGAAACTTTTTATAAATTTTTAAGTTTAAACACACAAATTGACCGAAGTTAGAACTTTATAAATTTTGGATCACCCGATAATTTATGGTATTTCTTCTTGCATTTAAGAATGCTGATTAATCCACAGACAGCTTTAGATTTTAGAAGAGTTTAAATGGCCTTTATGGTCATTTCAGAAGATTGGTTGTTTTTACTCGGATCAAAAAAGCCTCGCTCTTTCGCGATCTTTTTTGTATTTGATTTTATTGATTTTAAACTTGTTGTATTGATGATATCTTGACATTTTTGAGAGTCTCAGTTGAGAATCTTGTGGGCCTCGTAATTATTTAATTTTAATATTTATGTTACTGATTTTAAAGTTTGCTGGAAAATAACTACGTCCTCGTTCATAACTGGTAACAAATACAACCCAGAAAAAGTGTGCCAGTTACGGGGTTTGCATCAGGTTAGAGCTCGTAGGTTGAAAAAATATGTCAGTGTGGTAAAGATGTGGATACTAAGCGACGGGTGAGTGTACAGGCCACCTTGTCGGCCATCAGGGAAAGCTTTATTTTCCAGTCCTAGTACATTCTTACCAATCTTTGTGGTTTTTTCACTCTGGACAGGTATCTGATCGAAGATCACTAGGCCCTTCGGATTCGCGTTTCGTGGCTGAACTTCTATTCGATGCCTTACTTTTGGGGTCAAAAATGTGAAAATCCGGTGTTCTCATTCAGTGTTCTAAACCCGGTATCGGGGTCTAAAAAATATATACTCGGGACCGGGATTGAAACTCATCCCGATTTTAGACACTGCTCTCATTGGGTCAAAAGGCGGGTCAAAACGATAGAGTCTACAAGTCAAAGAGCGAGGACTGTAACCGTTACTTTGGTGAATGTGTATGCTTTGATCAAATACCTTAAAAACCTTAAGGCGGATTGTGGTGCTTCAGTAATGTCGCTGGGGAAAAATAAGGCGTTTTTTAAACTCAATATATTTTGTGAGAATTTGGTGAGAACGTTTATTTTTCAATTGTATATTGTAAGTCCGTACCTTGAAAAGTCAAAACTGATTCATTTTAAGAAATATTATCACTCAACTTTAAAATGCATAAACTAATTGGTGGTATTATCTTTTCATTGAAGTATACCGTCATATCCACGTATCCAAAAATCAACTATAATGCCGAATAATAATTGATCAGAGAAAAAAATTCTTTACAATTGCAACCAAGATATTTATAAATTCATCTTAATTCGCCGAAAATTATTATTTGAAAAATTCCTTGCTATAGTTAAAATATAGGCAAATGTAGATTTTTACAAAAAAAGTATACTCAGCAACGGCAACATGCGATCTCTTTTTCTCTTTGTTCCATAAATTCTCTATTATCCTTATTATAAACTTTTGAACCAAGCAAATTTAAATATTTTTAATTTTATACTTCTCGCAATCACTATTTCTGCTGTATTTATATTGCGGGCGCCATATTATATTGATTAGGCTAAAAATTGAAGAATATTGTAAAAAGCGCAAAATCTGACACTAATCATATTGAAATACTTTCATTTAGAATTACTTTTTTTTTGCGAGTTGTTTTTTTTATTCTGAAATTGATACCATATCTTAGATATTTTTCCCAATTTTTAATAATAGTTCCAATAATAGTTTTCTTTTATATAGTTTTCCAAATTTTAATTTTGGTCTGAATCTCCGTGAAAATTGATGCACTTAATGGGTTTTATTGTTTGTTTATTGATCATCTGTCATTATTCGGGCTTTCCAGTTAGCAAGCGATTTCAATGTTCTAGAAAATAATATCCAGAAATAATTTGGTGTTTTGTTTTTTAATTGGGCAAACGATTCCCCGAGGTGCTTGGAATGCAAATCGAAAAAATACCGAATTTGCGACCGTGGCCGAAAAATAACTAACTGCACCACAATCCCTTAAGGCGTCTCGGTGCTATTTGACAGATTTGGCAACTTTTTAATCTCGTTTGATTTTTTCTCCGAAAGGAAACTTTTTGCGCACTTCAAAATTTTCGGATGAAAACGATTTTCGACACAAATTTGCTACTTTTTGAGCGTTACTATTGTATTAATCTGATTTTTTCCAGATCCGATATTATTTTACTTTATAAATCTTCTTGAAAAAACACTCAAGAAAACGCGCGTTTGCTTTCAACGGTGTCTTTATAACTAGTAAAATTTATTTCTATTTTTTATTTATTAACGTTACATTAGAAGCCTTAAATTACGGCTTTCGACCACCAGCTCGGATTTATAAATTTTATTTAATACGATTAGTCCTAAGTAAATAATCGAAAATTTAAAATTTGTGAAAAAGGCGGAAAAATCCGAAATTTTTACCGACATTGAAATAAAATATTTTTTCATTCATGAGTATAATTTAAACAAAAATAGACGTGGTGGATGGTCGGCTTTATCAATTCGGCAAAGTTGAGTGGTGGATATAAATGTTTTTTTAAATTCCGATAATGAGAGCTTTGAGTATTTCCGCGATCCGTAGTTTCGCGTTTAAAAAAAGTATGATCCAGAGTTTTAAACTAAGAGCGAAGAAACAAAAACGAAGGACATAATTTCAATATGAGTGAAAGTAGCCATTCCAAATATTTCGACTAAGGTGGTTTTTTTTATAGGAGGCTATCTGGTGTTTCCGCTTTCTTGTGTATTTGGAAACCCCCATGAGCACATTTTATTGGCAGATAGAGAATTTAATTCCGCGTGTAACGCTGATTTTTTTTTCAGAATTTGAGACCGGTTTGACCATGTAATGGCGGAATTTCCCGTTGTCGATTTTTTTCAAAAATTGGTTTCAATCAGGCCGAAAAATTCGGTCTGTAGACTAATACGGGCACAAATAGAAAATCTTACCAACTTGTAGCAAACATCGGTAACTTAAATAAAAACAGCGAAAATAAAGGTTAATTTGACACGGGGAGTTCGAATCTGAATACCAATATATTCACTAATAACAACATTATACGTCAATTTGGGTCAAGTAGGAGAATTCATTAGTAAAAGAAGAATAGAGAAAACCGTGACAAGAAATAAATCTGGGCCGGAGTAAGTGATTATGACTCAATAATAACGTATTTTGTGTATATCCTGTATCAGATTCGACTCCCTGGTGTCCCGAATTAGTCTACAGGACCGAATTTTTTTGGCCTGATTGAAACAATTTTGAAAAAATCGACCTACTCGGAAGATCCGCATTACCGGTCACACCACGTCTACATTCTGTGAAAAGAAAAATTAGGCGTTAACGCGAATTAAATTCTTCTATCTGCCAATAAAATGGTGCCATGGGGTATTCCAATACGAGAAGGCCGGACACCAGAAGTAGCATCCTAAAAAAACCCTATAGGATTCTAAAAAGAATAGTTTTGAATAAAAATTGTTGAACAAGAAAATGAGGAAAATTTCAAAAATAGTTACAAATAGTTTTCGACCGAAATCCAATAAAAATGTTATAATGATAATTTTTTCAATTCAAAAATATTGTTTTTTATTCAACGTTCGGTTTATTCATGTCAGATATTTTTGTCAAAATAACATATGTAAAAATATTGGTGGGTTCCACCTTTAGGACGCGTTACAGCGAAAAGTAAAGTGGCCAATTTTGAAGAGTTTTTTTGTTTGATATTGAAACAAATAATGTCAAAAAATTTTTGAAACAGAAATAAGGGATTTTTATAATGTCGGAACTTTTTTTCAAAAATTTCTCATAAATTTGTCGAATTCGAAAGTTTAATTCGAATAAAGTTTTCTTAAAAAAGCAATAACTCGAGATATGCTGGTAGTTACAAAAGTGGCCTGGAGTATAAACATTACTTTGGTGAGTATATTGAGAATAATATTATAAATCCTGTAAAGAGTTTTTCGATTCAAGAGCCTCATATTCGGTAATCTGTCAAATAATGCACAGGCCCTTAAATAACATACCAATAAAAAGCATCTTTTCGATTATTTTTTTGTAAAAAGCGAATAAATAAAATTAAGATAATCTATGAAAAAAAAACATTCTCGAGAAATACATTCTCAGACCCAAAAAGCCTTTTGACCAACTTTATAACCCACCCTGGGCCTGTGACCACTTATAGAACCCCCTGGCTTAATGACCACTTAAAGCCCCCCCTGACCAGTTGAAAACCCCCCCTTGTTTGGCCAAAGTTCTAAGGGGGGCTTTAAGTGGTCAACCACTGTATACGAAGTTTATCTTAGATTTTTTTCTTCATTTAAAAGTTTAAAAAAAATAAAAACCGGTGATAATGTCAATAATATGATTTTAATTTTACTTAGGTGGTGATCTCCCTCATTGGTCCTGCGGCCTTTTTTAGTGCAATGTTTCCCTTTTCATCATTTTCGTTCACTATCCAACAAATTTCCAATCGGATCTTGGGTAAGTCCCCCGGTTTTTTCTTGCCAAAAATGAATCTCTTGAAAAATCTATAGAATCCTGGAAGAAATTTTCTGGGTTCAAAACCTAGGTATTAGGGTGGCAACGGTCAAACTTAAAAATAAACAAAAGTTTCGAAAAGGATGTCAATGCCTACAAAAGAATCATTTCAATCGTTATGCTTTGGCTTTGACTCGTATTTCGTGAAATTTTTAAGAGCTTTTTTTAAGCTCCTAAAGGAAAAAAATGAAGCTTTTTCAATTGACCAGGGAAGGTTGTTTTTTTTGGTGTCTATAGGCTTAATAGCTAGGGAGCGCACCGTGTCCAATTTCTAAGTTTTAAACGTCGAATTAACGAAAAACGGGAAGAATAAATCTTAGCAGTAATTCAAAGAAAGGCAAGAATATAATGAAATAAAAAAAATTAAAAAAACTGAATTTTTGTCGGTGATAATAGGTTATTGGTTTAAATTACCGGTTCACCTTTCGGTAAGCTCGGTAAAGTTAGCGCAATAATTTTTTTTCGTGTTCTCCTGGAAAATTTGAGACAATCTTATAGTGACCGAAAATGATCCGGGACGTCCTGGGAAAGAAAAAATTAGAAAAGAATTTAGAGTCAGTCTTACCTTCGAAAATGACAAAAAAAAAATTTTTCACCAAAATTTTTCAAAAATTGTTTTTTATCCAAAAATTTTTTATTTCCAAAAGGTGGCAAAATTTTTTTGTGACACGGCTCTACTTCTGAAAATCAGGTAAAAATGGAATTTTATATGCTAAAAACCGGGAAATTGTGCTCTAAAATGGGCGGTTTAAAAGTCATTTCTGACACTAGATGGCGAAAAACTTTTTTTTTTTGTGCCCGGGAATCGTTTATTTCTGGTCAACAACCCCGTGAGGTTCGAAGAATTTGTATCAACTACGTAAGTTCTCTCGTTAGTTTTACCGGTGCGCTCCGCCTAGCTATAGCTCCTGCAGCGCCAAATTTTAAAAATGTCATGATATCAATTAAAAACCAGAAAATTGTTACTTGAATACATTTTATAAATGTATTAATAAGTAATGTAATATTATAATATTGCTGGGTCAATGAAACAAAATGTATTCAAGTAAACAAATTTTGGTTTTAATTGTATATCATGAAAATTTTAGCGTTTATAGTCTCCCTAGCGCTAAATTTCGAAAAAAATTATAAACGCTAAAAAAGTTTTGTAGCCTTATAATAACAAAAATTGAACAGTTTCTCGAAAAATTGAAACGTTTGGGCTTCTGAGTCCTTAATGCAGGATTTATGAAAGAAATAAACTACAAAAAAAATTAAATTATAAAGTTTTTCAATTAAGGGGGGTGGGTGTCGCTTTTTTGTACCTTTCAATTCACGCCCTCAGAACACTAGGGCTAGTTGTGAAAATTCTGAGGATACTCGTTGTTAGATCTAGCCCTTCGTCTAACGATTACAACATCTCAAGTCATCTTGGTAACATCACACCCCGTGGTGGTGAAGTCTATCTCTAGAGCACTAACGGTTTTTTTAAAATCTATCTTCTTTTTAGACCCACATACAAAAGCGTCTGAAAATTTTACACAGAAGTACGGGAAGAGTGAGGTTACTAATTATGTTGGAGTTTATTTTTTTGATTTCGCTCTGAATTTTCTTAGAATCACTTTTGAACGCCGATTTTTAGCAATTTTTTCGAACTTCAAACTTCTATTTCTTTTAGACCAATGTTCAGAAGAAAGCGTTTTTTCGACTAAGAGTAGATAGAATATACTGTACGGTCAATATGATGGTTTTGATTTTTGAATTTCAACCCTAGAAGTTCTAGAATATGACTTATTAGAGTACCGGAAATGAAAAGTTCGAAAAAAAAGTTCGTTGATCGGAACAAAAAGTACCCACCAAAATTGAAGCTGAGATTTCACTGATCAAACAGTTGGCTTACAGCTAATTAAAAATTTTTAACACCAATCAGCGTCAAATCGAATAATGTAGGTTTAACATTTTTGCTTAAAATAATTTGAAAATTTCTAGAATTTGATTTTAACAAAATCTAGAATTTTCAAAATTCGAATATTTTTTTTCTTAAACCCGCATAAAATCCGGTAATTCCCACCATGATATGAAAACATTTTTTATTTGGTGAAAAATGACCCACCGAAAACGATGCATGACATTAAAAAATTTAATCGGAAATGTCCTTAAGACATTTCCGATAATTTTAATGTCATGCATCGTTTTCCGGTGGGTCATTTTACCAATAAAAAATGTTCATATCATGGTGGGAGAATAATCCGTATTTATGGGGGTTAAAGCAAAAAAATATTCGAATTTTGAAATTCTAGATTTTGTTCTAGATTGTTTGTTGAAAAAAAATAATTGCCACCATTGAGATTCCTGGGTCAACTTTAGTTCATAAACCGATATTAATGTATCATAAATTAATTCCATAAAGGGCTCAAAAAAAACGCGACAACCCACCCCTTAAAGTCGACATTTCTTGTCTTTCTAAAACGACCGTGGGGCACCCCTAACCCTGGTATTCTGATTCATTTTGCAATTTCTGTAGTTAGGGTTTATTCTTTAAAAGATTTTTTCAATATGAGGGTTTAGTTGTGCAGCAGGTTTTTTCAATCGTCTTGAGTGAATCTTTCAAATTTTTTCCAGTATCCTTTTATATGGTTTTTTCTGGAGTCGGATGATTCTTTTTTCCTGATTCTTGAATACGTGGTTATGTTAGCAAGAATTTTTACCTGTGCTTCATTTTTTTCTTCTTCCTCCTCTTTCTGAATCAGGCCTGCGATTGGTTTATTGGCAAGATAAAAGGTTAAAATGAATAAATCGTAAATGTTTTTTAAATTGTTAAAATATACCATCCACCCTACCGGTGCCAAGATTCTTCAGAGACCATAACTAGGGTTCGGACCGGGAGAGAGCATTGAGCAAAACTAAAACTATTTCAATGAGTGTTATTTGACTCAGACGGGTGATCGTTCCGAAAATAAATATGATCGCAAATGATTAAATAAAATTGTGTTCTCAAAATGTTGGTCCAGAAAATCAGTTCTAGAAACTGTGTGTCCTGTCTTCAAACTCGCATAAATATGATTTTTTTTTATCAATCAAAAACGCAAAGAGCGTTATTGAATAATTTTTGAAAAAAAAATTGGTCATTCAATGGGATATTAAATCATCGATAATGGCAAAATTGACTAGGCGATATTTTTTTACTAAAATATTTGGTGCTATCACTTTTATAACTTAGCGTTTACCTGAGAAACTGGCAATAGCCCTTTTTGCGTTTAATTTTGGAGTCATAATCAATAATAGTGATTTTTGTCCTGATTCGGAATCATTGTGTGAAATTTATCTTTCCAATTCAAATTAATTTTTCATTTGTACACGTGACATGACCCCCAATTCAGGGATTATGTGATTTTACCGCCCAATTGGGTGTCAATATAAACAAAGTTAGACTCTAGCTAAATAATCTCCAAAAAAATTCTAGAGTTTCCTCGAAGAAAACCAACTCCTCTGGGTATTATGTTATCCTTTTGGTTCCCCGCATTAGGCATCTCGATTTGAAAAATTCAGAGTATATGTGGGTATTTATATGCTGTTATTCACAGATGTTTGACATTTTATATATAGAATATTTGAAAATATGATAAAAAAATCACATAGAAAATTCGAACAACTAATTTTATAATAAGTTTAAAAATAATTTACGTAATAATCGTGTAATATGACTCCACATATGGCTTCATATGTCTAATATCGAATCATTAATGCCTGGTTAACTTGTAAAACTTATTCCCTATCCTATTTAAAGGCAAATAAGTTTTTAAAGGTTGGACCAGGCATAATGAATCTATATACTACTTTATTCGAACTCATTGTATTTGTTGACGCCGTTCTGTTGATTTTTTATAATAAAATCTTTAGGGATCGATAAAAGGATGAAAATTCCAATCTAAAAACTAGTGAAAATCGAAAAACAAAGAGATCAGTGGTCTAAAGAGCAACTTTTTTACTCAAAACTGAAATATACAAATTACGCGGGTTTTTGCTGAATACCGGTGAGCCAGTCGAGGCTCAGAAAATTGGAATCTACTGTTACAGAGACTAATGTATTGTAGCTTTGAATAGTTAGTGATAAAATACAAAATTTCAAATAAACAGCATGTTCAGTTGCGAACGTTTGTAATAAAAAATCTTATTATGGACCAATTTTTATACAGAACCAATCGGTTTCAATGCAAAATTTGAAATTAAATCGAAAAATGAAACATTTCATAATGAAATTTTCAATAATTGAAATTTACCTCTGCTGCTAATTTCCACCTAAACACTTTTCATAGCAAAATATAGGCATTTTGAAAAGTCGACCAAAATGAATTTATTAATGTTTTTATTCAATTCCATTTGAATTTATCGACTGATTAAATTAAAGATTCAATAATTTTAACCATGATCTGAACTTGTTATTTTAATGTAAGGTATAACAAGTAAGGTTACATGTATGAATAGGAACAATTCGTGAGAAATTTAGCCATCTGTAAACTTAATTTCAAAAAAAAATACAAAGCCGTGAAATTTAATTTCGAAAACCGATATTTGACCGGTAATTTTTGATCGACTTTACCAGTTTTTTGCCGGTTTATACCCGCTTATGTTTGCTCAAAATTTTTCTGTATTTCGTAAGAAGCGCTACCAATAAATCGGGATAAATATACAGTAATATGTAGTAGAAAAATGATTTGAAGAGGTTTATCCAAAGAATAGAATTTATCCATAGATTTTCGTCTAAAGTTAATTTTTCTTTCCATTTTAATTATTGTAAAAACCGGTAGTTTAAATTTAGCTGATTATTTTTGAAGACCTTAGGTAGTTTTTTTTTAAAGGAACCCCCTCTAAAAACCAAGCAGTAATAGATGTCAGGAAACAATTTTGTATAAGCATTGGGGTAACTTTGCACGGGAAACTTTGGCAATAGTTTTTTGGACACCGACACCATCTGGTGGAGTAAAGAGCCCTTTTTATACCCCTAAATATTCGAAAAATACCGTTTTTCGCTGATTACCGGTCAACCGGTCGGAGTCAGAAATCGATAAAATTCTCTACGCTAAATTTTCTTGGCTATCGATACAAAAAACCGTTTCCCGATATCTCATACCGTTTTGTCTACAGAGGGGGGGTTCCTTTAAAAAAAAGCTACCTTAATATATCAGGTCCTCTTGATCATTATTTATAACTAATTTCTTACGCAGGTCAATAATACATTTTTAGTTTTCATCTGAAACATTAAAATCAAATGTTCTACTTTCACTTATGGTTTCATTTATTGGAATCGAAATTATCGGCTTGGTCTCTGGGCTCACATTCTTATCTTCAGTTCAACAATCAATAAGTACCGGTAAATAATCTGATAATATTTTGTACTCTTTTTCTTAACCGGAAATCAGCACAAAGTTCATTATTTTGAAAAATCTTAAGCAACGAAGAATTAATCAGCATAAAGGTCGCTCATTTGTCGTTTTTAAAGATAGATTTACACGGTGCAAAAAAGTGTTTTATACTCAACCAAAAATTTACCGTATGTACCGAGGTGAATTCCAAAATTCTTATCTAGGACCTACTACGGTATTTACTGGCGAAAGGAGGCGCAATTTTTGATAATCTTGGCAAACTCTTCACCAAAAAACGGAATCATGTACATTGTGTCCGAGGTGACCGGTAATTCCCGGTTAAGACATAAAATAACCGATTTTTAAAATTCCAATCATGAGATTTTTTTGAAAAGTTGATGAACGATGACATTTTGTGTTTCAAGGGAGTTCGATGCATCTTTTTCTTCTGACTGAAACTTTTATTCATTAATCAATTTTGATATAGTATTCTCCTATCAAATCGTTTTCCGTAAATTATGAAATAAAGCTAGAGCCTGTGTTATATACAAATGTGATTGGTTTTTACTTGAGATTCTCGAAAAATACTCGGATCTCATTGGTTCTTCTTAAATTTTTTAAGAAAATAATCAAATCTCATTGGTTTAAAAACATTTTTGGGATTATTGTTTAAAGGTTACCTAAACCTTTTCGTTAGGACTTCATTTGATCAGCACAGCCGTTTTATCAATTTATTTGCTGGTTGAACCTTGTATGCCGATAAATGCATTGTGGTATGTTTTATTTCTGCTTTGTCTTCCCCCATTCCTGAGTGAAATTGTGCTCTGGTTATACACCTTCAAATATGGAAGACTCTGATTATTCATGACAAAAAAGTACTTTCAAAATCCATTTATAATGACATCTACGAAAAATTTGTAGTTTAGAAAATCACTGTTAAAATTTTCTATTATTTTCTTACTTTTATTTTTTAATTTTCAAAATTTATCTTTTTATAACTATTTTGACGATATTTTTTATTTAGAATGAGGATAATTCGTGAACGAGCAAAAATATTCAACTTGAATTTATTCAAAATTCCGAAGTTTACTTTCATGCCGCTGAATTTTAACCCCGATCCGAACCCAGGACCAAATAAACAGGCGAATTATTGGCTAAACCATGAAAAATTGGTGTTGAGAAGAGCAAAACTTAACGAATTTTATGAGAATTTGAGTAAAAGTGATCAAAAATCAGAAGAACTTTATGGATACACTCCAAGAGGATCTCGAGGCATGGATCCATTTGGGGCACCAAAACAAGGGGAAGGATTTATATCGCTAATTATTTGAAGGTTCATTTTTAGTCAAGTAATATGACACTTATCAAATCAAATTAAAAAAATTTAAGGATAAAATTATGTCATGTGCCTCTAGTTTACCAAAAATTTTTCTAATGGTTTGAAAAGACAATCGGAACGGTAAAATTTTCTTATATGACTCCAGTTTGCTGACATTATGAATCAAATTAAAATTTTGTGATATGAAACCGTTCAGTCTGAATTCGAAAATAACTCCTACTTGATAGAATTACACGACATTTTCATTACGCCGATTTTAAAAGAGTTTAATTCGTGAATCATAATCGATATTTAAAAGATATAATATATGTAAATCCCAAGCTCAGACGTAACTTTCAAAACTTATTCGACACCACTTGAGAGCAAATTCCGGGCTGATTTTAGTTTGGAAACTGCAATGAATAAATTGATATACGATGCCGTTCATAGATATAAAATTTTAAATGGTTTAAAAATTGAGTATAATAAGTCGTATGGAATAAACGATTTTGGACTAAGAAAAGAAGTAATACACAATCTGAAAAATTCGAGAGATACAGATCAATTAAATGATATGGGTTTGGGTGAAAATTAAAATAGAAACATTTTTGCTTAGAAATTAAATGGTATAAACGAAAATTGAATTTTACACTCTTAAACTAGTATCGCCATAAAAATACTCGTGAAAATCTGCCTGGGTGAGTAAATTTACAGGTTAATGGCTCTCGAAGTTCACTGATACGAAAAATGAAATTTTACCCATAAAAAGTGACAGATTGACAAAAAACATTTGTACATAAAAATCCTTAACCCCTGGAATCACAGAAAAAAAAATTCCGCCAAGGCACCAGAGCCGATATATCGGCTCTACTTTGGACGTAGTTTACAGAAAGCTCAAGGTAGTTGAAGCTCGAATTACTTTTGTAATAGGAAGTTGAAAAGTTATATTTTTGCATCAATCATTTCAAATTCTAAAATTTTGATTTTTAGTTCTAGAATATACAGCGTGAGTCTTTTCGATTTCTCCGTTTTTTNAATTGTCCTTATATTTCACCAATTGTCCTTATATTTCCCAAATTGACCTTATATTTCCCAAATTGTCCTTATAATTACAAAATTGCCGTTATATTTCCAAATTGTTGGGAAAATATAAGGACAATTTGGAAATATAAGGACAATTTGGAAATATAAGGACAATTTGGAAATATAAGGACAATTAGGGAGATATCAGGACAATTTGGGAAATATAAGGACAATTTGGGAAAAATTATGACAATTTGGGGAATATAAGGACAATTTGGGAATATACGGACAATTTGGGAATATAAGGACAATTCGGGAAAATTAGAACAATTTGGGAAATATAAGGACAATTTGGGGAATATAAGGACAATTTGGGAATATGAGGACAATTTGGGAAAATTAGAACAATTTGGGAAATATAAGGACAATTTGAGGAATATTAGGACAATTTGGGAATATGAGGACAATTTCGGAAAATTAGGACAATTTGGGAAATATAAGGATAATTTAGGGAAAATTAGGACAATTTGGGAAATTTTTTTCGAATTTTTGATATGAATTTTAAGTTTTTATTGGTTTTTAGACAATTTTTATTAATAGTAATTTTGAATAATGATATTTAAAAATATAT
Organism: Oikopleura vanhoeffeni; assembly: GCA_004367855.1. NCBI lineage: Eukaryota > Metazoa > Chordata > Appendicularia > Copelata > Oikopleuridae > Oikopleura > Oikopleura vanhoeffeni. The sequence goes on along the minus strand of SCLH01000688.1, from coordinate 274,599 downwards.
TTGATAAAAAATTAGATGAAAAAATTGAAATTTTTCATCAAAAATTGTATTAAAAAATAAAAAAATTAATTGAAGATAAATTTTAATTTATTAGAAATTATTTGTGAAGATTATTTTATTCTTGACTGGAAATTTATTCAATTTTTTGTTCATTTTAAAATTCAATTGTTGATGAAAAATTTTAAAAATTCAGTGATAACTTATAATGTTTGTCAGAAATTTGAAAATTTAAAAATTGTTCAAATACGAAAATTAATTTGAATTTTTGATTCCAATTTTTTGAAAACAATTTTGAGTTAATAAGAATTGCATTTTTTACCATTTTTTTTTAATTTTTGAAAAAATGGGAATTTTCTAACGAAAAATCTGTTCCTGGGAGAAAATTGTTCAGTTTTCGAATCAAAATTTAAAATTGAATTTTCATTTTTGACAAAAGCGCACATATCGGCAACCAGGATCGAAATGTTAAGCAAAATCAATTTGCGTACATAACCCCCTTAACAAATGTACTGTCAAAGTTGTCTAGGCGGACGTTTTTGAAAATTTAGGGTGAAGTTAGACGCACGTCCGCTTAGACAACTTCGACAGTAATTAGTTTACACTAGGCTAAACTCGAAACCCCTAATTTTGTAGCCGGAAAATGTTTGACTACCCTAAAAATTATAAACATGAAGACAATTTGAAAAATTTTTCTAAATTGCATACGATTTCTCAAATTGTCCTTATCAATCTGTCCTTAGCTATTTTTCCAAAATTTTAAATACCATAATATTCCCCAACAAATATGAAGACCTTTTTTTTTTTTT
>SCLH01000688.1:236006-260304 GCA_004367855.1 Oikopleura vanhoeffeni | reverse complement strand
TAAAATAAAATTTGATGTGGCATTTAAATAATCTTTATACATTGATAAGATTTAAAACAGACAACCCGGACGGACCGGGTGGGGCCCGAAACTTTGGCCAACGGACAGCCCCGCAGGGGAATTAACGTTAATTTATTGAAATTGTAAAAATAACGTTTATTTGCAGAAAGTTGTTTTTTTCAACCAGATTAATCTATTTTTGTTTATATTTCCACAGTTTTATAGGGGGTAAAAATTTCTGTCAATGAGTTTAAACCGCCATCTCGGAAAATAAAATTTAACCAATACTTTAAACGGACAGGGTATCTTTTTCTACCTGTCCGTTTAAGGTCATACCACTGTAGTTTCTTACTATATTTATAAGGTTGGGACCTCTTCTTACTACTGGATTTTCGAAAGTCAACTCAAAACGCAGCTTGAGAAACAAAACAAACTTTTAGACCAAAATGTTAAAGTCAAAAAAGACGAATTTGATGCAATTCAAGAAAAAATAAAACTATATAGTGAAGAAACAGAAAGTTCAGACCCTGAACAGGTCAAAGGTAAGTCATCAGAAAAACAAAGATTATGTTTTAAAAATATTTTTAAAGAATTAGAAGATGAATTAAAACATCTTTTGGAAGAACAAAAAAAGTTGGAAAATGAATGGAGCACTTTAGAAACAATGTCACCCGAATATATAGAAAAGATTAAAACCGATCAGGTAAAAATAAATCTTATTTCATGTTAAATAAAATATATATAAATAATGTTTATAATATTGGCGTTTTAAAAAATAAATCTTATTTTATTTTAAAAATCTAGGCGTTTTGAAATATAAATTTTATTTCCAAAGGTTTTAAATTTAAAATATATAACGTGTTGCATGTGTAAAATCTAGGCGTTTAAAAATATAAATAGATTAATCTAAAGCATTTTAAAAATATAAATCTTATTTAATTAAAATGTTTAAAATCTAGGTGTTCGAAAATCTAATTAAATACATTTATTATACATATAAAATCTTTAGAAACGATAAATCGTTTTAAATTATTAATATCGTAATATTTTTAATATCTAGTCGTAAAGTTAACGCCGTAAACATAATACAAAGGAAAAGAGGCAAAAATAACGAAGGCGGTATCTTTCGCATCAGTTTGTTTTTTAAAATAGGATAAAAAACAAATTTATTTTAAAAAATACAAAATGATTTTGCGATTTTAATTAAATTACAAAAATTAAAGAAATAACAAACTGATGCGAAAGATTTTCCCCATATTTTGTCTTGCACGATTTATTCATAATAATAAATTAACATATAATATTTTATAGGAAAAATGCCTCGAAAGTGCGAACCGTTGGACCGACAATATTTTCAATCTTGAAGCTTGGATCAAGAAAAAATTTCCAAGTTTACAACCGCTCAAAATGTTCAATATTCCTGAAGACATAGATTATGTTGAAAACAACTAACTGCATTTTTTCCTTATATTACTATAGTAAAATCCCTTATCAGTACCATACTGCCCAAAAATCTTCAAAACAATAGTTCCTCAAAATCTATAACCTGCCTAAAATATATTGTAAAAACTGATTTTTAATCAACGTTTCGCTTTATTATTATTCTCAAGATTAACTCAATCCAAGTAGAAGAATCAATATTAGATGCAAGTGCATTTAGAATTCACAAAAATATAAAATTTTAAATTTTGCAAATGCAAATAATAGCAAAAAAGATTTTATAAGCCCGGGAATCGTAATGTTTATATATATATTCTTTGCTATTATTTTTAAAGCATAAGTTATGCGGAAATAGCATCAAAAGTTTAATGCTATTTCCTCATAACTTATGCTTTACAAATAATAGCAAATAATGTATATATAAACATTACGATTCCCGGGCTTATAAAATCTTTTTTGCTATTATTTTTATATTTTTGAGAATTATAAATGCACTTGAATCTAATATTTATTCTTCGGTTTGAATTTAGTCAATCTTGAGAATGATAATAAATCGAAACGTTGATTAAAAATGAGTTTTTCCAATAAAAAAAAATATTTTTCTGCAAAATTGACAATATTTTTTTTGTTTCAGAAGATGCCAGTGGATGAATTAGACCACCAGTTGGACTGCGCTCTTGATATGATGCGCAGACTGCCGCCACATCATATAGAAAGAAATTTATCAAATCTAATTGATATTGTCCCAGATCTCTGCGAAGACCTTTTATCTGCAGTTGATCAGCCTCTCAAAGTAGCAAAATGCAAAAAGGTAGAGCTGAAATAATTTTGAAAAAATAAATTTAATTTTGTTTCTAAGACGAATAAAGATTATCTTTTATGTGATTACAATCGGGACGGAGATTCGTATAGATCTCCATGGACAAACGAATATGATCCTCCAATAGATGACGGGTAATTGCAAATNACATTATAAAGAATTTTGATTCGGTTTCAAAAAAATATTTGAATTTTTTTTTCGAATGTTTGGTTCCAGTATTACGGGGAGTTGATTTATTAGAATTTTTCGCCTAGGTTTCACTTCCGTAAAAATTATTTCGGAACTAGACATAAAATACAAATGAGGGATAAACCAGTTTTTAGAAAAGTGTTTTGTGCATGCATAACACTTAAAATAAAAAAGTATCTAGTTTAAGTATCTAGGAGCAGTTATTTTTTTTCAGAAGTGAAATTTCTAAATTTTCAACTTCAAGTATCCAATGTAAAAATTAAATAATTATAAAAGTGAATTTAAGGAATTCAAAATTGTCCACAGTTGTACTTCATTTCCATATTTACCTGAAAATAATAGAAAAAAGTGTAATAATCGGCTTTTATAAGAAAAAATTATCATTTTTAATCAAAAATCATGATTTTTCCATCAAATTTTTTGACTTATTTATAAATTACTTTTGATTTGTGAGATTGAAATCAAATCGGAGAAAATTTTGACGTAGGCCAGATACTTGTGCATCGTTTCCGACAAAAATGCAACTTGTGAAGACAACTGTGACCGTTTATCACGTTATATGGTATACCTTGCCTTTCTCACTATATTTTCTAGAACAAAAATTAAAATTCTAGAATATAAAATGTCTTATGCAATAATATTACCTTCAACTTCCTTATGCAGAACAAATTGAAATTCCAACTGCTTTAAGCTTTTTGTAAACAACGTTCAAAGTAGAGCCACAATTGTGGCTCTGGTGCGTTACTAGGGTTAACCTGTGTGGGCACAGACAAAAAAGTTCCGCCAAGGCACCAAAGCTTTTATAAAGGTTTTCTTCAAGCGTGTTTTACAGAAAGCCCAAGGTAGTTGGAGTTTCATTTTTTCTTGCATAAGGAAGTTCAAACGATATATTTTGGCATCCGACATTTGATATGCTAGAATTGTGGTTTTAAGTTCTAGAAAATTTACTGATAAGAGCAAGGTACAGCATTTCACGTGATACACTTCACAAATTATTTTGCTATTGGAATCGATGGCTTCGATTCGATGCACAAGGATCTGACTTATGTCATTGTTTTTTCTGATTTGGTATATATATTATCAATCAAAAATTATTTCTAAATAGGTCTTAAATCACAATTTTTCATAAAAAATGGTTATTTTCCCCTATAAAAGCAGATAAGTACACTTTTGATATTATTTCTGAGTCGATATACTAATCAAATGACTCTGTGGACAATATTTAATCGCTCGAATTAATTTTTTAATACTAAAATTGAAATTTTTGAAATATCACTTCTGAAAAAAAATATCTGTTCCTGTATACCAATTGATCTTTTTTTTTGAGTGTCAACTATAGACAAAACACTTATCAAAAAACTGGCCATTTTCAAATTTGTATTGACGCAATAGGTCGCATTAAATTTTTTTTTAGAAGTAAAAGATTGGAACAGAATTTCCAAAAGAAAAATAAGTTATTTTTTAACATCCTCGCAAAATTCTGTATGATGTATTCGAACGAGACAATTCTACAATGTTTTTTTTTCATTTTTTAGATGATTTTAAATATGCAAAAGCCTATATAAAGGCTTTGTGCCAACACGGGTAAATGTAATACACAGTAGTATTGCCAATACTGTTTTGTTTTTTCTGATTGGCTGCACCAAACCTATAAGCCAATTTATTTCGTCTTGACGAGCTTGAGTTTTNGATCGAATTTCAGAGATTTCGGATGCTAGACAAGTAAAAGGCCATATCATCAAGTACCATTAGATGGTAAGTAATATTCTTTAAATCATTAAAACGTTACTTTACTTTTTTTTTTTGGCTGCGAGTTATGGGCTGGCCGCCCAAAAATTGGTGAAGAGTCCCGAAAATGGCTTCGAAGTATGTTCGGTGTTCACAGAACCGACTTTTGATTTCCGGTATAACTTGACAACCGGAATAAAATTTTGGTTTAACCCTTCTTGGCTGTTGGAACGAAATCTTTCGCATTAATAATGCCCGAAATTATCTTGTGCCATTATAAATGGTATGGACCTAGAAAAAAGCTACCTAAAAGCTTTTGTACCGAGCAATAGCGAAATATTTGAGTAATGTTTCCAAATTGTGGCAGCTAAAGATTGGTTTCAGAAAACAATTGGCACTAAATATCGTTTTCAAGTTCTGATGCTTTAAAATGCACAAACATTTTCGCTCCGCGGCTATTTTAAAGTTACGAGTATATCAGTATGCTGCAAATGTATAGTTTGTAGGGAGCGCACCAGGCCACATTTCTAAGTTTTTAACGGGCAAATTACGAAAAACGGGAAGAAAAATCTTAGCAGAGTTCAAAGGCAAGAATTTGAAATAAACAAAATAAAGAATAAATTTTTTGCCGGTTGGATAATACGGTTATAGGTTTAATTACCGGTTTGCACCATAAAGTAAAACGAAGTAAGTTGCCATACGTTTTTCGTGTTTCTCCTGAAAATTTGAGCATCCTTTTATGACGAAACTGGATTCAGGACTAATCCAAGGGAAAAAATTTTGGAAAGATTTAGAGTCGTCTTTGCAATTTTTCCTTCAAATGACGAAAATTTTTATTTCACAATTTTTTTTTAAATTTTTATTTTTCAAAGTTGGCATTTTTTTGTGAATCGGCTCTACTTTCTGAAAAATCAGGATAAATGGAGGTTTATATGCTAAAATCGAAGTTAGTTGCTTCTAAATTGGGCGTTTTAAAAGTCCATTTTCTACCACTAGATGGCCAAAACTTTTTTTTTGTCCCGCGAATCGTTTTTTTTTTCAGAGTCAAACCCCGTGAGGTCAAGATTTGTATCAACTACTGTAGTTCGTCTCGTTTTTTACCGGTGCCTCCCTATGTTATATGCCTATACGTACTTACAAACTAATTGTTTGATGGTGAATAGCGGGTGTCAGTACGGCTATTTATAGCTATCAGAGCGACCCTAGATTTTACGTAAAGAAACAACACTCTCTTCATTCACATTCCTTCACCTAATTAGTATGTACAAAGTTAGTGTAGTGTACAAAGTTCGTCATAAACTTTTATTAGAAAAACGAGCTACAATTTCGGGTGAATATAAGTATAAATTTTAATGGTTCTCATATTGAGGTTTATGCTAGGGAGCGTCCGGATTAAAACTAAGAGGACTTACAGTTTTTTTTGTTATCAATTACTTTATTTTGTAGTTGTAAAAACAAATTCTTTTACCTTCACGGGGGTTGTTGACCAGAAAAAAAACGATTCCGGCACAAAAAAAAGTTTTTGGCCAATCTAAGTGGTCAGAACTGACTTTTTTTAAAACGCCATTTGAGCACTAACTTCGATTTGAGCATACAAAGTCCATTAACTTGATTTTTCAGAATTAGGGCGTTGTCACAATTTAAAATTTGTTTACTTTTGAAATTAAAAAATTGTTGAAAGTTTTTTTACGTCATTTCGAAGTAGGATGACTCTAAATCTTTTCTAAATTTTTTTCCCAGGACGTCCGGATCAGTTTCGGTCACTATAAGATGTCACATTTCCAGGAGTACACGAAAAAACTATGGCTAACTTTACGAAGCTTACCAAAAGCTGAACCGGTATTTAACAATACCGGTATTATCCGGCAAATTCAATTTTTTATTTTCATTCTGCCTTTAATTTCTGCTTAAGATTTTTCTTCCGGTTTTCGTTAATGTCGACCGTTTAAACTTAGGAAATTGGCCGGTGCGCTCCTATTTATGCACATTTTTTTGTATTTACGTTTGTTATTTGTACATTACGTATTTTGTATGCGTGTGCTTGAAATCACAATTTGGCCTCTGAAAATAATTTAAAAATTGGTTACCCAATGTGTTACCAAAGGGTTCGCTATTTGACGGTAAAATGAGTTGTAGCCCATAACTTGCCGTTCATAATTGCACGTCAATTTGAGACATCGATCCGATGCTGAATTTCCTTTTTGGCGGAATAATTTGAATGATTATGATTATCCATAGCTTCTCGCATAACGGCATAACGATTGATTCCTATTCAGAATCACAATTATTTACATGTTTTTAGGGGAAAATATTTTTTAACAACAAAAAGAATTAACAATTGTTTTTCTAGGCGTCAAATGACAAATCACTGTTATTCGGTGGAGGAGTACTGACCGAGAGATAGAGGGAGCGAAGACGAGGAAACGGCGGGTTACGAGGACCGAGGAGGCGACAGAGATGGAAGACAGAGAGGAGGTGGTGGACGAGAATAGAGATATAATTAGAGCGGAACAGAGAGGCGGCCGAGGGGTGGTGAGGCACCAGAAGTGAAAAGAACCAGCCAAAACTGGGAACTCGAGCGCAGAAGATGGATGATTATTTAAATAACGAGAATAGGGTGTACCTTTCAGTTCGAAATTTGTTTTTTGAAATATTTATTTCTTTCGTCTGCAGAAAAGATCTTTAATGAGTACAAATTATATTTAACAAAAAGAAAAATTTGTATTTCTTTGCTCAAAGCGTTAATTCCTCTGAATTTCAATGAATTACCGTTTTAAAATTTGAGTTATTTTCTGAATAAAATTACAATTTTTCCCGGAATTTTTATTATTAATTGTTAACAGGAAGACTGCGTTTAACGGACAGTTTGGAAGACCGGTTGTCGGGGTGAAAATTACTACAATCGTGCGTTCAAATGGACTTTTGCTATTCATTTATGATTACATTATGTTATTAACGTTTTAAAGAGCATTTTAATTGTCCGTTTAAGGAGGTTGATATCTGCTGATTAATGGAAGCCTTAGAGGCATAAAAATGCTCAAAATGTACGGGTTGATATTAGTGTTTTTTTTTTTTTTTTTTTTTTTTTTTTTTTTTTTTTTTTTTTTTTTGTTTTTTTTTTTTTTTTTTTTTTTTTTTTTTTTTTTCTACTAAAGAACCCATCATCAAAAAAAAGTCGCATTTTTTTCTTTTTTTCTAAGTATTTTTTAAAGATGAAAGTTAAAAAATAAGCGTCTTGCTCGAATTTTGACACTAAACTTCAAATATCGCCTGAGCATAGCCACTTTCTCATCGTGTTTCACTGCTTTCTTTTGAGCGTACTTTCGAAAATCGAAGCATTTTTTTTTTCGGAAATTTTTGGAGAATGACCAAAATCAATATTTCGAGTTCTAGCTCGAAAATTGCAAAAAAGCGCCTCGATTCATCTCTTCAAATTTTCTGAAGGAATACTTGATAAAAATTTGAGCTTATTGCAACATTCCTCGGAGGAGATAGTTTTGAGTTGAAATGTATCGTCGGTTATTTGGCGTTCTGAATTGTTCAGTTGCGGATCAAAAAAAAGCGCTCGATGAAAAATATATCGCTTACCGTTGCGGTCTGTGGAAACTTTGAGCTCATTTGTTTCCGTTGGAGGAGATAGATTTTGAACTTTTGAAATGTCACCTTGTTACGATACGGTACTATTGGGTCAATGGTCAAAAATAATTTGTATGATGTAACTTTTTCGCAAGATTAAGGATAGATCTTAAAATCGCATTTTTCGGTTTTTTCTCATAAGCTTTTAGTTTTTCAGATAATATCAACCGTGAATATTGTCAAATTTATCGATTATACCTTAACCGCACTTGGTAGTTATAATTACAAATTTCGGAAAAAAATGCATTTTTTATAAGCTACTGCATAATGCAACTGAATTTTAAAACGTTAATCCGTTGGATTCAGGAGAATTTGATAGAAAAATGGCCAGTTTTTATTATTAATTCAACTTTCACTGTCAACTTCCCGTCCTGAATTCTTCGTACCAAATATTTTTCAAGATTTTTTTTATCAATAATACGCAATTGCACATTTGTTTTTTTGTGAGTGCGACCGTCTTGAGGATACTGGGCCGCATTAACGAGTCTCGTCATGAATTTTTCCAGATCTTTTTAGAATGTTTTTCTATGAATATGGAAACAAAATAAGTTGAAAAGAAGTCTTTTTTCTCATTGGTGAACAAAGAAATTGGTGATCAAAAATTATTTAATCGCAATTTGAAAATATTTCTATCGTTTTATGTCAAATTTTGACATTTCTGAGAAATTAAATCTGTTTCCGAACAACAGGAACAAAATAAATTATGGACCTTGGTGCTCTGCCTATTTTCAGTGACGCATTTATCATTTTTATTTTCTGCTGTCATAATCCAGGAGAAGATGTATTTTCCCTTGGGACCTTAAATTAGCCCAAACAGTTTTTTGCCTATTTGCTAGCGCCGGATGATTTTACATGAACACGGACTTTGTTCTGCGAACGTTTTTTGTAGCAATAAAAATTAACTTTTTCTCTATCTTTAAAATCAGGGAGGAGATTCTTTTGAAGGTTGAAAATATCGTTCACTTTTTGAAGCTCTTTCTGATTGGCAGCCAATCAAGCAACGATATGTTTGTCAGAGCAGATTTTTGTTCAATTATCCTTATCGTCAATGGATTGTTTGTGTTATGTTCAGTATATCATTGATCGGTCTGGAAAACCTTTTTTCGCCCTTTAAATTGCGGCCAGCACCCCTTAATTAAACCATTAGGTTTTATCTCAAAATTAAAGTTAGTGCTGGAATGAGGTTTTAAAAGAAGCTTTACTGTATAACAGGGGGGGGCAATATTGCCGAAGTTTTCTGGCCCAAAAATTTTCGGACATATTGGCAAATAGTGCCGAGATAATTGGCCCCCCCCTGTATTTAATTATTATTTTGAATCGTTCATTGAAATTTCCATCGTGATATATCATATGGTCATATTGATATTGACCCAATAGGGTAATTTTTGTAAATGGTTTGGGTCATATTAGGAGTCGGACGGCGAAATTTGAACTTTTAAACTGTTGATTTAGCTCAAAACTAATAAAATTCTGGGTGTTATTTTAAAAACTAGAAAACTTATCGAACAAAATTTTTCGGATTTTTTGGTTTTAAGTTTAAATCCATATTCGAAATTTAGAATTAAAATAAAATAACTTTCCCTCTATATATTTTTCGGTTTCAGTGACGTCGTTTTTTTTTTTAGTTCATGCATAATTTGTTGCATTGAATAGATTGGAAAAACTGACATGATGAGTTGTATGATATTCTCGTTCCGAAGTAGTGTTTCAAACTAACTATTCACTAAGTCTGACCAGTACTATTAACCGGTTCACCGGATATAAACCGGATTGTCATGTTTTTGTTAGCGTTCGAACTCGATGAGCCCAAATTTTTTTCTGGAAAATTTACGCCGTTAAAGTTAATTTTTTATGTTTTTTATTTCTCTTTCATTGATTGTTACACATTTACTAGCTTGAATTAAGTTTTGATGAATTCCTTGGCAGAAAAAACAAGTTTATATTTTTTTCTCACATTTAATACTGGAAATTGCCTATATAATAGATCTCGGTTCCCGTGAAACCGGTTAATGGTTACAGGTCCGCTTATGGGCATTAGTTAGTGCTGGGAACACTAGCTTCGAATGCGCTATATCAACTTTATCCTATGTCTAGTTTTTTCAATCTATTTCAATGCAACAATTATGCATTACTAAAAACGGCGTCAGTGTTCGCAACGGCATTTTCGATGGTTAAATTTTCTTCATCAATTACCAAATTTTTTTCTTTCATAAATTATTTAGTTCTGTCTTCTTAACCAATTTCTTTGCGGTCACGAGTCGTGACTCACGACCTTGTCGGTTTTTTTAATTGAAATCAATATTATCACCTTTTATCGAGTTTGAAGACAGAAAAAGGTTTTCTGAGCGATTTTCTGACCACCAGGGGCCCATTTTTTTTACTCATTGGGATCATTTAATTTGGCTACGATGACTCCCCTGAGGTCAAGACACTCATTTGAAAACTTTTAGTTTTGCCGTTAGGCCTCGGTCCGCCCCCTACTCATAAATCACAAAATTTGACCCAAAACAAGTATTGTCCAGAAGTATTTTAAGCCGTTTTCTGTAAGGCTTCGTCCCGTCACGCTACTTCAGTATCAATCACCGAAAACCTGTCGTTAAAACCACGCTTATACGAAATTTATATTTAACTGTATTCTTTCAGATCAGAAGATGTTGCAGCCCAGGCAAGTTTTGTTTGGAATCTAGATCCTCTAATTTGCGTTCATTTCGCGGGAAAAGCTTTATTTTGGATTACTGCTCTTAACTGCCACGACTTAGCTAAACCTTGTTATAGATTGGATGGTATCTTTTACATTAGTTTTAATGTCACGACGTGACACCCTGTTTAACCCCGCTTGTGTCCTTCTAGATGGAAAGTTAGAAATTCTCAGGATTACAACTACGTATCGGAAAATTTATATCTATAGACAGTTTTTTTTCATTTTTTCGTCTCTATTTGGCGGCGGGCCCTTGGTCGGAAAAAAATATATGGAGAAAAACGATTGATAAAACTTATACACAGGCGTTTGTATTCGATTTTTATTCATTTATTTTTTTAACTTTTTGCTCCAATAATTTTTTATCTGTCGCCTCAAACCTTTCTATAGAAGTATTTCTGATAGATAAATTTCCGTTAAGTCATTGCCCTTAGAATCCAAACAAACAATCTAAATTTTCTTAAATTAAGAATTTATTTTTGAAATGTCGAAAACGTGGGTTGTTTTCTTTGAGAAGAAAATGTGATTGTGCATATGATTATTACTGAGCAAACGTACGTTTTTTTCATATGAAAGAATTGAAAAAGCTCTACCAAAGGCGAAGGGAATTAACTCCAATGGCGATCAAAGAAGTATTCAAACTTTGGTAGACGCGATTAGAATTTTAACAGTAAAAGGTATTTATTTAGAACGATATTTTGTGGTGGGGTATCTTTTGCGTGAAAAAATGTTCTTCAATTTTTTTAAAATTCCATGTAAAAGGCAAAAAAAATCGGTCCTTGCTTCGGAAGTAGATTTGTTCGTTAGGTCGCTTTTTTTTCGGTTGCTCCACTAGGGGTACTCTGTTCTGAGAGGACTAGGACTAATAGCGGGACAACGGTTTTTTGCTCTTAATGCTTAACCGATTTTGGAATGCAGGATCTTTTTTTCTTTTTCTCCGATGTTCCGGTTCACCGTGTAATTTCGCAAAAAAACGTTTTTCGGTCATTTTGCGCCATTTTTCGATGACTGATTTCCAGGTTCACGTGATCAACCTTAGGAAGCCAAAAAATTTTCTTACGCATATTTTTCCAAGGTTTCACGTGCAGAAAACTATTTGTCGCTTTTCTTGTCTAGTTCTCCCAGTCGAAATCGATGGTGGAGAACCGAAAAAAAACGACCTTATATAAAATTAGAAATAAAATGAGACTCGATGTAATTTATTGTTTCCGTTGGTTCGCTCTGCTGAGGCAATAATTCTGTCTTATGAATCATATACATGTGTATTGCCTCAGAGAGCTGAACAATGGAAAAACAATTAAATTATCATTGAGTCTTCAATTTTATTTCTAAATTTATATAACGACAAACTTCTGACTTCCGGAGAGCAGGAACGATTTTTTTTCCATAATTTATGATATTTTTGCCCCTGCGCTCTTAGCCATATTTTTTTAGGAGATATGATTGTTATTTGCTTCTTCTTGCTCCTTATTTAAAATAAAATTTGATGTTGGCATTTAAATATCTTTATACATTGATAAGATTAAAACAGACAACCCGGACGGACCGGGTGGGGCCCGAAACTTTGGCCAACGGACAGCCCGCAGGGGATTAACGTTAATTATTGAAATTGTAAAATAACGTTTTATTTGCAGAAGTTGTTTTTTTAACAGATTATCTATTTTTGTTTATATTTCACAGTTTTATAGGGGGGTAAAATTTCTGTCAATTGAGTTTAAACCGCCATCTCGGAAAATAAAAATTTAACCATTACTTTAAACGGACAGGGTTATTTTTTCTACCATGTCCGTTAAGGGTCATACCCACTGTAGTTTCTTAAGTATATGTATAAGGTTGGGACCTCTCTTACTACTGGATTTTCGAAGTAACTCAAAAACGCAGCTTGAGAACAAACAAACTTTTAGACCAAATGTTAAAGTCAAAAAAGACGAATTTTGATGCAATTCAAGAAAAACTAAAATATATAGTGCAAGACAACAGAAGTTCGACCTGAACAGGTCGAAAGGTAAGTTCATCAGAAAAAACAAGATTATGTTTTAAAAATTTTTTAAAGATTAGAGGATGAATTTAAAAATCTTTTGGAGAACAAACAGCTTGGAAATGAATGAGCACTGTTAGAAACATATTATGTTTTCAACCCCGGGGAATTATATTTAGGGGGAAAGATTAAAACCGATCAGGTAAATAATCTTATTTCATGTAAATAACTATATAGTAAATAATGTTTATAATATTGGCGTTTTAAAAAATAATCTTTCATGTTTGAAGTCTTAACCTACGTGTTTTTAAATATGTAGACGTTTTAAATATAAATCTTAAATAATGTTTATAATATTGCGTTTTAAAAAATAATCTTATTTTTATTTTAAAATTAGCGTTTTGAAATATAAATTTATTTCCAAAGGTTTTAAATTTAAAATATATAACGTGTTGCATGTGTAAAATTTAGGGCGTTAAAAATATAAATAGATTATCATAAAGCATGTTAAAAAATATAAATCTTATTTCAATTCAACATGGTTTTAAATCTAGGTGTCGAAAAATCTTAATTAAATACACTTTATTATACATATAAACATCTTTTAGAAACGATAAATCGTTTTAAATTATTATATCGTAATATTTTTAATATTCTAGTCGTTTAAGTTAAGCCCGTAACTATACAAAGGAAAAACAGGCAAAATCAAAGGCGGTATCTTTCGCATCAGTTGTTATTTAATAGGATAAAAACAAATTTATTTTAAAAATACAAAATGATGGTTTGCGATTTTAATTAAATTACAAAAATTAAAGAAATAACAAACTGATGCGAATATATTTCCCCATATTTTGTCTTGCACGATTTATTCATAAATAAATAATTTACATATAATATTTGTATAGAAAAATGCCTCCGGAAAGTGCGAACGTTGGACCGACATATTTTCCATCTTGAAGCTTGATCAAAGAAAAATTTCCAAGTTTTACAACCGCCTCAAAATGTTCAATATTCCTGAAGACATAGATTATGTTGAAACAACTAACTGCATTTTTTCCTTCGTATTACTATTGTAAAATCCCGTATCCATACTACTGCCAAAAATCTCCAACAATTAGTTCCTCAATCTATAACCTGACCTAAACTATATTTTAAAAACTGATTTTTAATCAGTTTCGCTTTAGTATTATTCTCAAGATTAACTCATCAAGTAGAGAATCATATTAGATGCAATGCATTTTGAAATTTCACCAAAATTATTAAATTTTGCAAATGGCAAATAATAGCAAAAAGATTTTTATATAGCCGGATCGTAATGTTTATATATATTGTCTTTGCTATTATTTTTTAAGCATAAAGTTTATGGGATATAGCATCAAAAGTTTAATGCTATTTCCTCATACTTATGCTTTACAATAATAGCAATTGTATATATAACATGACGATTCCCGGCTTATAAATCTTTTTTGCGATTGATTTTTATAGCATTTTTTATATTTTTGGATTTAATGCACTTGAATCTAATATTTATTCTTCGGTTTGATTTAGTCATCTTGAGAATTGATTAATAAATTCTACGTTGATTAAAAATGAGTTTTTCCAATAAAAATATTTTTCTGCAAAATTGACATATTTTTTTTGTGTTCAGAAGATGCCAGTGGATGAATTAGACACCAGTTGGACTGCGCTCTTGATATGATTGCGCAGACTGCCGCCCACGTCATATAGAAAGAATTTATCAATTCTAATTGTATTGTCCAGATCTCCTGCGAGACCTTTTATCTGCAGTTGATCCAGCCTTCTCAAGTAGCAAAATG
The DNA here is from genome assembly GCA_004367855.1 of Oikopleura vanhoeffeni. Classification (NCBI taxonomy): domain Eukaryota; kingdom Metazoa; phylum Chordata; class Appendicularia; order Copelata; family Oikopleuridae; genus Oikopleura; species Oikopleura vanhoeffeni. The sequence continues at coordinate 245,998 of SCLH01000688.1, read as the reverse complement.
CAAAAAGGTAGAGCTGAAATATTTGAAAAAAAATAAATTATTTTGTTTCTAAGACGATAAAGATATATCCTTTTTTATGTGATTACAATCGGACGGATTTCGTATAGATCTCCCATGGACAAACGAATATGGATCTCCAATAGATGCGGGTAATTGCAAATTTTTATTTGTGAAATTGTACCTAACGGTAGCTTTTTTTTTAAAGAACACACCTTGTTCAGCCGATAACTCGAAGGCCTAAGAGTATCAACAAACGTTTTTTGTTATATGTACACAAGTGAATTTGTGACATGGAAAATTTTTGTTTTTTCCATTTCAACCAGTTCACTGGTAACATAGCTTTAGAAATTACGGTTTTTCTGAGGCAAAATTTTGTTATTTTTCATCTTCTGTTGATTTATTGCAGCTAGAGACGTTGTTACAAGAAGAACACATTTCGATTAAAATAGGCGAAAAATTGTGCTATTGAGATTCGACTCCTAACTTTGGGTTGAAATCATTATTGATTTTTCAACCAAAGTTTAGGAGTTAGAATCTCCAATAGGCACAATTTTTTTTCGCCTTTTATCGAAATGTGTTTCTTCATTGGTAATAATCGGTCTTCTAATGTGGCAATTTAACATCACAGAAGAGTGAAAATAACAAATTTTGCCTCAGAAAAACCCGGTAATTTCAAAGCTTGTTACCAGTGACTGGTTGACATTGGAAAAAAAAACGTTTTCATGTCACCAAATTCACTTTGATGTACATCGGTACAAAAAAAACTGTTTGGTGATATCTTCTTATGGCCTTCGAGTTATTATGCTGACAAGGGTGGGTTCCTTTAACAAAAAGCTACCAAGCATGGATTTATTTAGAATACATAAGGAACAATATATTTTTTTTGTACCTATTTTGTTTGTACTTTAGTTGTTAGTTTACCTTTCAAAGTAACTTTTTCCAATTTTCAATTGTATTTATACGAAAATAAATTTACTATAAAATTTGACAGAAAAAAAATGATGGGGCTCTTTTTTTTTTATTTTCCAAGGGCGTGTTTTATTATTTTATTTTTTTTATTATTTCTCTATTTAAATTAAGTATCTTTGCAACGAAATGTCGTTGCGCGCACCTTTGATAAACACTGAACAACTTCAAATTGACAAAATTCATTCCAACATTATTTAGGTCTTTTATGCGCTGAATCTTTTTTTTTAAAAAACCAAAAAGAATTTGGACATCTAATTAGTAGTTTTTTTATAGACGCGCAGTTGACTTTTTCACCACAGACAACCGTATGAGATGTCACAAACGGTTTTTTTGCATCACTTGGAAACTAAAAGCTTAGCCAAAATTTTTGTTTTAGATTTTAGAAAAATTTTGCAAAAGTCGAGATTTTAAAATGGCCGGAATGACCCAATATGGGTTATCATTACGAAACTAGAAGAAATTCTAGACTATGGGCTGAAAAATTAAATTTCCAAAAATAAGTTTCTTAATATTTCATATGCAAAGTGGTGAAAAAGTCAATCTGTCGCGTCTAAAAACAATACTTAGCCAACGGAATACCTGAACGTAAACGGAATTTCCTTCGCGTTAGATTGACGATACTTAGTTTCGAACTTATTGGTGTTAACGTTAAAATTAATTTCAATAATCATCTACGAAGAGAGTTTTTAGCTGCTAGGGCAAAAATTAACAGTCCTCACAAAATCGTTTTCGTAGTTATGATTACGAGTCTGTACGAATCAAAAATTATTTTTATTTATCTTATTAAATACAACATGTTCTCGGAACAATAATTTTTTTTCTTTTTTTACGTTTAACATTTCAAACAAAGTTATAGGCCGTTGAAAAGCAGTGAGAAATACCAGCAATGACAACAATCAGCATGGACAACCTCCTTAAGGGGTTATCTTGTTCTGAGAGAACCAGACTAGATACGAAACGTTATTTTGATTGAATTCTTGGACCGAATTCTTTAGTTGGTGAATTTTTTTTTTCGGTAATTTTTAAGGATTTGATGACTAATTTTCTGGTTACGTGATCGACGAGGAAGCCAAAAAAATTTTTCTACCTATATTTTTTTCCAAGGTTTCAATGCAAAACCATTTGTCGCTTCTTGTCTAGTTCTCCCAGTCGAAATCACAGTTGGACAGTCTTAAAAAAAACGACTCAAGTAAAAACAGTGCAGTTTTAGGCGTATAATTTTAGGCATGATTTTTTTTAATTGCATGAACAAGTGCGTTTTCATCAGTTAAAATGTTGTATTTTAGAGCGGTTCCATCTGAATATCTTCGAAAATTAGAAGTTGAAATGAACAATGCTTTTGATCAATATCGTGAGATGTATTTTGAAGGTGGTGTCAGGTGAACTTTTAAAAATAATAATTCTCGGACAGAATTTACAACTTACACCATTTAGTTCTGTATATCTCTGGGATTTGGATCATGGATTCGCCGGAGTAATTTTAATCAAAAAAGCTGGAGAAAGAGCGCCTAAAGGATGCTGGGATTCGATTCATGTTTTTGAATGCCAGGAAAACTCAAGGAGTGCTAATTATAAATTAACAACCACCGTCATGTTATGGTTACAAACAAATACTGCAGTAAGTACCAATTATAAGGGACCTACAAAACTAATCGTGGGAGTGGTTCCAAGCGATGCGTAGGTTGGAGAATTTAATAACATTTATCATAATAGCGCCATGTTAAGTGCTCCAACCTACGCATCGCTTGGAACCACTCTCACGATTAGTATTGTATGTGTTTTGTTATTATTTTGCAAGGTTTTCTGCTCTACTGAGGTAGTTTTTTTTTAAAAGGAGGTCACCCTTCTCATGACTATCACGGGAAAACCATAGCTGATATCGAGAAATGGTTTTTTGCATTCAACTGCTAAGGTGGTTTTTTTTTAGGAGCTACGCCCAAATGACGGCTTTCTGGTATTTTGAAACCCCATAAGACTATATATTGGCAGATCGAGAATTTAATTCCGCGTCTCGCGGTGGATTTTGTTTTTTGAATTTCTGACCGGTAATGGCGGATTTCCGGTCGGTCCAATTTTCAAAGTTGTTTCAATCAGTCCAAAATTCGGTCTCTAGAACAAGGAGTTCAAATCTGATATCAGATTACATCGATGACGTCATTATGAGTCATAATCACGACTCCGGCCAGATTTATTCTTTCACGGTTTTTTCTAACTTCTTTATATGAATTCTCCTATTTGACCCAAATTGACGTATAATGTTGTTATTAGTGAATTATGGTATCAGATTCGAACTCCCCGTGTCAAATTAACCCTTATTTCGCGTTTTTATTAAGTTACCATGTTTGTACAAGTTGTAAANTAAGGACAATATGGCACCAAAAGCTAAGGACAATATGGCAAAATCTCAGCTGTCCTTATAGACGCAAACCACAGTAAAATTTCTCCATTGAGCTTTTTTGTCGGCAGTTGAATGCGAAAAAGCGTTTCTCGATATGATATCGACGATATCGCCTATGGTTTTCTTGTAATCGTCATGAGTAGGGTATCCCCTTTAAATAAAAAACCACATGAGTTAATTTTACGAGAATAAATTCGAAGTTTCCGTAAAAAATGCCATTAAATACTAAGTATAGGTTCTCAAATAAAAAACGATTGAAAAAAGGTGTTGCCTATTGACCCCATAGTCAGGGTTTTCGACCTTTTTGGTTAAGATTTGAAAATTTCAAAAATCAAAAATAGGTACCGATTTTAATCCCGAATCTTGTAGTGGTTTTATTGTCATTTAAGACCTAGGATTTGGTTTGGAGATTTTATTCTAAAAAATGATTTATGATTTTTTTTTACTTTTTTTGATATCAAGGCATCCGGATCATTTTCAAATTCAGGCATCCGGTTTGATGAACTTGGGTGGTTCCCTAATGAGGCAGATGGAGCGTCAAATGGCCCTAGACGCTCAATCCCCTCACGTGATCAACATGGGCAAACTTATAGAAGAGCATGAAAACAAAATCCGACACACCCTAAACGAAATTTACTTCGGCAAAAGTAGAGATATCGTTAATGGCCTTCGCTCCATCGCGCCGCTGAAGGACGAATCGGCAAAACGGGCTTTGGCTAAAGAACTCAACAAACGTCTGGCTGAGAAACCAACTTAAAATAAATTTTTTTATCTGACATTCTTTTTCTGATATGCACAATATATGGTCATTTTTCCTTCAATTCACTATTCTTTTTTAACCGTGCAAATATAGAAATCATTGAGAATTATTTAACACTACAAAAAGTCTTAGTCAACGAATAACTAACGATTTTACAGTTAGATAGTAGTGGCCAACGCATGCGTTGCAATTTAGCTTCATAGTAGCCATCTATTTTTTTACGTTTACTTAAAACCTTAAATTATCCAAAATATGTCATTTGTAAAATTAACACCGAAAACAATCAATTTATTAAGTGGCGGCGGTATTTTTCGCTTTACTTTAGTATTTAAATGTTTTCAATTTTAAAGTTGCAGGTAAAACTTAAACAAAAATATGCAATTATTAAGGTCGTTTTTCTTTTAGGTGGGCCACTAATGATTCCGACTGGGAGAACTAGACAAGATAGCGACAAATGGTTTTTTGCATGTGAAACCTTGGAAAAAAAATATGCGGTAGAAATTTTTTTTGGCTTCCTAGGTTGATCACGTGGCCAGAAATCAGTCATCGAAATTGCTCAAAATGACCGAAAAAACGATTTTTTGCGAATTACCGGTAATCACCGGAAAAAAAAATTTCTACCATTACAAATTCGGTTAAGATTCAGATGCAAAAAACCGTTTGTCGCTATCTAGTCTGGTTCTCTCAGAACAGATACCCCTTAGCGTGGCCCACCTAAAAAAAAGCGACCTAAGTTAAGATAGACCAATGTTATTTGAAAAAATACGGCATAAAAGTCAATATATAGATATTCAATAATTGTTATACGTGGAAATAACATAATTTTTTTATATGGACAAAACGACAAAAATTCGCCGGTCCTTATGGACACACACGACAGTATATAAAAAATTACAATTAAGGACGCTATATTGACAAATCTGATCTTGAATGATAATTTTTTGTATAATATGTTATTTCCACGTATACCAATTACTGAAGGTATGTATTGACTAATAGGGCGTATTGATAGGAAGATATCCTGGAAATTGGGCTGCTACAAAAGTAGTTATGAAAGCAATAAATTTACGTTTTTTAATATAATTTATGGAGATAATCAAAGACAAAAATTGCCGATTTAAAACTTAGAAATGTTTTTTTTCATTTTCGCCGAAAATCCCAGGATATTTCCCTAAGGACGCAAACGTATTATTCAAATAGCAGTCAAATAAATTGCAAACATTTATCGGAGTTTATCATTCTTAATTATTTAATGAGTTTAACATTTTCTCCTTTTAAAACCCATTATCCACGTATCAAAAAAATTTTGCATTTTATTTTGGGTGCATTTGTCCGCTATGGAGTTAAATAAAAGATGAGCACCCTTGAATAATTTTAAATGAAAAAATACATGTCTTTACTCAACTAAAGTTCAATATTCTAATCATTCATAGAACTGGATTCAAAAAAAATAATTCTAAATAAAAATCCACCTCTTTTTAATTTATTTATATTTTAATCAAATTGCAATCATGATCCAAAAAACAGGGCGGATTCTTTTCGAGTGGTATATTTTCCTGCTGGAAGAAAGAAAATTTTTAGCGTCCCAATCAGTTTTCCGAATTTTATTTTGAATTTCTTCTCATTTTTATGCCCTAGAATTTCCAATACACCGATAATTTCCGGTGAAAACGAAAATCGGCTGAATTCGAGAATACTCTTTTGAAATATGCTCGGATATATTAATTTTTTACATGATTTCAGGTTAATTTTCCATGTTGGAGGAATTTTCATAGAGAAGGTATCTTTAGCATGGAAATATTTTTTTCAATTTTAAGATATCATAAAAATGCAAAAAAAAATATTTCTACTTAAAATTTTTTTCGAACCAGCCCTGTTGAGAGTTTAACCCAATGAAATTAAATAATTTAACAAGGATATTGTTCACTAAATGTATCGCTTTATAGATAATCTTTAGTCAGAATTTTTGTTCGTAGGCCGCAGATGCATGTATTATGATATTAACTTTGTAAACTGACCAATATTAGTGTCAAATTACTAATGAAGCTTAACCACAGTAAAGGGCGTTTATAGCGACGCGTCCTACTAATATAAAAAAAGTGTCCTACAAAAGTACTCTACTGTACCATAAAAAGACGCCTCTGTATAATACATATCATATTTATCATACAAATGGGCTTTTTATGGTACAGAAAAGTACTTTCAGTAGGACACTCTTTTTTATATTAATATGACTAGTCTTCTTGAAAGCACTTCACTATAAAATATATTTAAACTGATCGATCATTCCGCGCGAAATTAAAGAACCTTTTTTGTAATTTTTTTGACATTTTTATGTTTTTTTTAGAACTCCTTTGAAAATGTCTCAAAGGAATCCCACCGGTGGTGGCGTGGTGACGAAAAAGCCCTTGGAATTGTATAAGAAATCTAAAGTTTTTGCATCTAATAAAAATGACTTTTCTTTCACTGAAACGTTATACGATAGATTGGATATTACAAGATCATGTGGTAAAGAAACGATTGAGAAAAAAATTAATGTTTTGTTTACCAAAGAACAAAACCAACAGGTAATAATTAAAGTTTTTGAAAAATAACCTAAAAACGGCGGCATTATCTTTGGAGTAAAAAATTTTGGTCGACTTTTTTTAAAATGCCTATTTTTTGCGTAGGCGAAAATCAGCAGAACAAGGAGAATACGAATTTACGAAATGTTTCATTTTTCGATTAATGTTTCTATTGTTGCATTGAAAAACCGGTTGGTATCAAAATTTGTATTTTTGCGACGTAAAATGTTCTATTGCACTCGTTTTTTCTTCAAATGGGTAGACTTTTTGCGCCTACGCACTTTTTATAGCAAAAGATAGGGGGAAAAAGTCGACCAAAAATGTGTACAGTATACCTAGGGTTAGGCCACTGGGGATTGTTCGATTTTCAAGTTCGATGTACCAATACATTTAATTCATACTTATACGTTATCGAGACTAACTAAGAACAATATGACTATTAAAAAAATTCTCAGACCACCACTGGGTGGCAAAAATTGAGTTTTAAAAATAAAAAATCCGTAATTTTATTGAAAAGTACTTTGCTGAAACCTGCTCAAATTCCTTTATCATGCTTATCAGACGCGAAATGAAAAAATAAATTGAAAAAATATATTATTTTTTGTTGGATTTGCAAGAGACGCTCTCAAATCTAGAAAAACTAAAATTTATATAAAAAATTAAGCAAAACACGGGACTTGTACCATTGTAACCAGTTCCGAAGTCTCGAATTATACGGCTAAACCGCAGGAGCACTTGTCCACTAATAAAACTTCCTCGTATACATAGGCGGTATTTTTTTTCAGGAGGTCAGTTGCACGAGTTTTTCTCGAAGATGGCCGAATGATATGTAACATGACCCCAAATGAGTCGTTATTTAATTTGACCACAAATGGGGTAATAACAAAATTTGACTCCTGAAACTAAAGGCCAGAAAATTTGAAGACGAAAGGTAAATAAATCAGTCTCATATCACCAACAGTGACCGAAAAACCGACAATTTAAGATTTTATCGGTAATTACCGGAATTCCGGGACCTGGTCAAAAATCGAAGCCCGTGATGCGAGGTATCAAACCCTTGACTCTGATGTTTTTTTGGAATTTTCCAAATCGGTTCAGCCATCTTCGAGAAAAAACTCGTGCAACTGACCTCCTGAAAAAAGCTCCTCTGAAAAAAATGCCGCCACTGTACTTCTTTTCACTTCTATTCTCAGGAAAAAGCAGCATATCAAGAAATAGGCAAAATTCTGACTGACCCCGAGCGTCGAGCAATGTATGATTTAACCCGTGTGACCGCGGTTCACGACACTTCTGGAGTTCCAGGATTGACTCACCATTCCCCTGGCTTTCATCAAATGGCAAGAGAAATCATTACAGATTCAAATCTAGTCAGAGTCCCTGATGTCTGGCATAATCCAAACGCTAAAGCTCGAGGTAATTTCACTTTTGTAAAATTTAGCTCTCTAGCGTAAGCAGTGGACATTTATTATTGAATTTCAAAATTTTCACATTGGTTTTTATTACAATTAATTGTACTACTATTAATTAGTAAACAATACAAATATTTCATTTTGATTGGAAAAATACTTCCAAATTCGATTCCGCTACCTTAGAAAAAAAAATAAGAACAAACTATTTAGCTACAGAAAATTCACGTTTTTTTTGTAATCGAAAAGTGCAACCGAAAATTTACTTCGCCATGAAATTTTTTTTAAGATCATGAAAAAATCACAAAATGTCCCCTAGGGAAGCCTAAATGTCTTAATTAGATGTTTAAAATGATGAAAAACTTACTTGTCAAGAAATTTACTATTTTTATCCAATTTTTAAAGTAACAAAAAAAATCGCATAGACCTCAATTAAAGCCTACTTAAAACGTGCGTTGGTATAAAAGTTGGTAAAAACTTCAAATTACGCCATTTCAGCTTCCGCAATTTACCATTTCGTGCATGATGCACGTTTTTTGTGATTAAAAAGTGCAAGGTAAAATTACCGTCGCGTTAAAAAATTTCCGAAAAAAAAATCACACAAATGGTTGATTTTGGAGCCAATATTTTTTCTCACACAACGAAAATTTTGTAAGATTAAATAACCATCGCCAATTTTTAGATGTTAAACATAACCTGAAATGTACCCTGGAAGAATTTTACAACGGTAAAACCGTAAAACTAAAGATCGCTCGATTTCAACTTTGCACACTTTGCGCGGGCAAAGGAATAATCCCCAATCCAAATCTTGCCCACAATCCGATCCAATCTCATCAAATTTGTTCAAGTTGCAGCGGCAAGAAATCGGTACGAGTCCCAAATGAACTCGAATTTGTTCTCACGCCAGGTTCTAGAAATGGATATAGAAAAAGATTGAAGGGTCAAGGAGACGCACCGGGAAACTTGCAACCAGCTGATATTTATCTTGTTGTAGAACAGAAACCCCACACAAACTTTACAAGATTAGGATCTGTAAGTATAGGTTTATTATATTTTTCTCGTTTTAAAGCGAAGGTATCTTTATCATGGATTTTTTTTACTTTTGAAACCACACGAAAAAAATTTGACAATTTAAAAATAGAATACTATTGTAAATGGGCACACTTTTTCACATGAAAATACTCGATAAATCAGCATCATTTTGCGGTACAGAATTAGTAATTAACAAAAAATGAATTTCATCAAATTTTATCATGATCATTTCAGTTTTTTTAACATTTCACTACTGTATTAACATGATCTCATCAGACTGCATTTTTTTCAAAACACTAGAGAAATTTTGATTTTAGTAAAAAAAATACATTTGCGGATTGTCTGTCCGGTAAGCTCCACAAAAAATTGGGATTGTTCATAAAAAAATTTGGCGAGAAATTTTTCCAGGAAGGTTTCAACTATGAAGTTCCATCTGGTGAGAATCAGACCGCGAGACCATTGCGAATAGTTTTTTTTGTTTGCCTAATTAGCTGTAGGTCAATTTTTCAGCATTTTTTTTACTTTGTTCATAAAAAGCTCAATCCATGGTCCAATAGATTCAATAATTGTCAAAGTTTTGAAAAAATACAATTTAAAAAAAGTGTTGGTTTCAATGATACAAGTGCTATTTCTATGCCTCAAGGCCTAAAGTTGTGATGAAGATGATCGTATGATTTTCTCAAATCTGACACGATTATCTCAGGCCCTTAAAGGGCGTGGAGGGGGCGACCTTTTATAGCCGTTAGGAACATTAATTTGCAAAATTTTATATTTTTTCTGAATAAAGTGACTATGAGAAAATTAATGGCTTTTACGAAAAATTTGTATCTCCTCTAGAAATTTTCTCAAAATTTGAGAATTTT
>SCLH01000688.1:183005-207852 GCA_004367855.1 Oikopleura vanhoeffeni | reverse complement strand
AGTTTCTAGCGAAGCCGTATGAAGTGCTAGAAAGCTGATGTTTTGAACCAGTGAAATAAGCGTTTTTCGGTTAGCCCTTTGTTGATTAAGGGTCGGCGACTAATATTGACCTCTAATGACCGGTCAAGTTCAAGGTCAATCTCAAGTTTATCGATAGACTTGAAAAGTATCCCCAAAAGAATTGGAAGAGTCGACTTTTCTGATAAGCGTATTAGAAACTATGGGTCAATATATACTGTTAGGTCGCTAGAGTGCAAAAACTGGTGACACTCAAGGTTAATCTTAAGTCAGTTTGCTCTCTAGCGACCTTACGGTAATGTATTGACCCATAGTTCAGACGCTGTATGAGAAAGTCGACCCTTCCGATCTTTGGGTACTTCAAGTCTTACGATGAACTTGAGATTGACCTTGAACTTGACGGTCATTAGAGGTCAATATGGTTTGCCGGACCTCATCAAAAAAATGAACTAACCGAAAAACGCTTAATTTTCACTGGCCAGAAATCAGCCTCTAGCATTCATACGGCTTCGCTAGAACTGGATTCCAGACTACCTGTACATTCACGGAAAATTGACCGAAAATCGACTTTATTCGAAAAATTTTTTGAAGACAAAAAATCCTACGTCTACAATGACCCAGAAAAAAAATCTCTACAAGATAGTTTAACACATAAAATTTTATTTTGAAATTCTTAATTCAAATCGTCAGGGGGTTATCGTCGTAATTAGACCTCTTTGTACGTTGCTCCGGAATGAGGGCACCGGTGCTTAGAGACAGATACGGACTATGGGCTTTTGATGAAAAACCTTTTACTGGGTTTATATATCCCCCAAATACCATCAAAGTAATGTTTCATAATTTAGGCAACTTTTGTAACTACAAAATTTTCGTATTATTGCTTTTTTATAAAATTTTGAGTTCGAATTTAACATTTCGAATTCCTAAAATTTTGAGAAATTTTCAAAAAGTTCCGAACATTATGAAAAAAATACCTTATTTTTTGTTCAAATTTTGTATATGCTCTTTGAAAAATCATATGACATTTTTTTGGGATTTTTGGTCGAAAATATTTGGAAATATTTTGAAAATTTTTCCTCATTTCTTGTTCAAAAATTTTCAAACTATTTTTTTTGAAATCACCGGCTAAAAATATTCCGAATTCCACCTTTTATTTATTTCAAATATGCCCTCGTTTTGTTTCTTCCCTCTGGTTCATACTCTAATCATAATTTTTGCAACGAAACTAAGGTTTGGGAGAAATCGGTTAAAGCCCTCGTTAATCAAAAATCAAAAATAAATTATTTCTTTAGAACTTGCCACATTGTCAAGCCGTTCTGTCCACCGAATTTAAATTTTTTCATTCATCTCATGAATAAATATTTCTTTCGATGTGCCAAAATTTCATTTTTTTTGGGAAATTTTAAATTTTCGATTTTGACGTAGAAATCGAATTAAAACAAATAAAATAAATTGAATTCGGTAGACAAGACCGTATTTTTTGGTTACCAATAATAATAAAAACAATTATTTCACCTCAATTTTGACGCCTTCAACCGAAATGTCCTGTTTTTTGAGTGTGTTATTAAAAGACGATTTACAAAGTAAAAATTATTTATCGGAAATAAATCAGATTATACGAAGTAAGCTCAAAGGTGGCATCTTTTATTTGGAAAAAAAAATTATTTGAAAATTCCGAAGTGGTAAAAAATTTACCATCAAGAGAACGAAAATTGAAAAAGTGCGAATCTGTCTCTAAGCACCGATGCCCTTGAGGAGGTTCCCAACGGAGTTTTTGACTTCGATTTATGTCAAATTTTAGATAACGTTGAAATTAAAAAAAAATGACTTTATAGTAATTCAGATAATTGCGAGTTCAAAAATTATATTTTCAATGCTTTATCTGGAGCAGATATGAAAAAAAAATATGCCCTTTAATCACAATTTAAAGTGAGAAGCTGACGTCGTACTACACTAATATTAACATTTTTGAATTCGCTGTAAAAACCTGTACAAATTTTTTTAATTTTTTGAAATTTCAGAATTTTTAAATACATGTATGTCCGAAATTTGCTGGTCTTTAGAAAAAAACTGTGCCACATTTGCCAAAATCGGAACTTCTAGCGTACCACCTGTCAAAATATCGATTTTTTCTCAAATTTCTAAAGTGTGAAAAAAAAATTCAAATCTGACTTGTTTATAATATGATCATAAGTGTTTGTCATATTCTCTTCAACTTACAATATTTTAGTATGTTTCGTTAGCTCAATCGAACTTGTCGCGAATCTTAAATTTTTGTTTTTCAATCTTGTTTTTACGTAGGTTAAAATATTTTTGGCATCCCAGAATCCAAAAAATCATCAGAGGAGATTTCGGTTTATCACTCGTCCAAATATCAAGTCTAAAATTTGAGTCGTTTTGCCGTAGTACCAAGTTGAAAAACCCTAAAACGCCGTTGGGAACCCCTTAACGCGACTCTGATTTAATAAAGGCCTAAGAGGCATTAAAAGTGGTTCAAATTGATTTTGACGGGGTGATAATTAAGTGTACTACAAACCCAATTATCAAAAAAAAATTTTACAATTTTTACAATTTTCTTTTACAATTTTTTTACAATTTTCCTACAAATTTTACAATTTTCTTAAAAATTTGACAATTATCTTAAAAATTGAATAATTAATTTCAAATTCGACAATTTTTAGAAAACTTGTCAAATTTTTATGAAAATTGTCAAATTTCAAATTAATTGTTAAATTTTTGGGAAAATTATCAAGTTTTTAAGAAAATTCAAAAAATTTTGAAAAAATTAAAAAATTTGTTAGAAAATTGTCAAATTTCAAACAAAGAAATCTTTAAAAAAATTTAAAATATAAAAAAAATTCTATTTTGTGGCGAAAATATTCAAATTCAAAAAAAGTTTTCGAATTTGAAATTTTTTTCGAATATAGTATTTTTAAAAAAATACTTAAATTCTTGTTANAATCCAGTTCTAGCGAAGCCGTATGAAGTGCTAGAAAGCTGATGTTTTGACGACCAGTGAAATAAGCGTTTTTCGGTTAGCCTTTTTGTTGATTAAGGGTCGGCCGACTAATATTTGACCTCTAATGACCGTCAAAAGTTCAAGGTCATCTCAAGTTTATCGTATAGACTTGAAAGTATCCCCAAAAGAATTGGAAGAGTCGACTTTCTGATAAGCGTATTAGAAACTATGGGTCATATATTAACTGTTAGGTCGCTAGGTGCAAAAACTGGTGAACACTCAAGGTTAATCTTAAGTCCAGTTTTGGCTCTCTAGCGACCTTACGGTATATAATTGTGACCATAGTTCCAAGACGCTGTATGAGAAAGTCGACCTTCCGTTCTTGGGGACTTCAAGTCTAGTACGATGAACTTGAGATGACCTTGAACTTTGACCGGTCATTAGAGGTCAATTATGTTGCCGACCTCATCAAAAAAATGACTACCGAAAAACGCTTAATTTTCACTGGCCAGAAATCAGCTTCTAGCATTCATACGGCTTCGCTAGAACTGGATTCCAGACTCCTGTACATTCACGGAAAATTGACGAAAATCGACTTTATTCGAAAAATTTTTTGAAGAACAAAAATCCTACGTCTTACAAGACCAGAAAAAAAATCTCTACAAGATAGTTTAAAACACATTAAACCGATTTTTATTTTTGAAATTCCTTAATTTCAAATCGTCAGGGGGTTATTGTCGTAATTAGACCTCTTTGTACGTTGCTCCGGAATGAGGGCACCGGTGCTTAGAGACAGATACGGAATGGGCTTTTGATGAAAACCTTTTACTGGGTTTTAATATTCCCTCAATATACCATCAAAGTAAGTGTTCATAATTTAGGCAACTTTTGTAACTACAAAATTTTCGTATATTGCTTTTTTAGAAAATTTTGAGTTCGAATTTAACTTTCGAATTCTAAAAATTTTGAGAAATTTAAAAGTTGCGAACATATGAAAAAAATACCTTATTTTTGTTCAATTTTGTATATGCTCTTTGAAAAATATAAGACATTTTTTGGGATTTTGGTCGAAAATATTTGGAAATATTTTGAAAATTTTCTCTCATTTCTTGTTCAAAAATTTCAAACTATTTTTTTAAATCAACCGCTAAAATATTCCGAATCCACCTTTATTTATTTCAAATATCCCTCGTTTTGTTTCTTCCTCTGGTTCATACTCTAATCATAATTTTGGGAACGAAACTACAGGTTTGGGAGAATCGTTTAAAGCCCTCGTTAATCAAAATAAATTATTTCTTAGAATTGCCACATGTCAAGCCGTTCGTCCACCGAATTTAAATTTTTCATTCATCTCCATGATAATATTTCTTTCGATGTGCCAAAATTTCATTTTTTTTTGGGAAATTTTAAATTTTCGATTTGACGTAGAATCGAATTAAAACAAATAAAATAAATTGAATTCGGTAGACAAGACCGTATTTTGGTTACAATAATATAAAAACAATTATTCACTCAATTTTGACGCCTTCAACCGAAATGTCCTGTTTTTGAGTGTGTTATTAAAGACGATTTACAAAGTAAAAATTATTATCGGAAATGAATCAATTATACAAAGTAAGCTCAAGGTGGATCTTTTATTTGGAAAAAAAAAATTATTTGAAAATTCCGAAGTGGTAAAAATTTACCACCAGAGACGAAATTGAAAAGTGCGAATCTCTCTAAGCACGATGCCCTTGAGGAGTTCCAACGGAGTTTTTGACTTCGATTTATGTCAAATTTTAGATTAACGTTGAAATAAAAAAAAAATGACTTTATAGTAATTCAGATAATTGCGAGTTCAAAATTATATTTCATGCTTTATTCTGGAGCAGAATGAAAAAAAAAAATATGCCCGTTAATCAAGATTTAAGAGAGAACGCGACGTCGTACTACACTACTATTAACATTTTTGAATTCGCTGTAAAAACCTTACAAATTTTTTAATTTTGAAATTCCAGAATTTTTACATACATGTATGTTCGAGAATTTGCTGGTCTTTAGAAAAAACTGTGCCAATTGCCAAATCGGAACTTCTAGGTACCACCTGTCAAAATATCGATTTCTTTCTCAAATTTCTAAATTGAAAAAAAAATTCAAATCTGACTGTTTAATATATGATCATAAGTGTTGTCATATTCTCTTCAACTTCAATATTTAGTATGTTTTCGTTAGCTCAATGGAACTTGTCGCGAATCTTAACTTTGTTGCTTTTAATTTGTTTAACGGTCGGTAAAATATTTTTGGCGACCAGAATCCAAAAATCATCAGAGGAGATTCGGTTATAACCCGTCAAATATCAAGTCTAAAATTTGAGTCGTTTTGCCGTAGTACAAAGTTGAAAAACCCTAAAACGCCGTGGGAACCCCTTAACGCGACTCTGATTTAATAAGGCCTAAGAGGCATTAAAAAGTGCTTCAAATTGATACGGGGTGATAATAAGTGTACTACGAACCCAATTATCAAAAAAAATTTTTGGAAATTTTTGCATTTTTCCCAAGTATTTTTTAAAAAATAACGTTTGCTAAAATTTGACACTTCAACTTCAAAATATTGTTTGAAGTAAGCAACTTTATCATCAGTGTTTCACTGCTTTCTTTTGAGCTACTTTCGAAAAAATCGAAACACTTTTTTCGGAAATTGTTTCAAAAATGACCAAAAAATCATATTCGAGTTTTTAGCTGGAAATTGCAAAAAGCTCGTTGTTTCTCTTACAAATGTTCTGGGGGGTACTTGATAAAAAATTGAGCATTTTGCAATATTATCCTCGGAGGAGATAGATTTTGAAGTCTGAAATTGTGAAAAATTGTCGGTTATTTGGCGTTCTAGAATTGGTTCAGTCGCCGCATGAAAGCTCGTCTATAAAGATGACATACTACCGTTACGTGATCTGTGAAAATTTGAGCTCGAATTTGATATACCATCTGGGGGAGATAGATTTGCAGTTTTGAAAGGTCTTCTTGTAAACATCCCTGTGACTATTGGTGTGATGTCAAAACCATATGTGATGTACTGTTTCGTAAGATTAAAGATAGATCTACAAATAAGTATTTTCGGTTTTTCTCATGAGCTCTTATTTTTTAGTATATTTCACCGAGAAAATGTCAAATCAGAGTCGCATACCCCCATAATATTTATGAGCAATGAATTAGTTTTCCGTTACTACCATCGTGTAGTACTGGTTTAGTATCACAAAAAAAAATTATAAAAAACTCTAATTTTTTTCTAGAATCCGCTGCGTTCAAAATCAGACCAAAGTTGCTAATATCGTTTCCAGGAAATCGTACCCAAAGAATCTTTTGCCGTCATTTTTATTTTCTAATCATGACTTTTATTTTCTATATATTTTACTTTCTATTCGATGTTCACCAGTGGTGAATCACCACCCCTTGGGCTTGTTACATTCCGAAAATGACGTTTCTGGCATTTCCACAGAAAAAGCCTTATATCAAAACATTGAAAAAACACACCTTTTCGGCACAATCGACCAGATTGCCGAACCCTGAGGCAAAAATCGAAAAAAACAGCTCCTATTCACTAAAATTCAGACAATTTTGCAGATTATTACCAAGTCTCAAAACTTTCCCATATAAGCTCTAGAAGCTTTATTTCTTTGAAAAAGGGACTCGTCTTTAATCGCGGTTAACCAGATTTTTGGTTAGAGTGGTACTAAAGTGATAATGCAGTTTCTAGTTCAAGAATAGATCTTCCCAATGTATGTTTCAAAAATGTCTTATCTTTATTGGTTCAGCTGTACGAAGCCTTGCTAATCCCAAAAATCACTAACACCACCCCTTAACTAAAATTAGGAGAAACAACTAAGTTTCTAGGAAGTTTCTGAAACAAGCTAAAACGACTTGAAATTGGTTGGTTTTTTAATTTTGATTTATAAAGTTCTAGAAAATTGTATAAAACTAATAAAAGGCGAAAGTATGCTTAGCGTTTCCACCATTAATTTCGACTTATAGAAATAATGGGTGGATTGTTCCGAAACTTCTTGAGGGTGCATAATATATGGCAAAATGGAAAAAAAAATTATGAAAAAAATTTTTGGTCGTCACGTGATCAAAATATAGCCATTTTTCGTTTTTTCAGTATTTAATTATTATAAAACAGATGCCAAATCGGAAGTTTTTGGGTCAACGCCACTTATTAATGAAATTAACACACTTTTTGTAAAAAAAATGAAAAATTTCGAAATTATGATTTTTTGCCTCCCAAACCTCGATTTTTGAAGAAAAAAAACGTAAAAGTAAGAAAAAAGGGATGCCCATTTGATCCGACAAAAATTATTTTATTATAAAATTAACCGCCTTGTTAAACTGAGTTATGACCAGTTTTTTTGGTACATACATCTCAAATAGATGGTGTCATATTACACTTTTTGAGAAAAAAAATTTTGCAGAGGTTTCAGACAATTTAAAAAAATGAAAAAGAAATTTCGAAAGAAAAATTTTCGAAAAGAAATTCGAAAATTTATTTTCATTTTTTTGAATCGTCTGAAACGTCTGCAAAATTTTTTTCATCAAAATTTTTTTTCCAGTTGTAGAAAAATACTCAAAAAAAATTCGAAAATTCTCAAAAAATTCTCAAAAAATTGAAGTTTTCGTTTGCTAAGCAAGTTTAATTAAACCACGTGATACTACCTCCTGGTAAGTGTATTTATCTCAATAACTGCGCAGTGCTCTGTTCTACTCAATACTTTTGTCTGATTCAGTATATCTAATGAGAATCAACAGATATTTTTAAATACGTACAAAATATTCATGAAAAAATCACGTTTTTTATGAAAAAATTGAGAGTTTTCTCGATTTAATAAAATTATTTGATAATTATTACAATATAAATGCAAATATGGTATAATAGTACCACTCTAGCATGATTTTCACATATTAAATATTTTTCAAAACATATTATTTTGTCCATACGTTTGGTCAAAAATATTTGGAAATATTTTGAAAGTGTTATTCATTTCTTGTTCAAGAATTTTCAAACTTATTTGTCTGGAATCACAGGCTGAAAATTTTGAGAGTGCCACCTTTTATTTTTTCCACATATGTCCTCGTTTTGTTTCTTCGCTCATGAAATCCATCGAAGCCCTACTTAATCAAAAATAAAAAAAATTATTCGTCAATTAAATTATTGAGCCCCAAATCGGCCGAAATCCGATAAAAGTGGATTTTATGTTTTTAATTTAATTTTGTTGAAAAATGAGCTCCAAATAGGCCGAAGGCCGATAAAAAGAAATTCTATGTTTTTGATTGAATTTTGTTGGAAAATGAGCCCCAAATCGGCGGAAGGCCGATAAAACGGGATTTTATGTTCATTATTTAATTTTGTTTAAAAATAAGCCCCGAATCGGCCGAAAGCCGATAAAACGGGATTTTATGTTTCAAATTTAAATTTGTTTAAGGGAGTGGGTGACGATAATTGGGCTATTTTTTGCTTGTTTTCAAGGGCGGTTTCTGAGAAACCTGGATAAGAAACTTATTTGATTCTTTTTTTAATATGTAGTACAACTCTTTAGAATAATGTGAGTACTACTAAGAGCATCGAAAATTTAAACCTACGCTCAGAAAATGACTTTTAGTAGGCCTCCCAAAAAGCACTAAAAAGCTATCTCCTCTTTCGTTTGATATCATTTCTTTCTGTAATTTGAGAGTCAGTCTCAAATTATTAATACGGAAATCTAATGGAAAGGTTTTTTGAATTTTGTGCTTCTAGTGGTCAAAACAGCCAATTTGGGAGGCTCACTAAAAAGCTATCTCGTCCTACATTTTTCATTGAATTTTTGGATTTATGCTGCAACGTGTTCACATAGGCTGGCTTTAAATCTGATGGAGCCATTTTTTGAAAAATTTTTCTTTGGGTGTCTGAAAATGCTTCTGAATTTTTTTTTTAATTTTGAAAATATTTTGACAAAAAAAACCAAAAATTGAATTTTAATTATTTTTTCGAGCGGTTTTTGTAGTCAAATGAGTTTATACACAAAAGTAATATGCTAGATAAAATTTTAGATAAAAATTGGTCCTGATAATTTGAAATCACATGAAACTTCACCTTAAATTTCAGCCCCCCTAAACCCAATTTTTTGTAGAAAAATCTTGAAATTCAAAAAAAACCTTTAAGTCAAAATACTTGTTAAAAAATTCTCTACAAAATAGGTTGATGGTGAAGTCTGTTTGGGAACCTTCAGCTATAGTCACCCACTACATTAAAAATGAGCTCCTAATAGGCCGAAGGAGATTTTATAGTTTTTATTTATTTTTTATGAAAAATGAGCTCAAAATTGGCCGAAATCCGATAAAGGGGGATATTATATTTTTAATTTAATTTTGAAGAAAAATTTAATCGAAAATTTGATAGTTTTTTCCCAAAATTTGAAACCGTTGTTNATCCATTTATTCTTTATGGCTTTGTTGTCGACACAAATTCATCCATATTTAATCACAGATATATACCCTATTCACACTGTTGTAAATATCCTGGCCCTACTACTTAAAAACACACTACGTTTCCTAATCAGGGCCGGAATATTTACAAAAGTGTGAATAGGGGATATACAAAATTAGTCACTTTAGTTTTATAGGTGAAGCCATGGTTGCGATTTCATAGTGACGATTTGAAATAAGAAATTTCAAAACTCAAAAATGGGTTTCGATGTTTTTAACCTATCTTGTAGAG
This sequence comes from Oikopleura vanhoeffeni, assembly GCA_004367855.1. Taxonomy (NCBI): domain Eukaryota; kingdom Metazoa; phylum Chordata; class Appendicularia; order Copelata; family Oikopleuridae; genus Oikopleura; species Oikopleura vanhoeffeni. The sequence goes on along the minus strand of SCLH01000688.1, from coordinate 198,155 downwards.
ATTTTTTTTTTGGTCATTTTAAGACCCAGGATTTTTTTTTTATGAAAAATTTAAAAAAAAATCGATTTTGAGGTCAATTTTTCGTGATTTTACAGGTAAATGTGATCCAGTTCTAGCGAAGCCGTATGAAGTGCTAGAAGGCTGATTTTTTGGCCAATGAAAATTAAGCGTTTTTCGGCTACCCGGTTTTTTAATTGAGGGTCGGCGACCAATATTTGACCTCTAATGACCGGTCAAAGTTCANAAATTTGTTAAAAAATTGTCAAATTTCAAACAAAGAAATCTTTAAAAAAATTTCAAATATAAAAAAAATTCTATTTTGTTGCGAAAATATTCAAATTCAAAAAAAGTTTTCGAATTTGAAATTTTTTTCGAATATAGTATTTTTAAAAAAATACTTAAATTCTTGTTAATTTTTGAAAAAATTAAGCAATTTTAAAAATAACTTTTAAATTTTAAACAAAGATATCAAATTAAAGAAAATATCAAATTTTTTTGAAAAGCAAGAAACCTTTTTTATCGGCCTTCGGCTGATATTGGACTCATTTTTCAAAAAAATTGTATATAGAACACAAAATCTTCTTTTATCCGCCTTCGACCGATTTTTGGCTCATTTTTTAACAAATTAGAATAAAAAACACAAAATCCCCTTTTATCCGCCTTCGGCCGATTTTGGGCTCATTTTTTGACAAATTTGAATAAAAAACACAAAATCCCCTTTTATCCGCCTACGGCCGATTTCGAGCTCATTTTTAAACAAATTTGAATAAAAAAACATAAAATCCTCTTTTATCGGCCTTCGGCCGATTTTGGGCCTATTTTTCGACAAATTTGAATAATAAACTTGAAATCTTCTTTTATCGGCCTTCGGCCGATTTTGGGCTCATTTTTTGTTAAATTGAATAAAAAAACACAAAATCCTTTATTATCGGCCTTCGGCCAATTTTTGGCTCATTTTTTAACAAATTTGAATATAAAACACAAACTCCCCTTTTATCGGCCTTCGGCCGATTTTGGGCTCATTTTTTGAAAAATTTGGATAAAAACACAAACTCCCCTTCTATCGGCCTTCGGCCAATTTGAGGCTCATTTTTAATAAATTTCAAGCGTCAAAAACCACTCTGGATCCGAAAATTTATAGGACCTTTTTATCGGATGCTCATTTTTTGCTTGGGAGGCCTTAATATCATGCAAGTTTTGTATTTAGTTTCATCAAAAACTAAAAAAAAATTTTATTTTTATTCGTTTCAGATTCTCAAATTTTTTCTCAGTATATTGAAAATTTGGTAGTCAAAATTTTTTTTAATTTTTATTGCGAGCGTTTAAGGTAATTTAAAAAAATGAAAAAAAATCCGAAAATTTTTTTGTTGGAAAAATTTCGAAAAATTTTTCATTTTTAAAATTGGCTAAAACGCCCGCAAATTTTTTTTTTCTGATTATTTTTTTCGCAACCAAATTTTGGATATAACTTAGAAAAAAAAACGAATCACAATTTTCAAAAAGAAATATTTTGCGCGCGGCACCTAGTGGCACCTGAATTTGGCTTGATTTCCATCCACCGTGGTTGATATCTATCGAATGAAACATAACTTTTTTTTGGGCGTCTTTGGACGAGTTAAGGACTCAAAAAACCGTCTTTTTTGGTAAAAAATGCGATTTTTAAGAATTTACTATCATTTTTCCCGAGAAATATTGATTTTTGAGAAAAAAAAATCTCACCACAAAACGCGCAATAAAATTTGGCACAAACTGGGTAATCTGAAAAGTTCAACCTACGTGGTCGGTTTTGACCCAAAATCCAATGGTGGAAACGCTAAGTATGCTCGTTCTATACCATTCGTACAATCTATACGGTATTGGGTAATCTATACCGTATAGAATATTTGCTTTAATAAAAGGTATAGTCTATACTTTTTATTAAAGCAAATGGTTAGGTCAAAAAGTTAGTAGTTTTTGGGATTTTTGCTTCTATGTTCTCTCAGCATAGCTCATAGCTAGCAATTTGTACATTTTCTGAAAAATTAATATGACTGTTTTAAAAATGCCCTAGGTAAAATTGAAAATTAATCCAAAATTCGTATTTTGGCGACAAAAACTTTTTTTTTCACACGTTTTCTCAAATTGGTAGACTTTTTGTGCTTAGGTAACTTTTTTTTAGAACACCCGGCTGAGGTTTTTACACTCTCACTTTGGAACGGAACAAGATATTCACAAACGGATTTTTGCATCCAACAGACAATTAAAAATTCCAAAGCCAGAATTTTTTGATTTTTTTGACGGATGTCCGGTTTACCGGTAATTGACCGGTAAAGGTCTAAAAAGACGATTCTGAGAACATCGCACATTCTTCGAAGCCAATTTTTTGGCATCTGGCACAACTTGTCGTCGGAAATTTTCTGGCCAAAATCTTTTTGTCATATGAAGCCGCCAAAGGGTCACATTTCAGCTTTTTTTTATCTCTCAAATGAGGGGACCTGTGAAGCTGAAAATATACTTACCCGGATANAGATGTTATAGGGATATACCTTGCGGTATAGACTTATCAATATGTTAAATCAATACTTACAACTCATCAGTACATTGAAGAGGTTTATTTGGTGTGACTCGTTATTTCCCCTGTGTACAGCAATAATAAAGTTGTGGGCAAATTTCTTCGTCTGGTGCTATTACTCGATTACACGACTCTTCGGACAACTCTACTACAGTCCTAACCGTTTTGGATTTTTTATATCATCGCTCAAGCAATCAATAAATTTGAAAATATTGATAATAAATAATTTCATGTGTGCTAGTAAAAGTTGAACAAAATCGGAGTAGTTTTTTTGAATAATTCTGTAAAAGGTTTGTCTTAGTAAATAAAATTACGTGGCAACAAGTTTCTTGACGCAGACAGAAACTGCGGTTAACCCGCTCTGCCGTATTTCGACTTTTAACGAGCTTATGACAGAAGTACGCCGAAAATCGCTAAATTTTGGTTTTCACAAACGTTTAACCATTGACGCCGTAAGGATCATCACCGGAACACCAAGGAGCTACGCCAGCCTTTCGCCAATGCCTTCGTTCGAGCTATTCTGCGAACCTTAGCTTCTTTTGAAAGGATACGTCTTATACTGTCCGAAGTTTTTCTTCTTTAGTTTTTTGAAAATTTAAAAGCGTCGCTTAGATAATGAAAACGTCGAGCCAGAAAAGATCTTCGTTCTAAAAATCCGAAATAATGGCACTAGCGCGGCTGTGATCATAGTAGCGTTTCCACCATAACTTTCGCACTTATGAATAATGGTGGATTGTTCCGAAACTTCTTGGGGGTGCAATAATATTGCGAAATGGAACAAAAATTATCGAAAATTTTTTTTTGGTGGTACACTGTGATCAAAAGATACGCGATTTTCGGTTTTTCAGTATTTAATTAATATAAACAGATTCCAATCGGTAGTTTTTGGGTCACGTCACTTTATGAATGAAATTAACAGATTTTTGGGAAAAAAATAAAAAAAATCAAACACATTATGATTTTTTGGCTGCAAAACCTCGAGTTTTCGAGCAAAAAGAAGTAAAGTGAGAAAAAAGGGATGCCCGTTTGATCCGACAAAAATTATTTATTATCAAACTAACCGCCTTTCGTTGAACTTAGTTAGTCCAGTTTTTTGGTACATACATCTCAGATAGATGGTGTCATATTACACTTTTGAGAATTTTTTGAAATTTTTCTGAGTATTTTTCTACAAAGAAAAAAAGAATTTTTTGCTGAACAATTTTTTTGCAGACGTTTTAGACATGTTATAAAAAATGAAAAAAAATTTCGAAAAACACTTTTTTTTTCGCAAAATTTTTCGAAATTTTTTTTTTCATTTTGTTTATAACTTGTCCTAAAACGTCTGCAAAAAAGTTTTTCAGGGAAAATTTTTTTTCCAAGTTGTAGAAAATACTCAGAAAATAATTTCAAAATCTTAAAATGCTTTAACATCAAACCAGAAATGGCAACGCAGAAAAAAATAAATTTAGGATAATCCAAATAATGAAATACGTGATTTATGTTTTTTATGTATAATTCGCTGAAAACATGAGCCGAAGGCCACTACAAGCGGGATTTGTTTGCTTCGAAATTCAATTTTGTTGAAAATGAGCACAAATCGGCGAAGGCCGATAAAGGGGGATTTAATGTCTGAAATTTAATTTTGTTGAAAAGATTAGCCCAAATCGACCGAAGTCGCCTAGAGGGGATCTAATGTTTGAAATTTAATTTGTTTAAAAATGATCCTCAAATCCGATTTGAACTCATCTTTCAACAAAATTAAATTAAAAATATAACATCCCTGCTTTATGGCCTTCGGAGATTCATTTTAACAAATTGTAAATTTCAAAGATTAATCCCTTTTATCGGACTTCGGTCGATTTGGGCTATTTTTCAACAAATTAAATTTCAAACATTAATCCCCTTTATCGGCTTTCTGTGAGATCATTTTAAACAGGTAAATTTTAAATTTCCAACATAATCCCCTTATCGGCCTTCGAGGGCTCAAATGGACCCTTATTTGGAATTATTTAAATATTTCATCATTTTCGATATCTTATTTGTTTTCTTCAATATTCTATAATTTTTAATATAATATTTTAAATTTTTATTTGAAATTATTTTTTTAAATGCTTGCAAAAATTTTTTTTTATATTTATTTGAAAATATTTACTGAAATAATTTCAAAAAAAAATTGGAAATAAAATTTTGTAATTCAAATGTTTGAATTTTTTTTCTCTGAATTCGAATTTATGAATTAAATTTATTTTGACTTGAATTTAAAATCGAGCGGCGGGTTAATATTTGACTATTGTCCGAAATTATTTTGAAAAACTTCGAAAAATATATCTAAAAATTTTAAAAGATTTCGATTTAGAAATATTCTAATTTTTTTTCAAGAGTCCAAATTTTTTCTAAAATATTCAAAAATTTCTACATTGTATCGGTAATAAGTACATTGATGGTGAATAATACATCAAATATAGATCACTATAGGCAATAGATTAGAGTTTACCTAAAAATTTTCTAGTTTTCCCAAGAATTTCTTAAAAAAACTTCGAAATATTAATTGTTTTTTGTTAAGGTAATTTCAAAGATTTGATAGCAAAAAAAAATTTCGAAATTTTTTGGCGGGCGTTTCAAGCCAATTCTAAAAAAAAGGAAAAAAATTTTCGAATTTTTTTTTATTTGAAAATTTCGAAAAAAATATTTTTCGAAATTTTTTTTTAATTGCTGAAACGCCCGCAAAATTCTTTTTTTCTGAGTTATTTTTTTCGGCTACCACAAAATTGTTGGGAAAATATACTTTAGAAAAAAACACGAAATCCCAATTTTCAAAAAGAAATATTTTGCGCGCGGCACCCTAGCGGCACTAAATTTGGCTTTGATGTGCCATCCACCAGTGCTTGATATCTATGAAATGAATATAACTTTTCTGTTTGGTCGGCGTCTTTGGACGAGTTTAGGAACTCGAAAGAACCGTCTTTTTTTGTTAAAAATGGATTTTTAATGAATTATTAATCATTCTTTCTCGATGAAATTTTAAGATTTTTGAGAAAAAAATCTCACCACGAAGAACGCGCCAATAAATATTTCGGCAACAACTGGTTAATCTGGAAAAGTTCACCTATGTCGGTTCGGTTTTGACCCAAAATGAATGGTGGAAACGCTTATCATAAGGCCAAATTTCAGCATGAAAGAATTAACTAGACGTCGAATAATATATCAATTACCGTAATTTATGGTCTTTGGGAATAATTTTCTTGGAGTTAAAAAAAAAGTTCGCTTACAAGCGCTTGAAGAGGTCTACGAAGAATTTTAAATGAAAATAAACCGATGTTTACAATCAAAAATTTATAAAAACTGGCGGCTTTTTGACCCGTTGAAAGCCAAAAAGGCACAACTTGGTGAAAAACATATAACTGAAGAGGTGACGGTGACAAAAAAAAAATATTCTAATTGGTTCAAATTTCCAACGAATGAGAATCTCAAATATATAAGGGCACATATCTTTTTATTTTTAGTCACGTGAGCAAAATAGATTGAAGGGCACTAGATCGAAGAATAAGGCCTCAAAAATTAATATTTAACCCACGTTTTCTTTCCCATTTTTTTAGTTGATCGATGTTGAAATAAGGAATTTCAAAAATAAAAAAATCGGTTTTAATGTGTTTCCAAGCTTATTACTTGTAAGATTTTTTTTTTTGGTCATTTTAAAAGATTTCAGCGATTTTTTTTTGTTATGAAAAATTTTCTAAAAAAAAATCGATTTTAAGGTCATTTTCGTGATTTTTAAGGCTCGTATGTGATCCAGGTCTAGCGATCCGTATGAAGTGCGGAAGGCTGATTTTGGCTAGTGAATATTAGCGTTTTTCGTGTTTACCCGTTTTTTGATTGAGTGTCGGCGACCAATATTTGACCTCTAAATGACGCGTCAAAGTTCTAAGGTCAATTCTCAGTTCATGTATAGACTTGTAAGTACCTCCCCCCAAAGAATCGGGAAGGGTCGACTTTCTGATGAACGTATTAGCAACTATTGGTCATCTAATTCCTGAAAGCCGGCTGAGAGCAAAACTGGTTTCAACACCCCAAGGTCAACCTCAAGTCTCGATTAGATTTGCAAGTAAGAGATTGACCTTGAAACTTTGACCGGTCATGTAGAGGTCAGTATTGGTCGCCGACCTCAATCGAAAAAATGGGTAACAAAAACGCTTAATTTCCCTGGCCAACAAAATCAGCTTTCTAGGCAATTCATACGGCTTCGCTAGAACTGGATCACAATACTACCTGTAACAATACGAAAAAGTGACGCTTAAAATCGATTTTTTTTTGAAAAAATTATTCATAAAAACAATCCTAAGTCTTAAAATGACCACGAAAAAATCTCTACAAGATAGCTTGAACATATTAAAACTCGATTTTTTTATTTTTGAAATTCCATTAATTTCAAATCGTCAGTCAGCAGTCCCTGGCCCCCACGTGTTCATACATTCTCCGCGATTCGGAAATGACCCCTGAACTTGCTCCAATTTAGCAGAGATTTTAGGGATTTTGACTAATGTGAGGGGGAAAATGCGATTAGAACTGAAGACTTTTGAGAATTTTCGAGATCGCTGATTGGTCGATTTTTCTCCCTTTTATCATTAATTAAGGTATCTGCTAATTAGTATCAGCATGAGCGCCAAACGATTTCAGGAAGAAAAAATGTTCAATTCTATAGATTTATATTTTTTTTCGTACTTTATATCCGGGTTTGTTTCAAATTTGTCATTTGTGACGACATAAAATTTAACCCCTCAGGTACAGCAAATTTCATTTTAATTGTAATTGCAAAATTGACGACTTCATGCAATTTTGATGGAAAGTATAAAGTTAAATATGTTTATGTTGTAGAATTTGAAGAGAAAAATTTTAATGACGTTTTAAATGAGTCATCACTTCCGGTTTGACCGGAAGTAAAGTTTAATTATTTATTTTATTAGTGATATAATACCTAGAGGTAGATTTTGAGTGAATATAATTAAAAATTGATCCGAATCGGACCATTTTTATTTTTTTGGAAAATTACTGAAATTGTATTATTATCAGTTTTTGTCCAAAAAAATTGGAAACAATGGTCTGATTCGGACCATATTTTCAGCAATTTATTCTTCAATTTTTATTTTCAAAGAAAAATAATTAATTTTCGAAGTGAATAATTAAAAATCTTTTCGAATATGTAAATAGTATTCAACAATTGAAAATTGTATTCAAAAACTTAAATTGTTTAACTCTGTTGATTATATCCCTTTACCACCTTTTGCTTAATCTAAGATGTGCGGGCTGAGAGAGCCAATCCTAACACTCCTAAGACCCCTCATAGCCACTCATGAGACCGCTTTTCAGCCCGCACATCCTAGATTAAGCAAAAGGTGTTAAAGGGATATAACTAAAAGTTCCGCTAACGCACTAGAGCCGATATATCACAGTTATTTTCCCAATAAAATAATATTATTCCACTCCTTTAATTATGTCAAGTATATATCAATTACGGGCCCTCTGGTCGTTTTTTGCCATTTTTTTAGCCAATTTTTTTTATATAATTCAGCTTTTGAAAACGACTCATCCGATTGAGTTCTTAGATGGCTCAAACTGAGTACAATTATTCAGAGAAAAATTAATTTAAAAATGGTCCGAATCAGATGGTCCAAAGGGGATTATGTGCACTCTAAGGGGACGCATTTAAAGGGGTCAGGGACTGTATAAAAAGTTCTAGTGTATAAAAGTGTATCCTCTTTCCCTTTGTACATTTTCCGTTCCAATCTCCCCATTCTGCCCAGTACGCTGATGTAGGACATTTTTCTGTTTCAGTTATTGGCTCATTCCAGGTCATTTTGCAATGTCTTTTTCTTTCGGGATTTCTACAACACGTAGGGTGCCTTGGCTCTACACCATCCGTACAATATCGAGACCTAGTTCTTTCTTGCCCATCATATCCATCACAAGAAGACAAGTCCCAATTACTCCATGGCCCATAGTACGGGAGTTGCTTATTCGGTAATTTTTCGACTTCTTTATCAAATACAGGAACTGAATATTTTTATAATAGAAAAAAGCTATAGAATCAAGAGTAAGATAAAATTGCCCCTTTTCTAAGTTTGAATATCGAATTTATACGAAATTTTCGCTTATTTTCAATTTTCAGCTCAAAATTTGATAAAAAAAATTTTCTCAGGAATAATTTTAAATTTTAATGATTTCTGAGAAAAAATCATGTCATACTATTCCAAGTTTAAAATTGAAAAATAGCCAAAATTTCGAATATGAAAAATTTTCAAAAGCTTTTTTGGTCAGTCGGTTTAATTTAAGCTTCCGGTCACCATCAAATGAGTCTGAGTGGCAGTGACATGTCACTTCAAATCTGAAAGTGTTTTTCCAAGAATCTACATTGTAGAATGTATTTGTTTTTATCAGGACCATACAGCATGATCTATCGATTAAGCTGGCCTGAGCACCTACTTTAATCGTCAATCAAAAGTTTAAAATGTCATTTTACTGCAAAAAAAATTTTCGAATTTTTTTTCAGATTAAAAAAATTCTCCTTCAAATTTTGTACACGTTACTTATCATCAATCGTCGATAACTTTTAAAGTTTAAATCTGATTTCATGGCCGGTACTGACCATGACAGGGGTCAGCAAATTTGAAAAAATTATTGGATCGGATCGGTAGACCAACCATAAAAATTGAATCGGATCGGTAAGCATTTCGAAAAAAATGGATCGAGCCCTGATAAGCAGATTACATTTAAAAATATGGTTTTGGCTGATTCCAAGAAATTTTCAAAAAAAAATGGTGTAAACGTCTGGAAAGTGACCCTTTAGTCCTCGGGGGTCATGACTCATGAGAGTTATAATGCCGTTGTCAAAAATCAAATCAGCTGACTTGACAGCGAAGGGTTTTCTCAATACGAGTTTTTATTTGCACTTTTATCAAATGTACCAGCTGCTCAAAATTTACCGGTGAAGTACCGCCGTAATATATCAAAACATGAAAATAAAATCGGTAGAAATTTTTGACTTTCAAATTTTCATATTTCAAATCGTCAAATGGTACAAGATAAACTTACTTTCACACAGTTCCCCGGTCCATTTAGCAGCGTCACAAATGCATACGGGATTATCTTTGCATTCCAGAACGTTACATGTAGCACATTTGCCATTGTTTTGACAGGGACAGTTGTAAAATTGACATCGGTAGCCCTCCCAGAGTGGTTTACAGTCACATTCAAAATGAGGGTATTCTTCAATAACGGCACAACCACCATCAAGATTACCACCTACAGTACCATCTTCAGTACATGGTTCATCTCGTTTACACACACCAGCTGGATTAATCGGTTTTAATTGGCCTGTGAAACATTTTAATAATGATTAAATAATGGTAAAATGTGAAAAAGTGAAAATGTAAAAAAATTAAATATGCAATCTGATTGCAGCAATCAGTTCCGAATCAATATATAAAAGTAGCTGACACTGCACTAAATGAAATTCTCTAGGAGATGGTACCATATTTTTTCAAAATACTGTAATTTGTTGATAATTATGATGTCAATTTCAGCTGTTTACATTTTACCTTTCTTACATTTTACCATTGACCCGTAATAAAGTTGGATAGACCGATATCCATCACATTACAGGGCCTTTTATGAAATTTTTCTGGTTTGGGTCCTTGATCTTATTTTTGTTGCATAAAATTAACAGGAAATACCGGGTTGGCAGTAAAAAGTCAAAATAGTCGACTCGACGGCCAAAGTATCCAAAATTTCAATTTGTTTGAAAAATACTGTAGAGAATTTGTTTTTTAATAATTTCGAAATTGGTCTTTTCCATGAAAAATAGTCGTTTTTCTCGAAAAATTTCCATGAAAAAATTATCTAATTAACTTGTATTTTCTTAATTGTGCTCAAATTAACATAAATATCATATTTTTCCGAAAAAAATATTTTACATCCAGAAAGATTTAAAATATAGATTTTTGGCCTTCGACTGAAAATATTTAGCCACCCTGAAATAAACGCAATTACAGAAATCTGAAAAGTTACATAAAAAACCCAGCAAGAACGGGATCGGATAGTTTTTTTCAATTTATTCATATTTCAAAAGCTCCAGTTAAAATCAAATGTTATTATATTACTAATATTAATTATATTATTATATCAAAAACGTTTCCTCCAGGTGTACATTTTTTGCATGTTTCCATACATTGATAATTTGCAAAATAAAAATGTGAACACATATATTTCATTGACTGGCATTGATCTGCCGATAAAGAATCTTTGCACTGCTGGCCCAAAGCGGCCGAAAACGTTAAAATTAAAACTTTCGGGATCATTATTTCTCTCAAATAAAGTTAAGTAATCTATAAATTTATTATATATCCGACATGATGAATTAATTTGCTCAATTTGTGGCTGTGCTTTTTGGCTGATCAAATTATCTCAAACGTTTTCATTACCTAACAATCTGTTAGAAGGTCAATTACAACCGAAGTTAAACCGATGTTAACTCTGGTAAGACGAGAATCTAAGCTATTATCTCTTACTTTTTATCTATAATTTTCCGCTGAATCATCTTCCTAGTTTTTTTGTTCGCTGCTTGACTTTTATACCCATTTCCCGACCAAAGTGGCTCTCAGTATGGTGTACACACCGTTTAAATTCTGGAAATTTTGGAAACAACTCACCCAATTGAGAAGAAAAGTCAAAATTGGTCCGAATCGCACCGTTTTTCAATTTTTTTTTCAAAAAACCTTGAGATTAATTTTAAGTTTTTGAAAAAAGTTTGAAAAATGGTCCGATTCCGATTCGACCAAATTTTTTTTGATTTTTCTCGAAATATTTTTGGTCATTTCGAGCTTTCTAATAACTCAATTGGATGAGTTGTTTTCAAAAGACGAATTGTAAACGGAATGGATTTTTCAAGAATTTGAGTATTTTTATAAAATTTTCACTTTACTGTCGAAAGACTATAAATTTTTTAAATAACGCAAAAATGCGTATGTTATGAATCATAACTTATGATTTCTAATCAATCCTGATTAAAAACGAGTTAAAAGTATGTTTGACCATCAAGTTGCTGTTTTGTCTTCTGAGAGTCAGAAAAATCTTTATAGAAAACCAGAGAAAACACTTTGAGATTCTCAATTAAAGGTTATTCCTAGGTTACCTTGGTTGAATATAAAGTGTTTACATGAAAAAGTTTTAGTCAAAGAATAGTGTTATTAATAATTTTCTAAGATTTTTTGAAAATGCAAAGTGTTCTCTTCCGACACGCCGTGTTTCGTTAACGTATGCGTTTTATTATAACATAAGGGTCTTGAGACACTCTTCAGATATTTTTGCCGTACTTTTCATTTCACTTAATAAATTTCAGGATTATTTTATTTGTAAAAGTTGTAGATGAAATTATCAACAGAAAATGAGTGTTATCAATTGATCAAAAAAGAGATTCAAAAAATTCGAAATTCTACGAAAGGAATGCGATGTAAATTTAAGAGCTTGTCTTATTTGGTAAATTAATTTGAAATAGATATTTTCATTGAAATTTTAGCTGCCAAGGCAAGAGGTGATATCGGCTTGATGAGATACCATGACAAAAAACGGACAATTACGAAGAAAAAATCGGCCTCCCCAGATGTTTTGATTTTGAGGTAAGTCTTAATTATAATATTTTTATTTATTTTTTATCTTGGCATACTGATGGTTTTCTAGTGATTTAACTTTTATCAACTTGAAAATGGTATTTTATATGCATATATTGAATGTATAATCTCTGATGGTGAAAATTGACAGATGAAAAACAAGAAGAAATTTACTAAGAGCGCTCCTGAGCTTGATTAAAAAATACAAAATTTTGCGTTTCCTAAGGTGGTAAAATATTTTTGAAAGTATTTGCAAAATCTCCGCGATCGTTTAAGTTATAACCGAAATTAAAATTTTTGTAAATTCTTCAAAAAATCATAATTTTTGATTGAATTTCCTTTTTTATCAAATTTTGTAATTATATTTTAGAATTCAAGAGATTTCGATAAATTTAGTAAAATATCAATAATTCTGTTATTTTTATAGATCAAAAGATACAGAGAGACCAGACCTACAGGTTGTAGACTACAAAATTTGTCAAATTTTAAGGCACAAAAGTTACCCAAAATTTTAGGACATAAAAGTTATTTTTTTAGAAACACATCAAAGCCAAAAAAAATAATTCCAAGATTTTCAACTTCTGTTCAATTGATGGATAAAGATGTGAATACACAATTTTGTATGATTTCGATGAAAGAGCAATTAATTTATCTTAATTGGATTTTATCGTCTTTAACTGAAACTATGCCAGTTGATTTACCAACATTTCTTGTTCAATCAACATTAGAAAACTATCCGGATGAACATGCTGCGAATATAATTTGGGCTCAGGAAGAGGTCTTAAAAATTTAAAAAACATTCTAAGAAAAAAAATGTGTGTGACATAACTGTTTTAGAGCATATCCTTTATCACTTTGGTTAGAAGCGTGCCACAAGTTAAATCACACGTTAAGAAGAGTAGTGGCTACGCAAATTCTAACTCAAAAAGTGATAAAGGGATATATCGATTACGATTTCCGAGTCCAATATTTTTTTTTCAAAAATAATGAGATTTGAATGGGATTTTTTATTTTGAGTAGGGGTTTGTAATTGATATACAGTGGTTACCTAGTTATTGCCCCCTCTCAGATATGCCCAAAAAGGGGGGCAATCACTAGTCATGGGGGCAATATCAAGAGGGGGGCAATAACTAGGTAACCACTGTAGGGGCCTCACCCAGGGCCAAACAAAATGTTTTCAGACAATTTGCAGTTTCACCCTCAAAATTTCACCAACCTATAGGAGGAGGCCCCATATATATCGCCGAAAAACCTACGCAATTACACGATTTTTAGCTATTAGTATAAGTATTTTGAAAATACTTCCAGTGCCTATACCGCCGAATTGCGTGGCTTCTTGGGGTTTTTATAACGAATTTCTTTCGGTGCGTCATGAATGACGTGATTTTTTTAAGGTTGAATTTCCTAAATCCACTTTTTAAATTTTTTGTTCATTCGCTTTGGGTAGAGTTACTCTACTAGAGTACTCTATTCTACGCATTTTGGTGATTTACTTCATTTGAAACACATGTTAAACTCCCTATAAAATGAATAGAATTTTCAAATATGACGTCGTTTCGAACGCCTACACGTTTTCAATTTTTGAACGAAAATTTTTTTTCCCCTTTTTGCCGAAAGTGTCCATATCACCGAAAATGACCAATATCGCGAATAAAACCTTCGGCGATATTGCCCCCTGTATTTAATAACCATACCTCAAATAAGTTTAAAAAAGAACGACTATCAATGTATACTGGACGATCTAATGTTACGAAAAAAAATGCTTTAACTATTACTGAAGGAATAATTTCCACTGAAATAGATAGATTAAAGAAAGTTAATTCAAATCATAAAAACCTCGAAATTCTCTTGCAATCGCGAAAACAAAGATTTCGAGTGAAACAAACTGCAATATCACATTTTTCAAAAACTGGTAATGAATTTCTTTTCAAGGGACTTATTTTGCCCTTATATTCATGGGCATATATTTTTTTTGACTTCCAAGTGGCGAAAAGGCATCTCGATGACCGAACCTATTAAGAAATATTTTTCATCTATTAAAATAACTGAATAATGATTGACCAAATAACTATAAAAGAAAAGGATCTCCGGTGCTTCAGATTGACGTTCGCGCTTGACCCTTATTTTCAACGATTCATCGGTAAACGACCTAATTTCCAACGCGCTTATTGGCCATACTCGACCGTAAATCTGAAGGACCAGAGATCCTCTTCTTAAATTAAATATATCGAATGATGGCAGAGTAAGGATATTTTTCTTCTATCGAGGAGATTTTGTTAAAAACAGTCCATTATGTACGCATATTACATTCTGACTTTAACCCGTGTGAGCACAGCACCTTTTTAAAGGTGTTAGCATATTTAAAATCATCTAAAATATGCAAAAAAAAACATCGTAGAATTGTCTCGTTCGAATACATTATAAACAATTTTGCAAGGATGTCAAAAATATAACTTATTTTTTTGTTTGGAAATTTTGTTCAAATTTTACGGAGGGTTGATTTTTTGAGATTTTTTTCCAATCTTTTACCTCTAAAAAAATTAAATGCGACCTATTGCGTTAATTAACATTTGAAAATAGCCAGTTTTCAGGAAAGTGTTTTGTCTATGGTTGACACTCAAAACAAAGATTAATTGGTATACAGGAACAGATATTTTTTTTCAGAAGTGATATTTCAAAATTTTCGATTTTAAGTATTTCACGAAAATATTTTAATTATTAAAAAATTAATTCGAGCAATTAAATATTGTCCACAGAGTCACTTGATCAGTATATCGACCCAGAAATAATATCAGAAGTGTACTAATCTGCTTTTATAGGGGGAATTCCCCCGGGGAAATAACCATTTTTTATGAAAAATTGTGATTTTTTCACCAAAATTTTAAACCTATTTATAAATAATTTTTGATTGATTAAAATTTTTGATCGATATAAATCAAATCAGAAAAAACGATGACA